>PUQB01000810.1:0-60693 GCA_003024785.1 Selaginella tamariscina
CTGCGTGCCTGTGCTCTTTCTTACGATGATGGCGAGTACGATTTATATACATGTTAGACTTTAGAGATGGCTTGATTAGCTGTCTATGAGAATCGCACTCGTTATCTGAGCAAAACTCTCTCTCCCTGTGAGTGTATGTTTGTTCTATTTTGTCATGTACATTTTAGACTTTGCTGATGTGTGTGTGTGTGTCTCTCTCTCTCCATCATATATGCCAACGTTAATACAATACATTATATATAGTTAATAGTAAATCACACGCACGGTGTGAGGACATTAGTTACTTTGTTTGCACAGAGAGTTAGTACAGTTCTGGAGGGCTTACTGGCTTCGGAGAGAGCTGCACACTGAGAGGCAAATGCAAGGGCAGAGAGTTTCTCTGTTCAGCTACAGAATGTACAAGGGAAGGTAGATGCTTTGCATCATGAACTTGCTCTCGAGACCAAGTTAACAACTCAGGCAGAGTCTACAGGGAGAAGAAAGCAAGGCTCGGATGATAATGAGAAGGAGAACGTAGAGGTTTGTGTATACATATAGAGTCATACTTGATATTAAGTGTGTGTGTGTGTGTGTGTGTGATAGAGAGAGAGAGAGATTGTGCTGTATGCATTGTTTGTATGTGTGTATAGATTTGAACATTTAGCCAGCTAAAGATGGTTTAGCTGCGTGTGTGTTTCTAGTCATGTATGCTACATAGACAGTTATATGTTGTTTCCTGTAGCGAACACCAGCTACGGAGAGCTGGGGCAGACATAGCAAGAGAGCACGTGCTCGCGTGATCGTCTACACTCTCCCCTGGTGTGAACCCTGTGAACTAACGTTGTCAATATTCAAGTCCAAACGGAGCATGAGCAGGACTATAGAAAGCTGACTATAGCTCAGCTTAAGCACAAACTGACGGAGGCTGGCTATGGTGCCCATGTGTTGCAGCTCAAAACAAATGCACCCAAAAGGGAAATACTTTCTCTCTACGAGAAATATGTTCTCAACAACAACAACGACAATGAAACATCAACAATCCTTGACTTGACGGTAAGATATGTGCTTGTAATACACATACAACACTTACATATTCAAATGATAATGTATACGTCTCTCTCTCGGTCGTAACTCATGCATAATATATAGACACACACACACACACAGAGAGAGAGAGTCTTGTTTTAAAACCGGGTGGGTAACCCATTCATTACTCACAAGAATCGTATGGAAGTATGTTATTAGACAAGTTTTATGTATACTTTTTAATTGAATATATATCAGCGTTAAGCACATGCTGGAGGCTCGGATGATTAAAACCAACAATGACAACACCGATTGATCTAATTGTTATGGTTTTTGTTAATTTTTATTATTAAACATAGGGAAAATTACCTGAAATTTATTATATTTACATATATACCCCTATAAGTTTTATATTTAAATATATACCCTTAGAAGTTTTATATTTAAATATATATCCTAAAAGTTTTATATTTAAAAAAATAATTAATTTATATTTTAATATATTTAGGTCCAAAATACAACTTAGTAAATATACCACAATATAATATATTATTTTAAAATTTTTTTATTTTTTACTATGAAATTTGTGACCTTTAACATTATTATTTCATTGTAATTATTATGAATTGAATATATATTTTTAGTTGATATTGTTATTTTAAAAGTTAAAATATTATGATTAAAGTTTTTCAAAGATATACATGTAAATTTATAATTTTTAGAAGGTATAAATGTAAATATAAAATTTTGAGAAATATATATGTAAATATAATAAATTTTAAAGATATAAATATAATTTTCCTTTAAATATATTTAAACTTAGTGTGTGTGAGAGATTCTTTGAGAATGTTATTATAATATATATATATATATATACAATAAAACTATAATTAAATATCTTGAAATTAATTATTAAATTTTAAAAGTTTTAATTTATAATTTCTTAAGAATGTTTCTTTGAGACCCTAAGTTAAAGATTTTTGTGTTTATTTCATATAGGTTTTCCTTATTAAAATTTTAATTTCTCATTTGTTTTACAGGTGTTTGCATTGTGTTGTTTTTTATTATTATTCATGTTCTTTTCGACGATCTTCTTCAGTTATTTATGAATTAAATCATTTATCATAGTTATAAAACAATCGATTTATTTATAATTAATGATGCAAAGTATTTTGTCTATATCTTTCTTTAATTTCACTGTACTTTCTTTTGTAGTTTTCTTTAATTTCATCGTAAATGTGATTGATAAACAAATAAATCTGATTTAGAAGATTTTTTATAAAGTTCATTAATATTATATATATGATTGATAAATAAATTGATTTAAAATTAATATAAATTTTATAAATAAGTTAATTTATTTGTAAATTACATACACAATAGAATTGAGGAAAAACACAAATATTTTATAAATCAAGCTGATTTATTTGTAAATTATACATGTAGTGGAATTAAGAGAATTATAAGAGTAAAATTTAAAAAATAAAATAATATATATTAAATTAATTAATTATTAATGACATATATAATGAAATTGAAGAGAATTCTAATAAATAATCGATCATGTTCATAAATTAATAAATAATTTATGAATTAAACAGTGATATGCACCAAAGCGTTTATAAATGAGATGTGCCAATGTGTTAAAGTAAAAATCAAGTGCGTTAAGATCAAAATTCCCTTAAAGGTAAAAGAGACAATGATTTATAATTTCTCTCGTAAAGATACAAGAGATAATGATTTACATCATAAATTTTAAAACTTATATAAACTATTTATAAAGCATGTTATAAGAAACACTTTAGTATTCACTTCGATCGTGAATTAATTCTTTTTTATTTATGAATTATATTAAACTCGCCAAAGCCCATAGAGTATAAACTTTTTTAAATATGTATCAACTTTTTTGTGTAATCTTAAACAGTCTTGTTTCACAAATTCTTATATGAAAATTTCATATATATATATATTATATGAACAAGCGTATCTAACAACATGGTTTCAAATAATTTATTAATAACTGAAAATCTCTAAGTTTCTCTCTCTTTATATATATATACACACACATACACATAAATTAAAAATATATCTACAAAAAAACACACACACATGTACCTTTAAATCCATGATAAATATATCTCCTGCTATGTTTTCTAATGGAAAAATATATAAGTGCCAAATACAAGTGTGAAAAGCTATCTCTACATGTTTTTACAGCACAAACGAAACTTATCTTTCTCACACACATGCACACACACATATGCATACGCATGTGGAGAGAGTGAGAGAGCATAATTGACATGTAAGTAATCTGGAAAATCTTTTAAAAACAAGTTTATCATGCAATTTAAAATTATTAATATTTGGGTGCATGTGTCTCTGCTTTTTATCTATAAACAAAACAAAATCACATAGCTGTGTTAATGGCAAAGTTAAATATATGTACTAGTACACAGCTGCGTTCATGGCAAAGTTAAATATACAAATACTAGTACATATGATTATTATATATACATGTATAATTGTGTTCAAATCTATTAAAATAATAAGTTAAACTTGAATGTGTATAATATTGCATAGATAATCGCTCTAAAGTATGTTTTATTGAATTAAATTTATGTTTAATTATTTGTTAAAGTTTTAATAACGTTCCATCTTTTGTTAACGTATGATACGTTTTTACATAAGTGAGATAAAATCCTTACGGGTGAGATGTTGAATTAACCAGAAGAAGACATAATATTATAATACACATATACAATAAAATAATTTGCATATATATATATATATATATATATACTTACTTTTAACAATGAATAATTAAAAAATTTACAAATCAGCTGTAGATTTATTGACTGAACTAACATATGCATTTTATTATTTAGCTAGATTTGCTCAATCTAGCCTTGATCTCGAATATGTATAAATTATTAAATGTATATACACCGTATAAACTTAAACTCTAAACCCTAGTACTTTTATTTATTAGTAAATATAATTTTTATCATAATAATATATACATAAATTAAACCAGAGAATGTACGTTTGTATATAGGTTGCGTACAGGAAGGTTTACCAACTTGTGTACGTGGGTGGAATACTGTAGCATGTCGGATGTCGACGTCCAACGGAAATATCCTCCGTTACATGTGCTTGCATTGACGGTTTAGAACATAAAATAATTTAGTATCGTCATAGTTTGATATTTTGGTTGATTTCTCTCTTCCTGCTATGAGCGATCCTTCCCACGATCGTGGCGCTACATCGGTCGGCCTCGAATTTCATACCCCTTCTTCTCATGATATCGACTTTTTCGAGAAATCGGCATTTAGTATTGAAAAATCGTCATTTCTCAATGTTTTCTGTGAATATCCGCATTTTTTTTGTGAAAAACCGGCGGTTCTGATGTGTTTAAATCGATTTTTGTAAGGTTTTATGTAAAAAATCGGCATTTTGATCATAGAAATGTTCAATCTGTGTGCATTTCTTACATAGATTCTGTGTACGGTTGCATTTATTAATACTATGTCATTCTCCGATGAATGAGATTATTACAGTCTTAAACACACACGCACACAGATTATATATATATATATATATATGGGGAGCTATTCAGCAGAAGAGAGGCATAATTCGGAATATGCTGCCTTACAGAGCAGGTATGGTGACATACTTACACGTGTATGTCGTATGTATGTGTTTGTGGTATTTGTAAACTGCCATCTGGGCGTATCTGCTGGATAACGTATATATATGCATATCATTCACTACATTTGTGTATACAAATATATGATCCCTATTATAAAATATATGTGTGTCAGTGTGATGTGTTGTGTGTATGTATGTACATGTGTGTTTATATGCGTTTGTATGTCTGCATGTAGTAGTGCTCTTTTTTTCTGTATATGTTTATGCATAAACAAAGCTTGTATAAAACATATGCACGAGAGATATATTATGTACAATTGCTCATGATAGGTATATTGCAGATGTAGTGCTGCTGAAGCTCGTCCAGCAGCTGCACGTGAGCAATCAGACTCGGCAAAAGAAGAGGCGGGGGAGTGGAGACGGAAGCATGATACTGTTCTTACCGAGGCTCGACCTATTGCCGATCGGTATACTATCTCCGTGAACGTGGAAGTAAGCAGCAGCAACAAAGAGAAGACGCTTTGAGAGCCGAGTTCACCTCCACGCTCACAAAAGGTGGGTATCTTGTGTGTGCGTGTGTTTGGATGAGCATGCGTCGGTAAGTCATGTACCTTGTCAGTTTTCTACTTATACATGGTGTGGTACAAATATTCTACATGTATGACTTTGGCGGAATGTGTATACCAAACCTTTGTATGAACAAATCTATGTTTATCATAAACTTTTGTATGATATGTGTGGATATGATATATGTATTCGCTCTGAATACACATATTGGTCACACATTCTCTTCCTATGCGTACACAGCTGATTTTCTTTTGTTTCCGCAGGAGGCTTTGCTAAATGAAATCCAAGGAAAGCTGGAGCAGAGTGAGCGTGTTGTGAGTACTTGAAGGCTAGATTACAGGTAAGCTTCAGTTCCATAAAAACGATTCTACTTTGCTGCATGTCGTCTTTGTGTAACTTAATTTTACGTGCAACAAAACGTGCATAGAGATGTATACAACTTGATCTTCTTTGAACAGGACGCATTATCGAAAGCAGAATCTTTAGAGAAGCGGTTAGACGAGCGTGAACATGAAATGGAGGTGGTTTTGGAGGATAGGTATTTAGCAGTTATTTTGTATAATGAGATAAAGGTCTGTGTGGGTGTGGGTGTGGGTGTGGGTGGGTGTGTGCCTGCCGGACAATGTGCCCGGGCAGGGCAAGACCGCCCCCCGCCTTGCCCTGCCCGGAGGGACAAAAATGGGGGGGTGGCCCCGTAAAAAACGGGGTCCTGCCTGCGCTCTTTCTTACGATGATGACGATTACGATTTATATACATGTTAGACTTTACAGATGGCTTAATTAGCTGTCTGTGAGAATCGCACTCGTTATCTGAGCAAAACTCTCCCTCCCTGTGTGTGTATGTGTATCCTCGTGTGTTTGTGCTATTTTGCCATGTACATTTTAGACTTTGCTGATGGTGTGTGTCTCTCTCTTGTAATACAATAGCATGTACTACATTATATATAGTTAATTGTAAAATCACACGCACGGTGTGAGGACATTAGTTACTTTGTTTGCACAGAGAGTTCGTACAGTTCTGGAGGGCTTACTGGCTTCGGAGAGAGCTGCACACTCAGAGGCAAATGCAAGGGCAGAGAGTTTGTCTGTTCAGCTACAAAATGTACAACGGAAGGTAGATGCATTGCAACATGAACTTGCAACTTCGACTGCTCTCGAGACTAAGTTAAGAACTCAGGCAGAGTCTCAGGGAGAAGAAAGCGAGGCTCGGATGATAATGAGAAGTAGAACGTAGAGGTTTGTGTATATGCTTACATATAGAGTCCTACTTGATATTAAGTATGTGTGTGGATGTGTGTGTGTGTGTGTGAGAGAGAGAGAGAGAGATTGTGCAGTATGCATTGTTTTGTGTGTATAAATTTGAACATGTAGCCAGCTAAAGATGGTTAGCTGATGACGTTGTGTGTGTGTTTCTAGTCATGTATATTACATAGACAGTTTATATGTTGTTTCCTGTAGCGAACACCACCTACGAAGAGCAGGGGCAGACATAGCAAGAGAGCACGTTTGGACTTGAATATTGACAACGTGAGTTCACAGGGGTTCACACCGGGGGAGAGTGTAGACGATCACGCGAGCACGGAGCATGAGCAGGACTATAGAAAGCTGACTATAGCTCAGCTTAAACACAAGATGACGGAGGCTGGCTATGTTGCAGCTCAAAACAAATGCACCCAAAAACGGAAGTACTTTCTCTCTACGAGAAATTTGTTCTCAACAACAACGACAATGCAAACATCAGCAATCCTTGACTTGACAGTAAGATATGTGCTTATACGCCTCTCTCGGTAACTCCTGCATAATATATAGACACACACACATGTAGAGAGAGAGTCTTGTGTTAAAACCGGGTAACACTCACAATAATGGTATTGGAAGTATGTTATTAGACAAATTTTATGTTACTTTTTAACTGAATATGTAGGCTCGGATATTAAAATCAACAATGACAACACTCTAATTGTTATTGCGTTTGCTAATATTTATCATTAAATATATTTAAGCTATGTGTGTGTGAGTTGAGAGAGATATATAAATCTTAGCTCCGCAGCTTTTTCTTTTCAAAAATATTTTCTTTACGTATGTGTGTACAATAAAATTATAATTTAATATCCTTGGAATTGACTAGGTTAGTTTCTCCTTTAATTCTAATTTCTTTTGGAGGGATTTAGGGTATATTGTTTTACATAGAGAGACAAAATAAAAATAAAACTTGAATTTTTTATAAATTAAAATGTAAATTTCTTTGCATGTTTTGAATTAACATGTTTTGTTATTTAAATGCATATGTAAATGAGTTTTTGCATGTTAATTTAAAAATTAAAAAATATATACCTAAAAAACCTTTGAAAACCTTTTGGAATTAAGAGAAATATTAATTTTATTTTAATTTTTTATATATATAATATGGGGTAATGTCCCTTAGACTTTATAAAATGTTTTAATTTATAAATCTTTAAAAATTCACAGAAAGTGCAATTTCAGATACGATTTTTCTTAAGTATGTTGTTTGTATTTTAGTTTTTTTTTGCTTTGTAAGTGTTTACGCTAGGTGGCCTTTATTTTTTATGTCAATTTGTTTGAAAACATTTGCATAATAACCCTTTGGTAAGACATGTATAAAATAGTAAAAGGAAATTAATATTTCCAAAGGGTTTACAATTTAATTGTGTGATTTATATAATATGTGTACCTAAACCTACAAGTCAATGTTCTCATTTTATTGGGCGTTTTGTGAGATTGCAAAAGGTTATGTTCATAAATTAATTCATCATTTAACAATCTTAAATTTGGCAATCCTTCCATTTAAAATTCGAAATGACTG
Organism: Selaginella tamariscina; assembly: GCA_003024785.1. NCBI lineage: Eukaryota > Viridiplantae > Streptophyta > Lycopodiopsida > Selaginellales > Selaginellaceae > Selaginella > Selaginella tamariscina. The sequence continues at coordinate 8,045 of PUQB01000810.1, forward strand.
TCATATGTGCAGTGTGAAGGATCGAAAAGCAAATACATAACAATTGTAAAACCTAGGGAATTGATTCGATATTATGTGTTATGAAGGGTGAAATTTATTAAATTAAGAAATTAAGTTTATAAATATTTAATTAATTTATTTAATTAATTGTTGAGAAAGCATTCAAATTGGTAACTTTACTTTGAAATGTATAGCAATTGTGAATATTTAGAGGAGGTTAGGAATTTTTAATTAATATACATGATTCAACATATGCATTTAAATAAAAAAAGTTTATTAATTCAAAAATGCATTAACCTTAAAGAAATTTATTGACATTTTAATTTTATTTTTTTCCTTATTTCATACAATAATATATTTTAAATCCTTTTTAAAAAGTATCAAAATTAGAGGAGAGCCTGTAATTTGAATTATTTATTATACATAGCATTATGTCGATCATACGTAATGAAAATGAAAGAATTATAAAATCTAATTAATAAACTTATAAATTAATGAATTTATTAATTAAATATATTAACAAAGTTCAAATGAGTTAAATAAAGAGTTTTCTTCGTGAAAATAAAAAAATTAATAGTTTTGTCTCTTTTATAAAACACATTAATCAAAAACACTTTAACCGTTCACTTTCCATCGTTTAATTCTTTTTATTTATAAGTTTTATAAGGATTCATCGAAAGAATTCATAAACAAAAGAACAATTTATAAAGATTTTTAAATATGTATTAACTTTTTAATATGTAATTTTAATGTGTGAACAATCTTATTTCACACTATAATTTTTATATAAAATTTTTTTTATATATATATATATATGAGCAAACCATAAATAAGTAAATCATTAATCAAAAAGCTCTTTCTCATTCACTAACTCACTCACCCACTCTCTCTCTTTATACATATGTATACACACACATATATCTTTAAATCCATAATAAATGTATAGAAGTGCCCTTTCCAACATATTTTAAAATATGTTTTCTAATAAAAATATATTACAATGTGGAGAATAATAATAATAATTATAAATTTTTTTTCATGTGTCGTATTTACAAGTGTCACTCTACATGTTTTGATAAAGTGAATCAATATATTGAAAATCTCTCTCTCACACATATGCGCATGTAAAGAGAGAGTGATCTCTCTCTCACACATATGCACATATGCACATATGCATTGCATGTAAAGAGAGAGTGAAAGAGTATATCTATGTACCTAATAAGAAACGATCAGAATCAACTCTTCAGATTTTCAAAACACTCACAGAGTATAACAGGAAGGCAAAGAAGCAATGTGTTGCCACAATATATTATATATATAATATTAAATTTATATATATAATTTTTAATATTGAAGGCTGATTTTAATTAACATAATGCACCTGCAAATATATAATTAAACATGATAATAGTGATAGGAAGGATATAATCATGTTCCATAATTTAAAAAAAGCTCTTTCTTCTCTCTTTCTCTCTCTCACACATACACATGATTTTTATTTATAAACAAAACAAAATCCACATAATTATATTAATTAAATATTCAAATATTAGTACATATTATATATACATGTATACTTGTGTTTAAATCTTTTTTTAAACGATTTTCTATAATAGTTATATTAATAAGTTAAACTTGATTTGAACCTAGTAGAACTAGCTTGCATAGATAATCGCTCTCTAAGGTATATTTTATTGATTGAATTAAATTTGTGTTTGATTATTTATCAAAAGTTTAATAATCCATCTTTTTTTAACGTACATTTATACGATACGTTTTTACACGAATGAGATAAAATCCTTATCCGTGAGATGCTGAATTAACCACAAGAAGACATAGTATTATGATACACATATACAATAAAATAATTTGCATATATAAATATTTACTTTAACAATGCATAATTAAAAAAATTACAAATCAGGTGTAGATTTATTAACTGAACTATATACATCTCAGTCTAGCCTAGGATCAATACTATGTTTGGAAGCGGGTGTATATATATATGCATACTTTCACTTACACTTATGTTTACACACACTGGTTTCAGTTTCGTGTGTATACACACACATGCATAAATACCCTTCAGTGCCTTCTAGAGATGCTCCCAGTGACAAATCTAACCACTGATGAGCCTCAATGTGCTCCTGCAATCGCAATAACATATTAGTTTAAATGTTTCTTCAGTATTATTCATCAATCAGCAAAATAATGTAGAAAAATGCCTAAATATGTAATAAAGTTAAATCAAAATTATAATTAAAATAAGAATAAATTCATACTAAATTTATACCAGATATTCCCAGTAATCCATTGCCGACAACTGGTAAGCTTTCATAGCTAACGATGAGCTCTTCTGAGCCATTGCCTGCTCCAGTTTCATTCCAGAAACAGAATATATGTATGAATCCGGTGATCAAATCAAACAATTTCCAAGACCTAAGCCTCCTGCTGCTCTAGAAACCGTTGGCCTAGAACATGCATTCAGTAATTAGAACTCTTTGGCGATTTAGTGCATATGTATGACACGCATTTATACATGCGTGTGTGTATGCGCATTTTCATGCATAGTACATGGTTCATACATGCATGTAAAGGTAGATAGAAAGATATATACGTACGTCCGGGTGAATATCAGAATATACTAAGAGAATAACCTTACACTATAATATATGTTCAAAATTTTAAGAGCATATAAACATAAGAGACAACATACATAGACACAAAAAACATATTTATGCTTCAAAATCAAATACAATGATTCCATAACTTATCACATAAAGATATCCATCATACAGATATATGAACATATCCATCATCTAGAATATAAAATGAATGTTTTAACGCATCTGTATGTATGCCGATTCGATATGTATACGTATACATCGTGAGGTTTAGAAGTGATGTACGTATAAAACATGTTTTCACAACTTATATACATATATGTAAGAATAAAGCTCCATCTCTCTCTCTCTCTCTCTCTCTCTCTCTCTCTCTCTCTCTATATATATATATATATATATATATATATATATGAAACAATGAAGTATTATATTCCGAGTGAGATTTACCTGAAATCGAGTATGAAGCAAGCGCCAAACAGATTTTGCTATCCTTCTTGAAGTGCCTTCATCCGTCTAACTTTAAGAGCGCGACTTGCCAATCTCTCTATCAGGATCGCTTGAAGTACAGGGAGCGCCGATTGACCGGACCTAGATTCACGATTTCCGACATAGAAATGTACAGATTTGATGAAATCAGTGCTTAGAATCACGCATTCTGCTTCCTAGATTCGTGCTTTCTTCAGCTTCTCGCCCATTTAAAACCCTCAGGAACCCTAAAGTCTTCTAGACCGTCCGATATCGGCCGGCTGGATCGACGGGATAGATTTAAAAACCCCTTCGTTAAAATTGTGGGTCGTTGTGGGGTATATTCAGGAATCCAACGTTTGTATAGAAAAATGTCGATTGTCTACCAAGTATTTTGATGTTGGACATTGAACTAATTATTTAAATTATCATAAAATTTATTGTTTATCATATTAATGCTAATTATAAAATAAATAATAGGGTGCGTGCGTGTAAGTATTTATTGTGTGTGTGTGTTTGTGAGATGATTTTTTTTTTTTTCTCAATCTCGGCTTGGAATATTATAATATGAGAAGTTATTAATAGTTTGAAAAGAACTTGATTAAATTTAATATTATTTATATAAATTCCATATAATGTTGAGCATGAAATTGTGTAACTTTACTTAATAACTATTGTTGAATATTATGTAGATAGATTTTGATAAATTATTGATTTAAACATTAAAAAAAATTAAACTAATGCCTGCTTTAAGAGCTTTGCTACCTCTCTCGTTTGCTTGTTAATAATCCTGAGCTGAATAACAAGCTTGCCTTTGTCCGGTGTGCTGTCTTTAAGCCCGTCCACTTCCCTTATTGTGTTCTCCAAAAGCTCGAAGAAATAACTATCTTCATGAAGATACTGGTAATTCTCTTGCAGTGTTTGTTGCCTCTCAGCCGAGTTATTGTTCCTCAATAACTATTTATTTATTTATTTATTTATATTTAATAATAATTAATAAATATAACGAACCTTGTTAAAAAGAAGGACTTCTGGGCGTAAGGTGCGGTCTTTTGCAGCCATAGCTGCTTTCATAACAACTTCAACTTGTTCAACAATTTCAACATCATTCTCCTTCCTTGCCTGTTAATATACATATACATGTGTGTGTGTGTGTGTGTGTGTGTGTGTGTGTGTTATACATATATTACCTTCGATAAGTATGCTTGAGTGATGTGAAAAAACTCCTTACTTAAGCTGTCTACTAGTTCATGTGCTCTTTGATATTTGTCGGTGGATTTAAGTAGGTCCATTAAGACTTCAGTTGCATCGTATAATACAGTAGTATCTGAAGAAAATTAAACACATAAATAACAATAAAATTTATTTATAAGTATATATATGTGTTAATATCACATACCTCTCTGTTTATCAGTAGCTTTGCAAATGTATTTTATATTAAGTGAAACCAGAGAAGTTCTGGACCCATTCCTGTGTCGGATGTGCATTTCTAAGAAAACCCATCACTAATTCATTTATAATTAGATACAAAGATGTGTGTGTGTGTGTGTGTATGTGCACGTATGTGTGTATGTGTATGTGCGTGCATATACTTACTGATTGGAAGAGGAGAAGCCCAAATGCAATTGACCATAGCCATTTTAATGAAATAAACCCTCAACCCTAATAGCTATTTACTTATTAATTAATGTCACTTTTCATAAAGCTTAAAATTAAGATAAAAGAAATTAAAAAGATTCAAAGGTAAGAAAACTTAGCCTTAAAAGAATTTATTTAAATTTAATCAAACTAATATTCCAAACTAAAAATTAATCACTCAAACACACACACAACACAATAATTACTTACACACACACACACACAAAGCTTATCCTTTATATAAAAAGAACAAAGATTCAAAACTTAGCCTTTAAACAGTTGCTTTGAAATTTCAGTGGCTTCGAAGTTTCGATTCGGACATTCAACAGTACCTTTGAAGTTAAATATACATAAAGAGAGTTGCAATAGCTTAGTGAGTGTTATAAATACAGTAATTAAATGTATTGAAAACTCTATAATCAGTGATTGCAACAATTTGTCTGGTTGAGTGTTTTGGGTACATTCTCAAGATTAGTTTACCATGGCGCTCCACAATTCAGAAGGTATAGAATATGCATAATTCATATATAACATTTATATTTACATGTTTATATACATTGTTTTCCACTTCAAAGTTCTAAGTGACATTTCCACTGTTCAGATTGGGTTGTCGTGCAATTTGATGAGGATGACTGCTCTAACTCCAACGGTGAGGCGTTGGACCTTTCAGAAGGTAATTATCTACTCATATATAACATTTATATTTACATGTTTTATATACATAAACTTGTGAGTTAAATTAATAAAGAGAGACTCTATACTTCAAGTTCTAATTGACATTTCCACTGTTCAGATCCGATTGTCCTGGATGACTCCTCTAGCTCCAAGGACCTTACTAAGGACGAGTTTGCATTGCACCATGCAAGCAGGGATGGCAATTTAATGTTGGTGAAGGACTTGCTTGGAAGTGATGAGGTCAAAACAAAATACTCAAAAAGGACAGCGATGGCGACACGGTTCTTCATGTTGCCAGCACTGTCGATGTTCTGAGGTTTCTTTTGAATGAGCTAGGTGATACTGCAGAAGAGGGAATTTGCCAACCAGGTGAACTGGTTTCACAGTGCTCCATAAGGCTGTTTTAGGAAAAGATGTGGACATGCTTATGGTGTTGGTTGACTTCCTGGAGGATCGACTAGTGGATGTGATTTTCAGAGAGGACGATTACAACATGACGGATTGGTAATTTGAAGGCTGTCGAGATCTTCCTCTCTAAATTGGGCAATGAAGCAAACATGAAATTCTTCGAACAGATACGTTCTCTGGTAGAACAGTTCTTCATTGGGCTGCTGAAGGTGGGGACATACAAGTTTTCAAGGAGATAATGTCTAGCTGAGCGATGACTATGAAATTCATCGTGAAAAGACAGTGATGGTAACACAATCCTTCATACAGCTGCTGAGAAGGGTAGTGTTAGCATTGTGAGTTTCTCTTAGAGAGCTAGGAGTAAAGATGCGATCCAGCAGAAAAACATATCCATCCAAAATGTTCTTCATGCAGCTGCTGACTCTGGTCAGCTTGACATTGTGAAGGTTTGGTGACTAAGCTAGGTCGTCAAGCACGCAATACCATCAATGAGAAAGATGTGGGGAAAGACAGTTCTTCATGTAGCTGCTATGCGAACATTGACATGGTAAATTTAATCTTATGGAAGTTAGGTGGACATGCCCAAGATGCAATACTTGAAGAAGACTTGTATGGTAACACAGTCCTTCGTACAGCAATTGGAAGTGGCAATGTCGATATATTAAAGACACTCATGGATAAGCTTGGTGACAGAGCAAAGGAAGGGATTCGTAAAAAACATAAGAAACGAGACCCTTCATGCAGTTGCACGTGGTGGCAACAGTGACATTTTTAAAATGTTGATGCTGGAGTTGGGTGCTCAAGCCGAGGATGCAATTCGACAGGCAGATGACGTGGTAACAACCCTCTTCACTTTGCTGTTATGTACGTAGCAGCAACATGTTCAAGGAGATTGTTGAGCAAGGTGGTCGCGACCTTTTACGGCAACGCAATCGCGATAATGCAACACCCATACACCTAGCTGCTTTCCGTGGGGAGGACATGTTGAAAAGTTTATTCCAACAAATGAATATTAATGTGCAAGAATTGAAAGGTATGTTACTAAACCGCACCGTTTTGAAATGCTGCTCAATATATTACTTTACAGATATTCTCGACAAGGGTCGCGCTCTGCACGTTGCTTGTGAATTAAGCAACAAGTATTTGGTGGAGATTTTGCTCGATCAAAATACTGAAGGAGCTGTGAAAATTAAAGATATTATGGCACATGACGAGTTGTTCCTAGGTAACACTGCTCTTCACGCAGCTGCAATTGGAGGAGATCTTGGCTGGTTCATCATGCAACGACGTCAACAAAGTTAAAAATTGGTACGGGCAAACACCTTTGCATTTTGCTGCAGCAAGAAACAAGTACCAGCTGGTTCAATATTTAATTAGGAGAAAGGCGCTAATCCAGCTCAAGAGGATAATGCAGGTGTGACACCATTGCATTTTGCTGCCAGAAGTGCATCTCAAGATGTCTTACGGCTCATAAGTGATTCACTTGGGACGGACTGCAATATTAACAGCTTAACGGGCTTGGCTGGTCTTAGTCCTTTACATTATGCAGCATGGAATGACAACAGCAGTGCTATTGACTGGTTACTGGGAGCAGAAAAGGACAACAAGGACCGAATTGATTTGGAAGTAAAAGATAAAGTGGAAAATCTGACGCCTTGGTTATGGTCAGTTCTAGGTTCTTCTGGTTCTCCTGGCTATATGAAAGACGTCAGGATATGTATTGAGAACTTTGCTGATTGCCCATATTAGCAAAGAAAAGAATCCGTTTACAGATGACATCCAGAGGTTTCTTGAAGATCATTTGAATCTTGATGGCCAACTTTTGGATGTTGCATGCTGCGAGACGTTGAAGGATGCTCTGATGGAAAGCTGAGTTTGAGTCGGAGTTTGATTTCATGTGTGGCTGCCTATGGTAATGCTACTACAGCTTCAAAACTTGCAGATGAGCTACAAAAGGTAAACACAGACAGGAGTTGTTGCGTCAATCTCGACCATTGGAATTTCTTACTATGCGTGCCAATGCTGATGAAAGTAGGGTGGGTGTGGCACAGAAATTTCTGGCAGTAATGGAAGAAAATGAGGAGCTTCATAAGCAACTAGAGTCCAGTTTCAAGAGAGTGTTGCAGAGTGGGGGAAAAAAAGGCTTAGAGTTTGCAAACTCTTGGTGAAACACATGCGACTGTCTCAGGTACATGACTTATTGCAAGCTCAATTATCTTCCAGAATGATGACTGATAACCCCGAACTAAAGACGACAATGGAGGATAATCTAAAGAACCTAAGTCGGTGGATAAGTTCAAGGTTGAGAATTTCTCTGGTCTGGTGCATGATGTGCCTCTGGCTTACTGGATGGCACTTCTTCACCGAACTTTGCAAATGGCAGAAGTACTCCATAATCAACATCAACTGAACGAGAGGAAGGCGCAGGCCATTCAAGTGAGTCGACAACCAACATTATAACATTCATTAGGAACTTACCAGCAACCAGAGTAAAGACACAAGCAAACATGTGGTGGTGCTAGATGGCTATCCTAACAACGTGGGCAACTGTACTGGCCGGACAGCTTTACATTGGGCGGTCATCTTTGGTGACAGGAGATTGTCAAGGAGCTTTGTGGAGACCCATGGTGCAAGCGGGACGTGGTCGACAAGTTTGGAAAGCCACCTTACTGGTATGTCAACGTTGCACCCGGATAAATACGATGATATGCTGGACTACCTCAAGTGGGATAAGTACTACGAGAACCTGCAGAGGGATCGGGACTGGTACATTGATGCACTCAATGCCATCCTGGTTGGAGCTGCATTGATTGCAACCGTCACATTTTCTGGTGTGTTACAGCCCCCACTTCAGTATCCCATCAGCGACCCCAACCCAAATTCAGGTATTAAGTATGTGGCCATCAACAGAGGGGATGTACAGACATTTTGGGTGTTGAACAGCTTGTCCTTCTTCTTTAGCATGGCTGCGCTCTGGCTGGGGTCACCGGAGTGTTACCCAACGTTGCAGTTTTCAATTTACATCTGGTGGAGAATATTAGGAAGCTGTTAGTCCGAGCTGCTATCTTGCTTGTCATCTCCATAATCTTTGTTCTTGCTGCTTTTGCATCGGCTGGCTTGGCAGTGTTACCAAAGGTGCTGAAGCTACAAGCTAACATGGTAGTCACAACAGCCATTGGAGGATTCTTTTGCGGATACAGGCTCTGGAAATTTGGCAAGGCTGTTAACGCTCTTACACCTGACAATATATGGAGACGTCGTGTGGATCCATTCATTCGTCACCTTTGGTCTACAGCAAGGAATATGTGGAATAGTAAACGAGAGGACATGATAGAACCAGTACACTCTGCAGTGGATCAATCTATCATCAAACCTGCCAACAACAAGCAGCGCGGCTCAATCCGCTCCCACATTTTGAATTCAGGTGGCTATGTTCATTGGTATCGTTGGGATGATGGCCTGTGGGATGAACCGTTTGCTAAGAAGGAGGACCGCATCGATATTTCAAGTGAGGGTTGAGAGAATATTTCAAGTTAACCATTATGGACTAGTTTGCACTTAACGGCCCAGGGATTCTGTGCGTAAATACTGGACTTTTCAAAAGTTTTCTATTAAAGAATACATAGTTTTGTTACTTACAGCTTCACCTTCATCATGCGTTTGTGTCACCGTGGATGTGCTTGAGTTCTTGTAGCTTCTCCTCCTGTAGAGGATCCCATCCAAAGTACTTGGAGACCTCCTCCAAACTCTTCCCCTTGGTCTCTGGCACAACGAAGTAGATAAACACCGCCGACGCCACTGAAATGGAGGTGTACAAAAAGAACGCCCCGGAGGTAGTCAAGGCAGTGGCCAAGCTGAGGTAAGTGAGCGCAACCGTCCCACTTACACCACGGTTCACTGCGATGGACAGTGACATAGCACACGCATGGAGCGTAAGTGGGAAGATCTCCGATGTCAGGACGTAACGGTCGGTCCGAATCCAATAGAGAAGCCGCCATGAACCCACATATAGCAACCATAGCAATGGCCGGGGAGGCGTGTTCAGTTGCCGACGTGTCCCCGTGGGCGCTGACGTGAAGCAGTCGGAACATGACGGCGACCGTCGCAAGCGCTGTCGCCATCCAGCAGCAGCGGCCTCCGTCCGAACGTATCCAGCCAGATGGTGGCAATAAGTATGAACAGCGTCTTGGTGAGACCGACGCAATGGTCATACCCAGAACTGCTGTTCTTCCCTTGATCCCCGCCTGGTGAAACACAGTCGGACTGTAGTACACTAGCGCGTCGACCCCAGACGCCTGTAGAAGAAATGTATACCCAGCGAGACAAGGAGCATCCTCCGAACTGGAGCGGACGGTAACAGTAACTATCTCCACACCCTCCCCTTGTTTCTCTTGCCCTTCCTTACTATCCAACTCATCGTCGTCCTTGTTTCCCTCCGGTCGCACCGTCTTTCCTTACAAGCTCCACTTCCTCACCCAGTGACTCCACTATAGCCATGAGACGGGCGTTTACTTCCTCCGTATCCCCTACATATATAAAAAGAGATTTATTAATTACAAATAGAGAAAATTATCAAAATGACTTTCTACTTTTATTAAAGTGGCGTTGAGTCAAATTTAATACTAATCAGAACACACACACACTATATATAAATTTATAATAAATAGATTGTTTAAACCGAAAATATATAACATCGCATGTGTGTGTTTATATAAAACTAGACGATCATTATATAACCTGCACATGTTTTTGTAAGGACCTTCTTTGCCTCTGGTACCCGGTCCTGCATAATGAGCCACCGGTGACTCCGGCATGATAAATACTGCTCCGAAAAGGAAGATGGATGGGATGCCACCGAATCCCAGTATTACCCAATATTAAGAAAGAGAATGATATTAATCTAATACTTATAGTAAATTAATTTACATAAGTTAAAAAACATTCAATTTTATTAGAGAGATTCATAACTATGAATAATTTAAGTATTCATTAAATAATTGATATATAATAATTAAATTGTAAATAAATGACTTTACAAATATTGCTGATACTTATATATTGAAAACAAAAAATTAATTTAAATAAATAAAATATTTATTAATTACTTACCTGTATAAACTGGAGCAATAATCATAGCAAACCCAACTGCAATACCACGTCCAGTCATGAGTATTGGGAACGATGGGGCCAAAACCATTAACAAAGCTCCAATGAGAAATACTGCCATTGTTTTCTTCGGCCGAGTCTATCTGCGAACTTCCCTGCCATAAGAGCCCCCTGCAATACAATACACACAAATAAATAAATAAATAAACATTATATGCATGTGTGTGTAGAGAGAGAGAGAGAATTGTATCATATGAAAATAGATTGAAAGAATCATAATATATGATATTAACATAAACATTTATGTAGACTATATGTGGGTTTAGTATACTTACAACTAAAGAGACAATGTTGAAGGAGCTAACTAGAACTTCCTGTTTTACATTCTTCAGATGGAAATCATCCTTCATAAACTAGTGCACCACCCATCTCACCACTATCTGTAATAAAAATATAAAATATAAAACAAATAAGAAAAATTAGTGTACTAAACACAATTACCTATTTCATAATCAGAGTTTAACTTAATAACATAGTTAAATTTTCAAATAAAGAACCAATTCCCATGGTATTTAAAAATTATGTAAATGGAGAATAACAATGATAATCCACGTGGACAAAAAAATCATTAGGGTTCTTGGAGCTCAGTGGGATTTGACAAATCTTCCTCACACTTAGCGGTTGAAAACTACCAACCATAATGTTGGATTATGTCACATATTAACATAAAGGGATTTGAGTCAGACCCGTTTAATTATACGGTAAAACCTATATATATTATACTACTAAACAAATGGCTTGTTTAGTAGTATGTTTCGAAGCGGGTGTATATATATGCATAATTTCACTTACACTTATGTTCACACACACTGGTTTGGGTTTCGTGTGTACATACACACATGTACAGTGCCTTCTAGAGATGCTTCCAGTACCCACTGAGGAGCCTCATGTGCTCCTGGAATCGCAATAACATATTAGTTTATACGTTTCTTCAGTATTATTCATCAATCAGCAAAAGAATGTAGAAAAATGCCTAAATATGTATAAGTGTGTAGATACACATATACCAATTGCCGGAGGTTCTTGAGCTGCCGCCATTGACAACTTGAAAGCTTTCATAGCTAACGATGAGCTCTTCTCTGCTCCAGTTTCATTCCAGAAACAGACTATGTATGAATCCGGTGATCAAATCCAAGAATTTCCAAGAACCTAAGCCTCGGTCTAGAAACAGTCCTAAAACAACTCAGGTTATGGGATATTCTCTTAGTATATTTCTATCACCCGGGCGTATAAATTTATACGTATATATATTTCTATCTACCTTTACATGTATGAACCATGTACACACGCATGTATAAATGCGGGTCATACATATGTCAAATACACTAATATATGTTCAAATTTTAAACACAACAGACAGACACAAGATACACAAATAAACACATCTGAAACATATTTATGCTACAAAATCGAATACAATGATTCCATAACTCAACACATAAACATATCCATCATACATATATATGAACATATCCATCATCTAGAATATAAAATGAATGTATTAAACATTCTTTGACGTATCTGTGTGTATATATATACGTGAATTCGATATATACATCATCAGAGCCATTAGCAGGTTTAGAAGTGATATACGTATAAAATATGTTTTGACAACTTATATACCTTCATCCGTCTAACTCTAAGAGCGCGGTTCTTTATCAGGATCGCTTGAAGAACAGGGAGCGCCGATTGACCGGACCTACATTCACGATTTCCGACATAGAAATGTACAGATTTGATGAAATCAGTGCTTAGAATTACGCATTCTGCTTCCTAGACTCGTGCTTTCTTCAGCTTCTTGGAGAAGGCGCCCCGCCCTGCATTTAAAACCCTCAAATGCCCTAAAGTCTTCCGAAATCGGCCGGCCGGATCGACGGGATTCGTTGTGGGGTATATTCAGGAATCCAACATGTCTATAAGTTGAATTAATTATTTAAATTATCATAAAATTTATCGTTTATCATATTAGTGTTAATTATAAAATAAATAATAAAGTAAGCTGTTAGGTAATGCTTCTCCTCTTTCAATAGTATATGCACGCACATACACACACGCACGCGCACACATACACACACATATCTTTGTATCTAATTAGAAATGAATTAGTGATGGGTTTTCTTAGAAATGCAAATCCGACACAGGAATGGGTCCAAAACTCCTCTGGTTTCACTTAATATAAGATACATTTGCAAAACTACTGATAAACAGAGAGGTACGTGACACATATACATATACGTATATATATGTATTTATACACATATATATACGTATAAATAAAATTAATTGTTATTTATGTGTTTAATTTTCTTCAGATACTACTGTATCATACGATGCAACTGAAGTCTTAATGGACCTACTTAAATCCACCGACAAATATTAAAGAGCACATGAACTAGTAGACAGCTTAAGTAAGGAGTTTTTTCACATCACTCAAGCATACTTATCGAAGGTAATATATGTATAATATACATACATATATATATATATATATATATATGTGTGTTGTGTGTGTGTGTGTGTGTGTGTTAACAGGCAAGGAAGGAGAATGATGTTGAAATTGTTGAACTTGTTATGAAAGCAGCTATGGCTGCAAAAGACCGCACTTTACGCCTGGAAGTCCTTCTTTTTAACAAGGTTCGTTATATTTATTAATTATTTATTATATTAATTAATATAAAAAATAAATAGTTATTGAGGAACAATAACTCGGCTGAGAGGCAACAAACGTTGCAAGAGAATTACCAATATCTTCACCTTCTTCGAGCTTTTGGAGAACACAATAAGGGAAGTGGACGGGCTTAAAGACAGCACACCTTGTTATTCAGCTCAGGATTATTAACAAGCAAACGAGAGAGGTAGCAAAGCTCTTAAATCAGGCAAAAGTTTAATTTAAATCAACAATTAATTAAAATCTATCTACATAATATTCAACAATAGTTATTAAGTGAGTCTTCTCTAGAATTAAAATGTTGATTATAAATTTACTAATACTGAAGTTACACAATTTCATGCTCAATTTCACACGGAATTTATATAAATAATATTAAATTTAATCAAGCTTCTTTTCAAACTATTAATAACTTCTCATATTATATTAAACTAATATTCCAAGAAAAAAAAAAATTCATCTCACAAACACACACACAAATCACAAAGCTTAAATTAACGATAAAAGAAACTTAGTGTTGAAAAAAAACAAGAGAAAAGCTTATCCTTTATACAAAGGAAAAAGCCAATAAACAGTAGCTTTGAAATTTCAGTGGTTTTGAAGTTTCGATTCAAACATCCAACAGTACCTTTGAAGTTAAAGTTCGGATACAGTGGAGTGTTATAAATACTAATTCGTTCTGTTAATGATGTATATTCGTTTGTGAGGGTGCATTTGGAGGATTAAGTGGGTAATGTTTAATTTTAAAGAATTTACAAGTAATTTAATTATGCATCATTTAATTACTCATATATAACATTTATATTTACATGTTTTATATACATAAACTTGTGAGTTAAATTAATAAAGAGAGACTCTATACTTCAAGTTCTACACTGTTCAGATCCGATTGTCCTGGATGACTCCTCTAGCTCCAACGACCTTACTAAGGACGAGTTTGCATTGCACCGTGCAAGCAGGGATGGCAATTTAATGTTGGTGAAGGACTTGCTTGGAGGTGATGAGGTCAAAACGAAAATACTCAAAAAGCACAGCGATGGCACGGTTCTTCATGTTGCCAGCACTGTCAATGTTTCAGGTTTCTTTTGAATGAGCTAGGTGATACTGCAGAAGAGGGAATTTGCCAACCAGGTGGACGTGGTTTCACAGTGTCGATAAGGCTGTTTTGAGGAAAGATGTGGACATGCTTAAGGTGTTGGTTGACTTCCTGGAGGATCGACTAGTGGACGTGATTTTCAGAGAGGACCATGACAACATGACAGTTCTACATCTTGCTGCCAAGATTGGTAATTTGAAGACTGTCGAGATCTTCCTCTCTAAATTGGGCGACGAAGCCAAAGATGAAATTGTTCAAACAGATAAGTTCGGTAGAACAGTTCTTCATTGGGCCGCCAAAGGTGGGGATATACAAGTTTTCAAGGAGATAATGTCTAGGCTGAGCGATGACTATGAAACGAGTGAGAAAGACCGTTACGGTGACACAATCCTTCATACAGCTGCTGAGAAGGGTAGTGTTAGCATTGTGGAGTTTCTCTTAGAGAGACTAGGAGAGCAAGGTTCTAAAGATGCGATCCAGCAGAAAAACAGATTCATCCAAAATGTTCTTCATGTAGCTGCCTACGGAGGAAAGAAGGATGTTCTCGTAATATTGCTTGGCAACGAAGCAAAGCGTGTGATATGTGAGAAGGATGGTTATAGAGGTAACACAGTGCTTCATGCAGCTGCTGAATCTGGTGGTGACTAAGCTAGGACGTCAAGCACGCAATACCATCAATGAGAAAACTGAGTTCAGAGAGTCAGTTCTTCATATAGCTGCTCAGCGTGGGAACATTGACATGGTAAATTTAATCTTCTCGAAGTTAGGTGGACATGCCCAAGATGCAATACTTGAAGAAGACTTGCATGGTAACACAGTCCTTCGTACAGCAATTCAGAAGGCAATGTCGATGTATTAAAGACACTCATGGATAAGCTTGGTGACAGAGCAAAGGAAGGGATTCGTAAAAACATAAACTAAACCAGAACCTTCTTCGTGGTGGCAATAGTGACATTTTTAAAATGTTGATGCTGGAATTGGGTGCTCAAGCCGAGGATGCAATTCGACAGGCAGATGATGATGGTAACAACCCTCTTCACTTTGTTGTTGAGTACCGTAAGAGCAACATGTTCAAGGAGATTTTAAAGCAACGCAATCCCAATAATGCAACACCCATACACCTAGCTGCTTGTCGGTGGAAGGAGGAGGACATGTTGAAAAGTTTAATGAATATTAAGGTGCAAGAATTGAAAAGTATGCTTACGAAACCACACCGTTGCTTGTGAATTAAGCAACAAGTATTTGGTGGAGATTTTGCTCGATCAAAATACTGAAGGAGCTGTGAAAATTCAAGATATTATGGCACATGACGAGTTGTTCCTAGGTAACACTGCTCTTCACGCAGCTGCAATTGGAGGAGATCTTGACATTTTTAAACAACTGTTGGATGTGGCTGGTTCAACATCGACCTTTGCGAGCAGAAGACAACTACGAGCTGGTTCAATATTTAATTAGGAGAAAGGTGCTAATCCAGCTCAAGAGGATAATGCAGGCGTGACACCATTACATTTTGCTGCCAGAAGCGCATCTCCAGATGTCTTACGGCTCATAAGTGATTCCAAACACACACACATGCACATACAAGATACCCACCTTTCGTGAGAGCGTGGAGGTGAACTCGGCTCTCAAAGCGTCTTCTCTTTGTTGCTGCTGCTTACTTCCACGTTCACGGAGATAGTATACCGATCGACAGTAGATCGAGCCTCGGTAAGAACAGTATCATGCGTCCGTCTCGCCTCTTCTTTTGCCGAGTCTGATTATTCACCTGCAGCTGCTGGACGAGCTTCAGCAGCACTACATGTGCAATATATCTATCGTGAGCAATTGTACATAATATATCTCTCGTGTATATGTTTTATACAAGTTTTTTTATGCATAAACATATACAGAAAAAAAAGAGCACTACTACATGCAGACATACCTACGCATTTAAACACACATGGACATACATACACACAACACATCACACTGACACACATATATTTTATAATAGGGATAAGCAAATGCATATATTTGTATGGGCCGCGCTAGGGACACACCCCCCGTTACTGCGCACACACCCCCCTATTAGCTGGCGATTAGGTGGCATGCTTACATGGGAATGCTGATTAGAAGGGTCATAACAGAAGGACATGCCCAAGGCTTAGAAAAATTATTTTCTAGCAATATATTTGTGAAACTCGATTCAATCTAGAAAATAATCCACTGAGTTCCATATAAGCATGCCACCTAATCGCCAGCTAATAGGGGGTGTGTGTGCAGTAAGGGGGGTGTGTCCCTAGCGCGGCCCATTTGTATACACAAATGTAGTGAATGATATGCATATAGGCAAACTTATATATACGTTATCCAGCAGATACCAGATGGCAGTTTAGATTTAGGGTTTAAATTTAAGTTTATACGATGTATATACATGCAATACGTTTATTAATTTGAATATACTTATTCAAGATAAGGACGAATGACTGAGCATATCTAGCTAAATAATAAAATGCATGTATATAGTTCAGTCAATAAATCTACACCTGATTTGTAATTTTTCTACTTATGCATGGTTGAAGTATTTGTATATTTATATATGCAAATTATTTTATTGTATATATTACGATATTATTATGTACTTAAAACTCGCGCATAAGGATTTCTTCAAATTTTATCTCACTCGTGTAAAAACTTATTAAAATGTACGTTAAAAAAGTTGGAAATATTAAAATTTTAATAAATAATTAAACACAAATTTAATTGAATCAATAAAACATACCTTAGAGCGATTATCTATGCAAGATAGTTCCACTCGGTTCAAATATTATTCGTTCAAGTTTAATTTATTAATATAACTATTATAAAAAAATCGTTTAATAGATTTGAACGCAATTATACATTTATAAATAATATTCATATGTACTAGTATATTTAACTTTGCCATTAATACAACTATGTGGATGTTGTTTTATTTATAAATAAAAATCGTGTGTGTGAGAGAGAGAGAGAGATTTTCTTTATGCAACATGGATTATATCCTTCCTATCACTATTATCATGTTTTAACTATATTTCCAGGTGCATTATGTTAATTAAAATCAATCTTAAATATTAAAAATTATATATATAGGTTTAATATATTATATATAATAAATTGTGGTAACACATTGCTTCTTTCGCCTTCCACACTATCTGTTATACTTTGTGAGTGTTTTGAAATTCTTAAGGGCTCTCTCTGGTGGTTTCCTACTTGAGGGATCAAGGTACATAGATATACTCTCTTACTCTCTCTCTACATGCGTATGGGTGTTTTGAAACTCTTAAGGGCTCTCTCCTGGTGGTTTCCTACTTAGAGGATCAAGATACATAGATATACTCTCTTACTCTCTCTCTACATGCATATGCATATGTGCGTGCGCATGCATGTGTGTGTAAGAAATAGACTTTTAATATGTTACTTCACCCTGTAAAAACATGTAGAGATAGCTTTTCATATTTCATATTTTACATACACTCATACTTCTTCATATTTAGCACTTGTACATACATGATACACAGAAAAAAAAAATTATAATTATTATTGTTTTATTCTCCACATTGTAATATATTTTTATTAAAGAACATGCTTACGAATATGTTGGAAAGGACACTTCTATATACTTATCATAGATTTAAAATATATGTGTGTGTGTTTATAAATATATTTCTAACTCGTGTATGTGTGTGTGTTTATATATATATATATAAAGAGAGAGGGGAGAGAGAGCTTTTTAATTTTTTAATAAAATGATTTGAAACCCTGTTGTTAGAATCAGTGACTTATTTTGGTTTGCTCTTATATATATATATATATTATATATAATAAAGAAAAACTTCATATAAGAATTATAATGTGAAATAAGACTATTCACACATATTAAGATTACATATACAAAATTAATATTAATTTATTTCTTTGTTTGTGGACTTTGGCAAATCTCTAAAGACTCATAAATAGGAAGAAGCGAATGATTGTCGAAGTGGACATCGGAGTGTTCTTTATTGAGGTGCTTTATGAAGAAACACTTGCATGGTTTATATAAGTTTAAAAACCTCTTGTAGTTTTAGGAAGGGAACTCTTTATTTAGCATGCTTGATCTACCCTCACATGCCGATACGTTATATTAACACGCTTATCCACTAATTTGTGCATGTGGTTTATTAGTTTCGTGTAGCTCTCCTGCACGTGATCAACAGTCGATCAACAGTTCGAGCTACAATATAACAAACAAATGAGAAACCAAGGCCACCCAACATAAATACTTGCTAAGCTCCTTATTCCCTAGCAAAAACCTTATTTAAAATTGCACTTATAAAACAAAAATCTTTAATTTAGGTTCTCAGCAAAAAACAAGTAGAATCTTTGCTGGAGGATTATAAAGTAGAACTTTTAAAATTAATTTTTAAAATTTAAATTACTGCTTGATGATAAGCCACACCTTGAAATAATAAAGAATGTACGCACGTACATACACAATTAATGAGTTATATATATACATACATACATACACACACAAAAACACACACACATATATATAGTGGGGGTACCTTTGTTGAATGAACTTTTTGATTGCAAGTGTGTAGAAAATATATGTATCAAGTGTGTAGAGAATATGTTTAGAGTATGTTGAAAAAGGCACTTCTATACACTTATAAGGTATATATGTATGTGTTCGTTTGTATAATGTATGTGTATATATATATTATATATATATATATGTAAGAAAGAAGAAGAGTGTGGGTGAGTGAGTGAGCGAGAATTTTTTTTTAATTTGTTAAAAATAATTTAAAACTTCATTATGACTTATTTGTGGTTTGCTCATGTAACAATTTGAATTATAAAAAATATAATTTGTACAATGGTTTTTCTTAATTTTAATACTTTTATAAGGATTTAGAATGTATTGTTGTTATGACATTAAAAGTAAATAAATAAAATTAAAATATGAATTCCTTATGCATTAAAATGTAAATTTCTTTAGGGTTAATGCATTTTTTATTAAAAACTTATTTATTTAAATACATATGTGAGATAGAATTTAAACATGTTATTGAAAAGATTAAAAAAATATATT
The DNA here is from genome assembly GCA_003024785.1 of Selaginella tamariscina. Taxonomy (NCBI): domain Eukaryota; kingdom Viridiplantae; phylum Streptophyta; class Lycopodiopsida; order Selaginellales; family Selaginellaceae; genus Selaginella; species Selaginella tamariscina. The sequence goes on from PUQB01000810.1 coordinate 27,880, forward strand.
TAAGAAACCTTTGAAAAACCTTAGAATTAAAAAATATTAATTTCTTTTTAATTTCTTATACATGTTATACTAGAGGGCCTATTCTATAAATGTCCTTAAATAAATCAATGTCACCCAACATAAATACTTATGAAGATTTTTAATATGTTGATTTACTATATAAAAATATGTAGAAATAACTTTTTATTTCATATTTTATATACATTCATACTTTGTATTTGACACTTCTACATACATAACTAAAAATTTATAATTATTATTATTTATTCTCCCATTGTAATATATTTCATGGAGAACATGTTTAGGAGTATGTTAGAAAGGTAACTTTTGTACACTTATTATAGATTTAAAAGTATATACGTGTGCAGGTGCATTTGTATAGATATATTTTAAACTCATATGTATGTATATATATATATATATATATATATATATATAGAAAGAGGGAAGTTAAAATCAGTTACTTATTTGTGGTTTGCTCATATATATATATAATAGAAAAATTTTCAATAAGAATTATAATATGAAATAAGATTGTTCACACATTAAGATTAAATATCTAAATACATATTTTAAAATTTCATAAGAGAAAAAAATAAAACTAAAATATGAATTCCTTGTGGATTAATATGTAATTTTTTTTTAAATTAATGCAATTTGAATTAACATTTAAATGTATATGTAAATGAGTTTTTAGTGCATATTAATTACAAAAATTTACAAAAAAAACTTTTGAAAAACTCTTTGAAACTAAAAAAAATATTAATTTCCCTATAATTTCTCCTAACAAGGGAAACGAACAGAAGTACATGAAAAAAATGCCACCCATCAAACATATGCGAAGCAAATGAGAAACTGAAATGCAAACAACATCCCAAGAAAAAGCTCTATCTGAAACTTTTATCAGTTTATAATTTAGGAAACTATAAACTGAAACCTTCTAAAGTCCAATTTCCAAGAATATCAAATTATATACACACACATATAAAGAAAACATTTTGAAAAAAGAAACCTACATAACTAAAACTTATTATTTATAAGCTCTCTATAATTTAAATATATTTAATGATGATAAATATTAGCAAAAACCATAACAAGTAGATACAATCGATGTTGTCATTGTTGATTTTAGTCCTCCTTCACATGTTCTTAACGTTGATATATATTCAGTTAAAAAATATACATAAAACTTGTCTAATAACATTGATTCTTATGAGTAATGAATGGGTTACCCACCCGGTTTTAAAACAAGACTCTCTCTCTCTATATATATATAATGCAGGAGTTATGACCGAAAGAGAGACGTATACTCAATTATCAGTTGAATATGCAAGTGTTGTATGTGTATTACAAGCACATATCTTACCGTCAAGTCAAGGATTGTTGATGTTTGCATTGTCGTTGTTGTTGAGAACATATTTCTCGTAGAGAGAAAGTACTTCCCTTTTGGGTGCATTTGTTTTGAGCTGCAACACATGGGCACCATAGCCAGCCTCCGTCAGTTTGTGTTTAAGTTGAGCTATAGTCAGCTTTCTATAGTCCTGCTCATGCTCCGTGCTGCGTGATCGTCTACACTCTCCCCCGGTGTGAACCCCTGTGAACTCACGTTGTCAATATTCAAGTCCAAACGTGCTCTCTTGCTATGTCTGCCCCTGCTCTCCGTAGGTGGTGTTCGCTACAGGAAACAACATATAAACTGTCTATGTAGTATACATGACTAGAAAACACACACAGCATCATACACATTAATGCACCAGCTAAACAATCTTTAGCTGGCTACATGTTCAAATCTATACACACATACAGACATGCAATCTCTGTCTGTCTGTCTGTCTGTCTCCTCTCTCTCTCACACACACACACACACATCCACACACATACTTAATATCAAGTATGACTCTATATGTAAGCATATACACATACCTCTACGTTCTCCTTCTCATTATCATCCGAGCCTCGCTTTCTTCTCCCTGTAGACTCCGCCTGAGTTCTTAACTTAGTCTCGAGAACAGTCTCGGTGAGCCTTGAAGTTGCAAGTTCATGTTGCAAAGCATCTACCTTCCCCTGTACATTCTGTAGCTGAAAAGACAAACTCTCTGCCCTTGCATTTGCCTCTGAGTGTGCAGCTCTCTCCGAAGCCAGTAATCCCTCCAGTACATGGACTGTACTAACTCTCTGTGAAAACAACTAAGTGAATACCATGTCCTCACTCCAACCGTGCGTGTGATCTATTTATAATGTACTACATGCTAATGTATTAGCGTTGGCATATATATAGAGAGAGAGACACCATCGGCAGAGTCTAAAATGTACATGACAAAAATAGCACAAACATATGAAGATACACACACACACATAGACACACAGAGGGAGAGAGAGTTTTGCTCAGATGACGAGTGCGATTCTACAAGCCAGCTTCAAAGTCTAACATGTATATAAATCGTAATTGTCATCGCAAGAAAGACCGCAGGCACGCAGGCACACATACACACACACACACACCGAGCTTTATCTCATTATACAAATAACGGTATCATCTGCTAAATACCTGCTCGTGAGAATCCTCCAAAACAACCTCCATTTCATGTTCACGCTCGTCTAGCCGCTTCTCTAAAGATTCTGCTTTCGATAATGCGTCCTGTTCAAAGAAGATCAAGTTGTATACATCTCTATGCACGTTTTGTTGCAAGTAAAATTAAGCGACCTTACTGACATAATAAGTGAATACTAACCTGTTCAGCTAGTCGAGCCTTTTCGAGCTCTTTTTGCTATCATTTCGGCGTGCTTTTCTGCCTTCTCTATTCCTGCTAGTCTCTCCATTGCGTCATTTGATAATGCTTTGCCTCCACGTAGTGTTGCGAGCTTCTTCATCCTCAGCCACCGATCTGGATTCCTGTGCCTGACCATTGCAAATGAAATTGTTAAATATTAAGTTTACTAAACTTTCTAACTTTACTCCCAATATGACATGGGTATACATAACATAGTTATAAGTCAGTATGCTAGTAGAATATACCATAATAATTGATATACCATATGATAATAAATAATTGCGTTGAAGCATGATAGTCACTTTAGACGTGTATAGTACACAGGGATGTGTTCTTATTTGGCAAGTAAATATACGTTACATAAAGACGTTGCCCAGACATGCAGCAAAGTAGAATCGTTTTTATGGAACTGAAGCTTACCTGTAATCTAGCCTTCAAGTCACTCACAACACGCTCACTTTGCTCCAGCTTTCCTTGGATTTCATTTAGCGAAGGCCTCCTGCAGAAATAAAAGAAAATCACACATTGGAAGAGAACGTGCGCCCAATGTGTATTCAGAGCGAACACATATATCATATCCACACATATCATACAAAAGTTTATGTGCACAGCTAACCATAGATTTGTTCATACAATGGTTTGGCATACACATTCCGTCAAAGTCGTACATGTAGAATAGTTGTACCACACCCATGTATAAGTAGAAAACTGACAAGGTACATGACTTACCGATGCGCATGTTCATCCAAACACACGTACACACCCACACACATGATACCCACCTTTTGTGAGAGCACTCGGCTCTCAAAGCGTCTTCTCTTTGTTGCTGCTGCTTACTTCCACGTTCACGGAGAGTAGTATACGATTGGCAGTAGATCGAGCCTCGGTAAGAACAGTGTCATGCTTCCGTCTCCATTCCGCCGCCTCTTCTTTTGCCGAGTCTGATTGCTCACGTGCACCTGCTAGACGAGCTTCAGCAGCACTACATCTGCAATATACTTATCGTGAGCACTTGTACATAATATATCTCTCGTGCATATGTTTTATAAATGATAAGTTATAGGTCAATATAAAACAGCTCAAAACTAGGACTATATTTATATATTAAACTGAAACACACACGCACACACATATATAGATGTAGCATGTTTTGTTTATGCATAAACATATAGAGAAGAAAAAAGAGCACTACTGCATGGACATACAAACGTGTATAAACTCACATCTACATATACACACAACACATCACACTGACATACATATATTTTTAAAAATGCATATATTTGCATACACAAATGTAGTGAATGGATATGCATATAGGCAAACGTTATACATGTGAATGTAGATATGCCCATCTGGCAGTTTACAAATACCGCAAACACATACATACGATATACACGTGTAAGTCTGTACCTGTAAGGCAGCATATTCCGACTTATGCCTCTCTTCTGCTGACCTACGTTCTCCGAATACATGCTCGTACTTAGTCTGCCACTCGGATGCCCCCTTGATTGCTGCTTCAAGCTGCTCTTGAAGGCACGCACGTTTCTCCTCTGCCTTTGTGAGCTTGGTTTGTAATCCTGCATATTGACCTGATATTGCCTTGGTTGCCGCTTGTAATCCGCTATAGCTCCTTCGTACCTTGAATGTCATCAGGAATAGTAATTAAAGCTATTGTGCTAACGCTGGACTATATATACACATATTACTATCTAGCTGAAACATTTGTTTATCCCAATATGTAGCACGCATGCCTCTGTACACAGATCACCTCTCTCCTCTCTCTCTCTCTCTAAGAATGAGAAGTTTTAAGGGGCTACAATTTTAGCTATATATCAAGTCCTATAACTATCGTATGGTCATTATACGTGTGTGCCTGCGTTTCCAGTCTAAAGCCTCTCTCTGAGCAGGTTCTAGTCACTTAAGCTCCAGGCTTGATGGGTTACTCTTTTAAACAGTCACTGATCGACCCCTCTAGACTGCAACAAGGAATAATTATTTGCCACAAACAATGAGTTTTACAACACACACACACACACATATATAAGTATGTATGTATGTATGTATGTCTCTATCTACCTCCATGCAACAAGAACAATTGTCTCTACATAAACAGTTAAATATACGATTTGGCTATTGTAACCACATTCATAAGACGACGGTCTAAATTAATACTTGATAATAAGCCACACTTTAACAGTAAGGAATGTATGCATATACATACTCCACAGCTTGTTTAGCATGCCACAACTAATGAGTTATATATATATATATAATATATATAGAGAGAGAGAGAGAGAGAGAGAGAGAGAGAGAGGGTACCTTTGTTGGATGAACTTCACAAGTTTTTCCCACTTTGCAGGCCCAGATGCCGAAGTTTCATATTTCGCTATTAGTTCATTGAGTAGCTAACATTCTTATTTGATCGCAAGTGATATATGTATCCAGAGAGCGGGGTATATAGTTATATAAATGACATAATATGCACATAATTGATATAGTTAATATATCACTTTATATATTACAATATGATTGATAGTCATACTGAATTATTTGATCCAATGATGCATTTGGTGAATGGCATGCTACTCTAAGCTTTCTGTCCATGTTTTCTATCGCTTTAAGACACTTCAGCTCCGCTTCCATGGCAGCTTTCTGCTTGTAGTCCTGCATGAGAAGAATGTCAGTAAGCTGAATATCAACAAATCAATAGTTACTTAGTGGGTAAGCTAAGCAGCGTACATACGTACGCATACCCGCGTTATCTATAAGCAGTACGGCTAATTCATATCATATTGAGTAGTACCTCGAAATGCTTCTTCATAGACGTGAGCAATTGCCTTTCGTATTTTGCTCTAATGTTGCCAGCTCCAACAGCCTCAGCACTGTAGACAGCGAGAGAAGATTGAACCGCTTTATCATATGCTTCTTGTAGAGTCCCCTGCAAACATCTGTCAGTTATATACAAACACAACACCCCTACACACAGAACACACGCATATATATACGATTAGACGTATGTACTTACGAAGTCTGGTGGTGCAGTCTTATCCAAAGATTTCGTATATGTCTTCAGTGCAACATCAAGTTGTATACATCTCTATTGCGAGTAAAATTAAGCGACCTTACTGACATAATAAGTGAATACTAGCCTGTTCAACTAGTCGAGCCTTTTCGAGCTCTTTTAAGAGGGTATCGCATTCTCTTGTTATCATTTCTGCTGCCTTCTGCTTTTCTCCATTGCCGTCATTTGATAATGCTTTGCCTCCGGACGTAGTGTTGCGAGCTCTTCTTCCTCGGCCACCGATCTGGATTCCTGTGCCTGACCATTGCAAATGAAATTGTTAAATATTAAGTTTATTGAACTTTTAACTTTTGCTCGCAATATGACATGGGTTATGACACAACATAGTTTACGTACTAGTATGCTAGTAGAATATACCATAATATTTGATGTTAAGAAAATTAACGGTTGAAGCATGATAGTCACTCTATACTTATGAAGAGGTGTTCTTATTTGGCAAGTAAATATACGTTATACAAAGATGTTGGCCAGAGATGCAGCTCACAACACACTCATAGAATCGTTTTATGGAACTGAAGCTTACCTGTAATCTAGCCTTCAAGTCACTCACAACACGCTCACTTTGCTCCAGCTTTCCTTGGATTTTATTTAGCAAAGCCTCCTGCGGAAACAAAAGAAAATCATGGAAGAGAATGTGTGACATATGTGTATTCAGAGTGAATACGTATATCAATCCATACATATCATACAAAATTTTATGAGCACAGCTAAACATATATTTGTTGGTATACACATTCCGCCAAAGTCATACATGTACAATATTTGTACCACACCCATGTATAAGTAGAAAACTGACAAGGTACATGACTTACCGACGGATGCTCATTCAAACACACGCATACATGCACACACAAGATACCCACCTTTTGTGAGAGTGTGGAGGTGAACTCGGCTCTCAAAGCATCTTCTCTTTGTTGCTGCTGCTTACTTCCACGTTCCTGGAGAGTAGTATACCGATGGGCAGTAGATCGAGCCTCGGTAAGAACAGTGTCATGCTTCCGTCTACATTCCTGCCGAGTCTGATTGCTCACGTGCAGCTGCTGGACAAGCTTCAGCAGCACTACAGCTGCAATATACCTATCGTGAGCAATCGTACATAATATATCTCTCGTGCATATGTTTTATACAAGTTTTGTTTATGAACATATACAGAAAAAAAAGAGCACTACTACATGCAGACATACAAACGCGTATAAACACACATGTACATACATACACACAACACATCACATGACACACATATTTTATAATAGGCGTATACACAAATGTAGTGAATGAAATGCGTATAGGCAAACTTATATATACGTTATCCAGCAGATACGCCCAGATTACAAATACCACAAACACATACATACGACATACACGTGTAAGTATGTCACCATACCTGCTCTGTAAGGCAGCATATTCCGACTTATGCCTCTCTTATGCTGAATAGCTCCCTATATATATTATATATATATAGAGAGAGAGAGAGAGAGAGAGAGAGAGAGAGAGATCTGTGTGCGTGTGTGTTTAGGACTGTCAGCATAGAAAACTTCATGTATATAATCTCATTCATCGGAGAAAGACATAATATTAATAAATGCAACCGTACACAGAATCTATGTAAGAAATGCACACAGATTGAACATTTCTATGATTAAAATGCCGATTTTTTACATAAAACCTTAGAAAAATGCGGATTCAACATAAAACATCGATTTTGCACACGGAACCTTTAAAAATGCCGGTTTTTCACATACAAACCTTGAAAAACGTGGATTTTTCACAGAAAACACTGAGAAATGACGATTTCTCAATACTAAATGCCGATTTTTCGAAAAAAATCGATTTTTCACAGAATATAATAATAAACCCACACATACTTACAATATCATGAGAAGAAAGAGTATGAAATTCGAGGCCGACCAATGTAGCGCCACGATCGTGGGAAGTATTGCAAGAGAGAGATCGACTAAAATGATACTAAATTATTTTTATGCCCTAAACACATAAAATCATTATTACATATATTTATGTAACGGAGGATCCGTTGGACGTCGACACCACCCCACCTACGTACACAAAGTTGGTGTACGCAAATTATTATGATAAAAAATGAATTATATTTATTAATAAATAAAAGTACTAGGGTTTAGGGTTTAAGTTTATACGGTGTACAATACGTTTATTAATTTATATATACATATTCGAGATCAAGGACGAATCCTACGTTAGCCTGAGCAAATCTATATGTATATAGTTCAGTCAATAAATCTACACCTGTTTCGTAATTTTTCTAATTATGCATTGTTAAAGTATTTATATATGTAATATATTTTATTTATTGTATATGTGTAGTATAATAGTATATCTTCTTCTGGTTAATTCAACATCGCACGCATAAGGATTTTAGCTCATTCGTGTAAAACTTATCGTACAAATGTACGTTAGAAAGAGATGGAATGTTCTTAAATTTTTTATAAATAATCATAATTCAATCGATAAAATATACCTTAGAGCGATTATTCCACTAGGTTCAAATATTATATACATTCAAGTTAACATAATTATTATAAAAAATCGTTTAAAAAAAGATTTGAACACAAGTATACATGTATATATAAAATATTCATATGTGCTAGTATTTGTATCTTTAACTTTTGCCATTAATATAACTATGTGGATTTGTTTTGTTTATAAATAAAAATAATGTGTGCGCGCGCGTAACATAATGCACCTGCAAATATATAGGAAGGATATAAGTCATGTTGCATAATTTAAAGAAAGTCTCTCTCGCTAGTAAAATCAACCTTAAATATTATAAATTATATATATAGGTTTAAATATTATATATATTGTGGCAACACTGTCTGTTATACTTTGTGGGTGTTTTGAAACTATTAAGAACTCGTTCTTAATCGTTTCCTACTTAGAGGATAAGTGTTAGAGATTTTTAATATATTAAAAAGGGCACTTCTATACACTTATTATGGATTTAAAGGTATATGTGTGTGTGAATATACTTATTCGTGTGTGTGTAAAGAGAGAGAGAGAGCTTTTTGGTTTGTAAATAAAATGATTTGAAACCCAGTTTGCTCATATATATAAGCAAAATTTCATTAAAGAATTATAGTGAAGATTACATATTTAAAAATCTTCTCTCTTCGTTCATAAACTCCTTTGGTGAATTTTCCGAGGGCTCGTAAACAAGAAGTGACTGATTGTCGAAGTGTAAGTCGAATTACTTTTTGTTAAGACGCTTTGTGAAGGAGACATTTGCATAACTTATATAAGTTCTAAAACTTATAAAACAAATCATCATCGAATGGAATACCTTGCCTGGCGCGCTTGATCTCTGCCCCCATGCGCTGGCAGGTCCGATCCACACACTCGTCCACTGATTTGCAAGCATGGTCTATTAGCTCCCTGCAGCTCTCCTGCACGCGATCAACAATCCGAGCCACAAACATATCCAAGAAAATGAGAAAAACCGGCCACGAAATACACACACATGCTAAATAGATGAGAAATTGGAACGCAAATAAACATCTTTATTCCCGAGCAAAAACTCTATCTGAAATTACAGATACAAACACAAAAAATCCTTCAATTTAGGGTTATAGGTGTAAAACAAAGCAGTGGTTCAGGGTTATATGTAGCTTCTTGGAACTTTCCATAGTTAATTCTTCAAGAATATTAAATTAACGTAAAAAACCATTAATTTAAGGTTTTAGGCAAAAAAACAGATAAAACAAAGGTAGTGGCTTAGGGTCCTAGGTAATTTCTTCCTTTTTACGATCTGCTGCAGTGTATAACAAACTTTTTTTTGGTACTAACTTAAATCCTTCTGAAAAAAATGTACGGCACCAGCCTTTTATTTTTAATTTGAGACAAAAAAATCTTTATTTAATAAATTTTAAAAAGATTCAGTTAATTAAGTTTCATTAGACAAATCTTATGATAAAATAATCAATAACTATTATATATATGCCGGTACGCTCCATCCCTCCAAGCTTGAATTGCTACTTCAAAATCGAAATCTTCAATAGGGGACCTTCTAGGAGATTCTGACCAGCTCATCTACAGTTGAGGTAGAGAGCTGATTTCTAAACTTGGTTTTCACCAAATTTATACGACTGAAGCCCCGCTCACATGCTGCCGTGTTGCAGCATTGAACCATTCCCACAACTGCTAGCTTCAACAAGTTTGGGTACTTGCAACTCCAGGTGGGATGATTATGAATCATACTCCACATGCTGATGAAACTCTTGCTTTTCCACTGCTCAAAGGCCACCATTTTCCAAGTGAAGTACTCCTCTAGTAGAGCATCTGTATCAACCAAACTAGCATAGAACTTTGCAAGTTCAAGTACCTCAGGTCTTCCAAATGACCTCACTTCCTTCATGGTTGGAGGGAAGTTGTTAGGTGCCAGACACTCAAACTTTGAAAGAACACTGCCTCTGAACCTGCAACCTGCTTGTCATTCCAGCTACCAAAGCTGTAGCAAAGTTCTCCTGGAACTTCATTGCCTCAGCCAAATCTTCCCCATTCTCATCTCTCAAGATCTCAATAGTCCTGTACTGTTTCCTCGAACAGATGACCGCAACTCCTCCAAAGGCCCTTTTCTGCGTCCTCCACTGGGATGATGGGGTACCCTCTAGAATCTAACAAGCAGCTGTTGAGATCCACCTCCTCCTGGAGATAAAAGCTAGATTTTGCCCATGGCTTCTTTACAAAGTGGAGTCACAGATGTGACATCCATGTTCTCTGTTTGGAAGTCCTTGTTCAGGTCAGCCACAATATCTAGAATATCCCCTAAAAAATGGAGTGCGTATCATCTTGAAGCTTCTTAGCCGTTGGTAAAGCTGAGACACCTGCATCCCATCCCTACTCTCCACCTCAGACTTGAAGAAGTGCAGCAATGGCTCCAAGCACAGACAAACCTGGTTGATTGCTGCACTCCTACTCAGCCACCTAGTTTGCTGGATGCGGAGGATCTTCAAGGTTTGAAAATCCAGCTCCTCTTCCAATGCCTTGAACTGCTGCAACCTGTTAGAACTCCTAGAAAAATATGCAGCCAGCTTATTCACAAGGTCATCCACCTCCTCACATATCTCTTGAACTAGGAATCCTTGTACACATCCTCCACACAGAGGTTTGCTCTGTGAGCAAGGCAATGCACAGATGTGAGATAAGGATTAACTTCCTTCAGCCTCACTGCTACTCCTGTCCTCAAACCTGCCATAACACTGCATCCATCTGAACCAAACCCCATCATCTTGTTGATGTCAAGTCCCCATTCTTGTAAAGATGCCAAGACCTTCATGAAGATGGTCTCAGCACTACCATCTGCAACAGCCACTATACCCAAGTAGGATGTCGTGACTATGCCCTCAAATAGGTAAACTCGTAGAAAATCAGATGCTTTGTCGTGCTGTGAAAATTGTTAAGAATAAATTATTAATATTTTTTAAATTTAAATAACTACCTTATGTCCGTGCTTTCATCTAGCATAATTCCAAAGAAAGGGCTGGCCTTAACTCTTTCAAGAACTTGTTCTGCAAGCACCTATATAAAAATTTTTTTTTTTAAAAGTGTAAGTGATATGTGATATAATATGTATAATTCAAATTACCTTATTGATGAACGAAATAAATCTGGAACAAGCTACTTCATCTTGATACATGCTGGGAATCTCCACTCCATTCAGCTTCTGAAGTTGTACAAGAGTAGGATATTTTCTAAGAGGAAGAAACTCATGTGCAATCCAGTAAGCAGTTCTGAACAAGACACCTGGCGTTGCCTTTTAGCTGGTGCAATAATGGAACCCTGAACACCACTTTCAACATCTTTGTAGATAGAATTTTGATGTTGCTGGCTTTGACCATGCGTTATGAAATTTGACGTTTTCATATTTCCTGAGCCTGCATAAAATAAATTTAGAGCGTACTTTACAAAATATAGAATTAGGTAACCTGCAAAAGCGAAGGCATTTTTCTTGGTACAACGCTTGCCATTAGCACGGCATAAAGAACAAAAGAACAGAGCTGAAACAAAATGTTTAGTTACTGTGATATGAGAGATTTTTTTATTAACCTGATTCTTGATCAAATTCCAGCCAATGCCATTTCTTGCCATTCTTCTGCATTTGCATTAAATGTTTTCCTACGCCTCACTTTGGCCTCTTCAACAGTGCTAGACTCAGCTCCATCTTCTTTTTGATTTTCATTTTCATCTCCACTCTTGAAAAAAAATAGCTGAGCTTGTTTACCCTGTGAAACATCTTTTGTTGTAGCCTTATTCCTTGCTGGAGGTACCCTACCCATGACTTACTTGCTCCAACGTCTAACCCTCAAAAAAAGAAAAAAAAAAAAGAAGCATGTTTAATGCAATCTTGGGGCGCCAATTGGCAATCGTAAAGTTGCAAGCAATAACTATCAATTTTATGTAAATGATATTTTAGAATTAAGCTAAATGGATTATGATAAATTAATTAACACTAAGTTAATTAAACTTACTTAATTAATCATGTTTGATTTATAAACCCTAATCCTTTAAAATTATATATGTACCGGCAAAATCCATTAAACAATAATTTGTACCGGATTTGATCCTTCTCAAAGTTTTTTTTACCAACTAATATCCTTCAAAATATTTATAAACGGATATTTAAAAATTGTACCGGAAAGGTCAATGCAATCCCCGGAAAATATTTTATAAAACGGGATATTTAAAAATTGTACCGGAAAGGTCAATGCAATCCCCGGACTTTGTTATACACTGATCTGCTGTAGGATCTCCAGGAACTATAATTCTAATTTCTAAGGATATTAAATTATATATATATATAAAGAAAACATTTTGAAAAAAAAGCTACGGAGCTAAAACTTAAGCTCTCTCTCTCTAGGATCTCCAGGAACTATAATTCTAATTTCTAAGGATATTAAATTATATATATATAAGAAAACATTTTGAAAAAAAAAAGCTATGGAGCTAAACTTAAGCTCTCTCTCTAACACACAATTAATATATATTTAATGATAATACTAACAAAAATCAAAACAATTAGATACAATCGGTGTTGTCATTGTTGATTTTAGTCATCCTTCACATAGAACCTCCACCATATGCTTAACGTTAATATATATTCAGTTCAAAAGTATACATAAAACTTGTCTAATAACTGAGTGATGAATGGGTTACCACCCGGTTTTAAAAACAAGACACACTCACACTCTCTCTCTCTCTCTCTCTCTCTCTCTCTCTCTCTCTCTCTCTCTCTCTCTATATATATATATATATATATATATATATATATATATGTGCAGGAGTTATAACCGAGAGGAGAGAGAGAGAGGTATACTCAATTATCAGTTGAATATGTAAGTGTTGTATGTTTATTACAAGCACATATCTTACCGCCAAGTCAAGGATTGTTGATGTTTGCATTGTAGTTGTTGAGAACATATTTCTCGTAGAGAGAAAGTACTTCCCTTTTGGGTGCATTTGTTTTGAGCTGCAACACATGGGCACCATAGCCAGCCTCCGTCAGTTTGTGTTTAAGCTGAGCTATAGTCAGCTTTCTATAGTCCTGCTCATGCTCCGTGCTCGCGTGATCGTCTACACTCTCCCGGTGTGAACCTCTGTGAACTCACGTTGTCAATATTCAAGTCCAAACGTGCTCTCTTGCTATGTCTGCCCCTGCTCTCCGTAGGTGGTGTTCGCTACAGGAAACAACATGGAAGCATATAAACTGTCTATGTAGTATACATGACTAGAAACACACCACAGCATCATACACATTAATGCACCAGCTAAATCTCTAGCTGGCTACATGTTCAAATCTATACACACATACAGACAATGCATACTGCACAATCTCTCTGTCTCTGTCTGTCTGTCTCTCTCTCTCACACACACACCATCCACACACATACTTAATATCAAGTACGACTCTATAAGCATATACACATACCTCTATGGTCTCCTTCTCATTATCATCGAGCCTCACTTTCTTCTCCCTGTAGACTCCGCCTGAGTTCTTAACTTAGTCTCGAGAACAGTCTCGGTGAGCCTTGAAGTTGCAAGTTCATGTTGCAAGCATCTACCTTCCCCTGTACATTCTGTAGCTGAAAAGACAAACTCTCTGCCCTTGCATTTGCCTCTGAGTGTGCAGCTCAGTAATCCTCCAGTACATGGACAGTACTAACTCTCTCTGTGCAAACAAGTAACTAAGTGAATACAATGTCCTCACTCCAACCGTGCGTGTGATTGCATGTGTGGATATTAATCTTAACTATATCTAATGTACTACACGCTATTGTATATATCATAGAAAGAGAGACACCATCTGCAAAGTCTAAGATGTATATAGATTGTAATCATTTATATACATGTTAGACTTTGAGCTGGCTTGTATAGCTTGTCTATGAGAATCGCACTCGTCATCTGAGTAAAACTCTCTACCCTGTGTGTGTGTATGTATGTCTTCATATGTTTTAACATATTAAATCTGAGTAAACTCTCTCCCCTGTGTGTGTATGTATGTCTTCATATGTTTTAACATATTAAATCGCACTCGTCATCTGAGTAAAACTCTCTCACCTGTGTGTGTATGTATGTCTTCATATGTTTTAACATATTTTAATTTGATTATTTCATATGCATTAAAATTGATGATTTCATATAAAAGCAAAGGGAGGACACGTTTGAATACATAAGATTAATAATACAGTGCTATTTGATACATGACGAACATTGCATATAAATATAATGTAAAGTTACTATAACTATTTAAATATTTAAATTAAATTAGAATTCTTAATATAACTAAAATAAAACTTAATCTAACATACCCTTAAAATATTATATTAACTTATACAGGTTCTTGCTTGACCGTTAGTATACAGTTTAATAGATATGGGCTTTAGTTCCTGAGCACAATCTAATGGAGCACCGCAGCGTCTATATGTGTGTATGTGACTTGGACTTGTGTTAACGTGTGTGTGAAATGGTGAGTGACACCATTTTAAAACTGCAAGATTGACTTGTTGTGAACCAGTGTTTACACAACCCGCACATCACTCCTTTATACAAGTTTTGTTTGTGCATAAACATATACTAAAAAGAGCACTACTACATGCAGACATACAAACGCGTATAAACACACATGTACATACATACACACTACACATCACACTGACACACATATATTTATAATAGACATAAGCAAATGCATATATTTGTATACACAGAGAATGATATGCATATAGGCAAACTTATATATACGTTATCAGCAGATACGCCAGGAAATTACAAATACCACAACACATACATATGACATACGTGTAAGTATGCCACCATACCTGCTCTGTAAGGCAGCAATTTCCGACTTATGCCTCTCTCTGCTGAATAGCCACACACACACACACACACACATATATATATATGTGTGTGTGTGTGTGTGTGTGTTTAAGACTGTATATAATCTCAGCTTAAAATGCTAATTTTCATAGAAAACTTCATGCATATAATCTCGTTCATCGGAGACATAATATTAAATATATTAAATATATTTATGTAAGCTCTAGTTCCCACTACAGTATTTAAATTGGGAATCAACAGTATTCAGTTTGCCACGTTAATATTTAATTAAAAATATTTAATTAATTTAAATTAAATTATTAAATTGGTTACGGTTACATATGGCCATAATTATTTATGGCCATAGTCATTTTCATGTTTAGAAACCAGGAAAAGGAACTCAATTATTAATGATGTTAATTCAAGTTATAATTTTATTAATTCAACTAATGATGATATTAATTCAAAACTATAATTCATGTTTACTATATTCTTATTAATTCAACTAACGATGATGTTGTTACCATTTCAGTAGTTCTCTCTTTACTTGCACCAAAATGAGGTTATCTAATTGTTCAGCATCCTCAATGGAGTAGGATTAGGAGTTGATAAACATTAAATAAAAAATTAAAATATTTAATATATATAATTAATATACTTATTTTTGTTCTAATTTAAATCTATAACATCGTTGATTTCTTATTCTATCAATGATTATTGTTCTTCAACATTGAAATTGCATGTTAAATTAAGATTAACAAGCCATTTTAAAGAATCCTAAATTAACAAAGCATATTTTAAAAATTTTGATGGGCAAATGCACAACCTTTTAATATAATTAATAATTAATAAATATTAAAAAAGTTTATTAAAAACTAGAACAACCATAATTTTGTTTGCGAATGGACATTATTATCCACGCATTATATCGCAATATATTTCCATGTCACTGCTGAGTCAGCTCCACCTGGCACTAAATCGCAAAACACTGGTCAATGGGAACGGTGGATTTTCCGTTGGACGTCGACATCCACATGCTACAGTACCCACCCACGTACACAAGTTGGTAAACCTACGCAACCTATATACGAACGTACATTCTCTAATTGATTGATGTATACATAATATGATATTGTTATGATAAAAAAATTATATTTACTAATAAATAAAAGTACTAGGGTTTAGGGTTTAAGTTTATACGGTGTAAATACATTTAATACTTTATACATATTCGAGATCGAGGCTAGATTGAGCAAATCTACATATGTATATAGTTCAGTCAATAAACCTACAGCTGATTTGTAATTTTTTAAATTTTTATTGTTAAAGTATTTATATTATATATACAAATTATTTATTGTATGTGTATTATAATACTATCTATGGCTTCTTCTGGTTAATTCAACATCGCACGCGTAAGGATTTTATCTCACTCGTGTAAAAACTTATGGTATAAAATGTACGTTAAAAAAAATATGAAATGTTATTAAAACTTTAACAAATAATCAAACACAAATTTAATTCAATAAAACATACCTAGAGCGATTATGTATGCAAGAGTTTCACATATTAACACATTCAAGTTTAACTTATTATTTTTAATTATTAATAAAAATTGTTTAATAGATTTGAACACAATTATAATGTATATATAATAATCATATGTATTAGTATTGTATATTTAACTTTGCCATAACACACCTATGTGATTTGTTTTGTTTATAGATAAAAAGCAGACACATCGCCCAAATATTAATAATTTTAAATAGCATGATTAACTAGTGTTAAACTTGTTTTTAAAAGATTTTCCAGATTACTTACATGTCAGTTATGCTCTCTCACTCTCTCCACATGCGTATGCATATGTGTGTGTACATGTGTGTGAGAGAGATAAGTTCGTTTGTGCTGTAAAAACATGTAGGGATAGCTTTCATATTTGTATTGGCTTACATGAGACACAAAAAATAAAAATTTATAATTATTATTATTCTTGATTATTTATTTTTCACATTGTAATATTTTCATTAGAAAACATGATAAGTGGAGTATACTTTTCATGAATTTAAAGGTATATGTGTGTGTGTTTGTGTAGATATATTTTCAATTTGTTGTATGTGTGTATATATAATAGAGAGAGATTTTTCAATTTATTAATAAAATTATTTAAAACCATATATTAAAAGAAAATTTTCATATAAGAATTTGTGAAACAAGACTGCTTAAGATTACACATGAAAAGGTTAATACATATTTAAAAATCTTCATAATCTATCTCTTTATTCGTTGAGCTTTGGTGAGTTTCGTATAACTCATAAATGAAAAGAATTAATTAATGATCAAAATGAATATTAAAGTGTTTTTTATCGATGTGTTTATAAAGGAGACACCTACATAATTTATATAAATTATAAAATTTACAATGTGAATTATCGTCTCATGTACTTTCATGAAAGAAATTGCAAATCATTATTTATTGTACTTTCATGAAGTGAATTTTATTTTGGCACACTTGATTTTTACTTCAACATCTCATTTATAAACTTTTTAGTGCACACCACTGTCTAATTTACAAAATCATTTATTAATTTGTGAACACAATCCATTAATTTATAAGTTCAGTGGTAATCGTGCCAATTTCCAAGGTTTTCTAAATCATTCTAACATGTTAATCTTTGGCTCCGAAGAAAAGTTCGATGAAGAGGGAACCACCGATGCCTAAGAGAGAGCTTGTGCAGTAGCCTTTGGAGGATTCATCAGCAGCTGGTGGAACCTTGCAGATCGATGACCATTGGCGCAAAGTGGCTAGCTCATAAAGCAACATTTGTGCTCGCATTGAAAGTGCTCCATGATCTATGAAAGAAAAAGGAGGAAAATGAAGGAAAAGAATCAAGAAAAAAATGTAGTTAGGAAACAGAGAGCTATGAAAGCAGTTACACTATCAACTGTCAAGCCACGATCCAGGAACCAAAAAGAGAGCAGGATTCCAAGAACAAGAAGGCTTGACTTAGGAGCAGGACAGGGACCAGGACAGGAATTAGGAACTCAGGAGCAAGACCAGGCGCAGGACAGGATTCAGGAACAAGACAAGAACAGGATAAAATCCGGGAGCAAGACAGGAGCAGGACAGGAAAGTGCAGAACAGGATTCATGAGCAAACAGGAATAGGACAGGATCCGAGAGCAGACAAGAGCAGGATAGGAACCAGAGACAAGACAAGAGCAGGAGGCAAGGAGCAAAATACAAACAAGACAAGAACAAGAATGATCGTAAAATGACTGGTGTTGATAGTAATTAATTGTACAATAATTAGGTCGAGCTTTTATGTTCACAACTCCAAGAGCAAATTCAACAGTGGTGTTAAGTTATGAATCTGCATGCATGACCAAATCCCCACAAGTGCAATATTTCAAGAGACAATAGTTAAAAATCCTTGACTTTTTTCCTCCCTCTGTAGTCGTTGTCACAAAAGCCATATTAGGCATGAGTGCTAAAAGTGGTTGCATGCATCTAAAAGTGGTTATGTGCATGCAAAGGCTAAAACGAGTCCACATGTCCTCTAGGCATATCCTATGGCATATCTTACAGGCAGGAATATCCTGTAGATATATCCTGTAGGAATATCCTGCATGCATATCTATATCCCATATCCTGTATCCTGTATCTAGAATCCTGCATCCTGTATCGGGTCGTGACAGCTTCAAAGGCAGCCACGAATCCTTCAAAGTCTTCCATTAATGAGTCGTTACACTCCAGAAAAGGGGCAACCCAAGCCCGTGGGAATCCAACTAGTAAGGATGCCAAAAGGCCAGCCTTTGTGCATCAGTTGAGTAGTAGCGTGGTTACATGCAGATCAAAAGCCTGATCTGATTCAAGAAACCTTGGAAATCAATGCGATTGCCACTGAACTTCTCTAGCATACTGATCTTTAGCTCTGAAGAAGAGTTCGATGAAGAGAAAACATGGATGCTTGAGAGAAGCCTGCACAACAGCCTTGGAAGATGCATCGACAACTACATGCACTGCGTTGGTGGAACCTTACATATCTGTGACACTTGGCGCAAAGTGGTCAGCTCATGAAACAACATTTGGTGCTCATGTCAAAATCTGCCATGATCCGTGAAAGAAAGAAGGAGGAAAATAAGGGAGAAAAGTTAAGCGAAAAAAAAAGTAATTGAAAATCGAGGAGCTATGAAAGCATTACTATCAAATTGTTAAGCCACGACCCAAGAACATGATATAAAAATAAGGCTCGACTTAAAAGTAAGGCAAGAGCAAGGAACAAGACAAGAACAAGGAACATAACAAGAATGATCTTAGAATGATTGGTATTGATAGTAACTAATTATACAACAATTAGGTCGAAGCTTTTATGCTCACAACTCCAAGAGTTAATCTAAGCATGAGCTAAAAATATACTCCATGAGCTAATCTAGTCATGAGCTAAAAATATACTCCATGAGCTAATCTAGTCATGAGCTAAAAATAATGTCCCTTATCTTGTAGATATATTCTGTAAGCATATCCTATAGATATATCCTATAGGCATATTCTATAAGTATATTCTATAGGCATATCCTGTAGATATATTTTATAGGCATATCTTGTATCCCATATCCTGTATCCTGTATGGTCATGACAGCTCTTGCTTTTCAAGTTGGAAATTGGTTATGGCTCCTTAAACACAACTTACTAATCACTCGACCTTGTAACAAGCTTGATTACCAACGCCTTGTTCCTTTTATTATTATCAGTAAGATTAATAAGGTCACCTTCTGACTTCAACTTTTGAGCTTCATGGGTTTTCCATGTGTCTGTTTTGGAGCCTTATGTCCTCAATACCATTCCTCATCGCATGGCACCACCACTACCACATGTGGAACTTGATGGTATGAGGTAGCTACTATCTTGAATTCTAGGCAGATTTGGGATAAGCTTTACTATTTAGTGGATTGAGGGTTACTCTCCTAATGATCATACTTGAGAACTTGTAGAAAACTTTGCTCATGCTCAAGAAGCTATAGATGTTTTTCATTATCAGTACTCCAATAAGCCTCGATAAGCTCATGGTGCAGCTTGTGGAACTCACTATTAAAGAAGGGGATGGTGTCATGAACCACCAAAATATATTAGGATATTATAATCTTATCCTAAAAGATTCTAGAACATTGAATGTCAATGAATATTCCAAGCAAGGAGTATTTAAGGAAAGCTAAGGTAGGGTATAGGTGTTCCGGTTCAACACTAGTTATGGGGTAGTTTTCATTATCCTTTTCTTCTTTTCTTCTTAATTTAAAAGAATTGATATATTTCCAATTTAATTTTGTTTTAGGCCATGGCACATCAACAACATTACTCCTATAAATTTGAGAGTATCAATAATAAATATAATAATCTTATCAATTTTTGTCAATATTAGTAAAATCTAAAACATTTAAACTTCACATATCTCAAACTTTTTTTTTTCAAAAGTATTACCAAACACAAACAATTATAAAGTATAATCAAGGTATTAAACTTTTATATTTATGTAAGCTACTCAATTGTTAAATCTTGTAATAACATGAAATGAAATGATGTTACACATGTATTTTGAGTTATTTCTTAAATTGAAATAACATATAATGAATCATGAATTAACTTATTATGATGTAATTATTTTTTAAATTGGAATAACATAAAATGATATTACACTTGTAGGTGTGTCTAGGATTGATTCACACCAACTCTTAACATAAAGTTAATGGTGTTTTCATGGGTTTCTACCTTGGAACATGTACTTATATGTATATATATAAATATAACTTTAATTTATGTTATATATGTTACATTCACACTAAAATTACATAGAAAAAAACCCTTACCTTTAAAGTTATTATCTCATTATAAAGTTAAAGGTACTTTTTAAAGTCACAATTTTTTAAGGTTAATTAACTTGTGCTACAACCCTTAACCTTTTCAATGAATATGATTGATGGACAATTTATAATTTTATTTTATAAAATGTACTTAAAATAAATTAAGTAATGGTGTGAATTGAAATATATATATACATAGGTTTATTCGATGCTTTCAGACTCAAAAGGTTGGGAGTTTTCATGCAAGAAAAAGAAGTGGCGTTTCCACTGGTGGGATTAAACATGGTGCCATATTAGATATAACCCTCAAAATTAATAAATTTCTACTCCACCATTTATATTAAATATAGGTTAAATTTAATATCATTTGTAATCTGGATTGAGATGGGGCTAAGTATAGCCTCAACCTACCTAATCTTGGGTTAAATCACAATAACACCTTCGCTCCCTTCACGCCCAATCCCCCTTCTATCTCACAACACACAATGACCATAGAGCATCCTCAAGAAGCAGCATGGCTATGCAATAGCACCCCATCAAAAAAGAAGAAGTCGAAGAATTTGTCTTCTGCAGATGAGCTTCTCGCAAAATGTTGGTTGGAGATCAATGAATAAAGGGAATAGAGTAGAGATGCACGTTGTAACTAAAATGGGCATGGCTATAGTCCCATTTCCTAATAATTAGCAATTTTAGCTATTTAATTAGCATTTTCTAATATTAAAGGAATATTCTTTAGAATATATGTTTGAAAAAGAATATTCTTTAGAATATTCTATTTTGTATTCTACCCTTTAATAAATTATAGCATTCATTGAACAAAAATTAATAACATTATAAAAGTAGAAGTATTAAATTATATAATATATTGCCTAATATAACAATTAAGGAAGAGCATAAGAGGTACATTATATAAATATTGATGTTGTTATTAAAATATTAATATTTAAATATAACATTATTAATTAAAAATTTGTAGTAGTAATAATATATATATAAAATCCTATAATAATATAGTCAATCTTCCATATCATTTTTTAAATTTATATAGTTAAGTATACAATTTGGTACTATTATTAAAGAGTTTATAATAATTATGAATATTAAATATATGATATTTTATAATTTTGTAATTGCTTTAAGCTTCAGAAAACATACATTCCCTTGCAGTTTTGTTAATCGTGACTTTATCAACGCTTCTTGACATCCACCCATATCGAATGGATTTAACATTTATAAAACATGCTGGGTCTTTTTGATTGGGAGACCATGTTTTCTCTAGGCATCCATTATATCTTTCGCTCTCCTTCTCGTGTCGCCTTTTTTGTGGTTTGAACCATGCAACCTTAACAATACTATTTTTTTGATTACTTCAGGTGTGTCGATAATTTGACCCATCCAAATAGGCTGATTATATGACGCATCTGGAGTAATGAGAACCATCATTAGTTTTTGAAGATCCTTGGCAAAAAAATATGGTTTTTTTCCTTTGTCCAACAAAGTGTGGGGTTTGCACTTCCACATCACTACTGGCTTCTATGTCGTCTGTGCTCAGTGATGTCATTTCAATCTCCTCTCGCCACCTTGTTTTAGGCCAGAAAGGGTGTTGCAATTCTGTACTTGTGACAGTAGGCCCTTCCAACTCTCGAACAACAGTCTCCCAATAGTCGACCACATGCTTATATAGTTCTGAGTAACCAGTTGCCTTATCAGAATTCTTTGGCATCGATTTTTGAACCCATGCCACATATTTTTTGATGCCATCAATAATAACCTCTTGTTCCTTGAGCTGGGCACTCAATGGAATAGGGTCTGGTTGTCCTTCTGGGAGAAGTGGCTTTCCATCCTCTCCACTTTTGAAGAGCATTAAGCCCTCTTTCGGTAACCACTCCTGCTCTGATGGCCGTAACTTGTACTGCATAATAGGTATACCATCTCGTATGGAGAAAAAGAATTGTAGCGGCACAAGGTGACCAACTAAAGAATCACTCCCTTCTTTTATATACTCCTTGAGAAATTTTTTGAAGTCTGGCACCTCAGTCACAAGCAAAGCACAACTTTTTTTGGAGATGCAATTTTCAAAAAGATTCATCATATGCGGTAAGGTAAGTGCACTTGTCCTTTTTGTAGAGTTGGAGACCTTGCTGAAGAACGCATCAATATCTTCATGAGTGTGACCAACCATAAGGAAACTGAGCGTGATTGTTTCAAACACACCTTTGGCAACAAGCATTGACAAGTATGCTAGCACATATCTAGAAAATAAAAGTAAGTATGAGCTTGAGAAACCCTTAAGTAAAATGATTTACCTATTTTTGTTCTCGCCTGCACAATTATCCATCTGTAAAAGCAAATGACGAGGAAGCTTATTTGATGTTGAGGACACATGTACACTATTTGAGCTAGATCCCTCCACTGAACCTGAACTCTCAACAGGGCCATCTGTTTTTTGTGCAGGTTGCTGACAATGCCTCTCATATTCCCAAGTAGCCTCAAGTGCAGACGTGTTCATGAGAGCATTATGTAAAGGTTGAAGGTGTTGTTTCTTCACTTTGAGATCACTGATAGGACTTGTCTGTGAGTGGGCTTCAAGGTTTCTGAAACACATGGCTAACGACCCAATAGTGAAATTGGAGTCGCTAGACCAATGTGGAAGTGAAAAGTGTCCATATGACTCACAACCGTGTCCATGTGTTAGCACACCTGTCAATGAAATCGGAAGTTTCATGACATTTCCAAGGCACTTTGGTGTTGCAAAGAGCTTTGGAATGCTGGTCTTTGAATGATCCATCTTGTCATGGATCAAGCACAGGTACTCTGATGGGCGTGACACAGAAAGCATGCGGTGTGCATAGTACTGAGACCGGCAAGTTTGTTGTGCAATCATGTGGGCCTCCATCTTCTTTGAATGGTAGTGATCTCCACCAAGGTTTTTGCACAAGCCTCTGCAGCCTTCAATGATGTACAAGTGTCACACTTGAAAAGCTAGAGTGTTTTGCAATCTCCACATCCTTAAAATGAGTATTCCATATGTTGTTGAAGGTACCAGTGCAGATTGCTTGGAGCCCCATCAAACTGAGGCACTTGTTCACATGTTCACACAGTTCAATTGAGTGTAGATTGAAGGCAAAACCTTGAGATTTTCCCTGACCCCTGCATTTGTGGTTCGGCATTTGTGAGGCATCCTGTCTGCATTTGCTTCCACAAAAGCCTTGAGTATCTCTATGGCTGCCATGATGTGAGAGCGGGTTTTGACCAAGCGAGTGTTCCCATGAACTGAGGTTCGCGCTCCATCTAGCCACTCATCCCTCCGACGGTAGAACGTGGTCTTTGGGATCCCGTATATACTGTACCAAGCTTTGAAGCAGATGGCCACCTTATTAAATACCATGGATGTACTCTGATAACCTGTGTCCGAGGCCATTCCATCAATACACCCAGTTAGTGCAGCATATACAAACTCATGCCTTTGCTTTTGGGTGAGCATACGAAAGACATGTCTACATTGGGTAATTTCATTCCGGTCTGCCATCTGACAACACTTCTTCTTGCAACAGTCAATCGTGGAAATGCTCGTAACACTTTCGGAAGATGTAGGATCCATCTTTACCCTCTTGCTGAAACTTGCAGGGGAAGATCTACAACCCATGAATCGCCTTTTTCTTACAATAGGACCAATGCAAGGAACCTCTTCAAATATGAGTTGTTCTTCCGGGTTGTTATTATTGAAATCCAACCCAGAATATGTTGAACCATCTTGCCGTCTTAATTCAGATGTTCGCCACCTCACGAGGGATCCAGGATACAATGTGCCATTAGGTGAAACCTCTGTCACAACTACACCCACGAAGTCGGACCCTAGTTTCTCTTCTGACACTGCTTCCATTGGATTTATAGCTGTGATGATGCCTCTTCCGACTTCAATCTCACGAAGAAAGAGAATCACCTCATCCATCACAGCAGGCAAGCCATCATCTGGTAAACTCGTGCTACTATTTGTTTGTGACTCTGCATATTCTGTGTCAGCCTTGACTTCATCCAAATTCCACAATACAGGAGAACCCTCCTCAAATTCCATTCCCAGAACCTCAACATGCTTGTAAATGGTGTTCACCCATACGTACACACAAGATCCTTGGGCAATATTGTGACATGATGCATTATTATCTCGAACTTCCACAGTTCCAGTGCCAACTATCTCGTTGTTCCGAAGAAGACATACTTTATCTCCAGTATTAAACATATTGTCCTGCACATAAATAATTGTATTATTTATGATATCTGTTTATGCAATATTTCTAAGAAATCTGAATTACGGTTACTTAATAATATGCATATGCAATAATACATAATTATGTTTAGAGATAATATCTCATGTTTGATTAATACAACTGATGGGCGGGATTAATCCCGCCCAGAATCCCTCCGACGAGGAACGGTCGGCGGGATTAATCCCGCCGCCGACTCAACCCCTTCGGAGAGAGTCGGCGGGATTAATCCCGCCCACTTCTTACGACGGGGAATGGGTGGCGGGATTAAACCCGCATATAACTCTCTTCAAAACTATGATTTCAAAGAGATCTCGGGATAAATCCTGTCCCAAATCCTTAAAACAGGGATGTGGTGGCGAGATTTAATCCCGCCACCCTTCCCTGCCTCCTAAAATGGTTGGCGGGATTAATCCCGCCGACAACTCTTTCTAATAAATTCTGGTAACTCTTCATCAGTTGAGAAGGTTATCGGCGGGATTAATCCCGCCACTCTTTTTCAGTGGCGGAGAAGCATTGCCCGAGAGATGGTGGCGGGATTAATCCCCACCTCTTCGAAGAGGCGAAAAAGAAATGGCCGGATTAATCCCGCCGCCCGGTTAACCTAGAATATTAAGTTAAAAGGATATTTAAACGGGATAAATCCCTAACGGAATATATTATAATCCTAATGCATTCCTAAACCCCTAAATTGTAATTTTAAGAGAGAATGTAAGAGAGTGAATCTTTATAAGTATTTTTAAATTTGTTTATAATACTTACTTGTAAACAGCACTGAAGGCGCCGTGCTTTCCTATAAAGAATAGCACCCAATTTAATCTCGCTCCTGAGATGATCACTATGAAGAAAAAAAAGATCTAAAGAGTGAAAAATACAGAAATGAAGAAACCCTTGCCGGAGAAAGAACCAGATCTGAATTTGAGTGGGAAATTAAATGCATTTTCAAATTTACATGTCAGACCGACAATACATATGTCAGAAATTCAAATTTTTTAAAAAGAACAGAAAATAAAATTTAAGATGAGTTGACACAAATATCCGACACTCTGACATATATACTCTCCAGTTCCAATGAGTATTTTAAAATTGCATTTAATGTTATTCAAGTGATTCAAGCTGTTTAATATTACGAAATTTTAGACTATATTCTACATTCTTAGTATTCAAGTATTTATATATATATATATATATATATAAATATATACTTATACAATAAATAAATTGATATATTATTATGTATCATTTAAAATATATTCATAGTCTGTTTATTATTATTATTTTCTTAATTACTCGAGTATTTAGTTTTCATTTCCTAGTATCAATGGGATATTCTTTATTATTTTATTAATATTTGAAGAATATTCTAATATTAAACCTGATTATCATAATTAAATTAGTCTTGTTCTTAATTATTGCAGTAATTATTCTACATTTGTATATATTAATGGGATTTTCTCAATTAATTTGTTATTATTTCAAGAATATTCATGTGTTAAACCTTATTATCAATATTAAATTAAATATATTATTAAAACTATATATGACTATAATAGATAAAATATGTATTATTATGTATAATTTAAAATATGTTCATAGTGTGTATATTAATATCATTTCCTTAATTACTTGAGTAATTAATCTTCTTTATATTAATGGGATATTCTTTATTATTTTCTTATTATTCCAAGAATATTCCAATATTAAACATGATTATGATAATTAATTTAGTTAATTATTTGAGTACTTAATTTACATTTGTATATTAATGGGATTTTCTCAATTAATTTCTTATTATTTCAAGAATATTTCAATGTTAAACCTTTTTATCAATATTAAATTAATATATATTATTAAAACTATATATGGCTATATATTAGATAAAATCATATATTATTATGTATAATTTAAAATATGTTCATAGTGTGTTTATTAATATTATTTTTTAATTATTCGATGTTTGTTTTGCACACATATATAAACACAATCATAAATTTACACACGCATTACAAGAACTTACAAAAACACATATGCACACACATGCACAACCCTAAACCAAACTGAAGAAATATGTTGCTTCTTTATTGAAAACATCATGTTCAACGCATGTATGATATATGTACTCAATCTGTGTGTATGTAACACATTGAATTTACATGTGTAATATTTATATTAAGCTTGTTGGGAGCAAACCCTAAACCCTAAACCCTGTGTATACATGTGTGTACAAAAATAATTTTTCAACACTCTCTCTTCACACCATGCATGATCCATCCTAAACCCTAAACCCTAAACCCTAATATGTAACACAATGAATTTACTCATGTAATATGTATGTATGTCTGTGTGTATACACGTGTGTATGTATATATGTGTACTCTATATATATATGTGTACTTTCTGTTCTTCTCATACATACACACCATGCATGATCCATGTTAATATGTACTGTCTCTCTTCTCTCAAACATACACACCATGCATGATCTATAATATGTACTCGGTCTCTCTAATATTATGTACTAATATGTATGTATGTCTGTGTGTATAATACACACCATGCATGATCCATAATATGTACTGTCTCTCTTCTCTCATATACTATGTATATCTGTGTATAATATGTGTAAGTATATATGTGTACTAATATATGCAATGTGTACAAAAATAATTTTTCAACACTCTCTCTTCTCTCATACATACACACCATGCATGATCCATCCTAAATCCAAAACCCTAAACCCTAAACCCTAAACCCATGTAATATGTATGTATGTGTGTGTATACACGTGTGTATGTATATATTATGTGTATTAATATATGCAATGTGTATGTATGTATTGATACACATGAAACTTTAACACTCTCATGGACACACACATGTTAAATCCCTGCATGATTTATATTTTTGGGGTGTATGTGATACACCCAGCACACGCACACACTAATAATATAATGAAAGAATATTCGTTTAGGGCAAATCTATATTTTATTCTTTTTAGGGTTTAAGTATATTCTTAGAAGGAATATTCTATTAGGGTTAATATATAATTAATTCTTTAGGGTTTAGGTATATTCTTAGGGTTTCAAGAGGCGGCGGCTTGAAATCGGCGGCGGCGGCTGTGCACACAGGTGAGATGTGTGTGTGTGTGTGTGTGTGTATATGTATGTATGTATATATGTATAGGAGTGTGCGTATAATTTTATGTGTACCAGTATCTATAAAAAAATTTATTAATCTATCTCTCCCACACACACGCACACTGCTTTATATATGTATATATATATATATATATATATATATATATATAATCAATGCATATTAACAAATAGTATATAACACTAGTTTATATATATGCTTATATATTCATATGGGTTATATATCTATATACACACATATATATGTGTGTGTTTATCTATATAATTTTATTTATTTATTAGTTTTATCTCTCGCACACACATGCACACTCATGTGTATATATATGTGTGTGTGTGTTTGTTTATCTGTATGATTTTATTTGTTTCGCTCACACACGCATACACACAATATACATATACACATATATATATACCTATATACATATATACATACATATATTATGTGTACCAGTATCTATATAATTTTTTTTATTGATCTATCTCTCCCACACACACGCACACTGCTTTACTATATATATAATATATATATATAATATATATATATATATATAATCAATGCATATTAACAAATATATACAACACTAGTTTATATATATGCTTATATATTCACAGACTCTCTCTCTTTCTCTATGGGTTATATATCTATATACACACATATATATGTGTGTGTTTATCTGTATAATTTTATTTATTTATTAGTTTTATTTTTCGCACACACACGCACACTCCTGTGTATATATATGTGTGTGTGTGTGTTTGTTTATCTGTATGATTTTATTTGTTTCGTTCACACGCATACACACGATATACATATACACACATATATATACCTATGTACACACATATATTATGTGTACCAGTACTGTATAATTTTATTTGTTTATCTATCTCTTGCACACACACGTACACTCCTACATACATACATATATATATATATATATATATATATATACACATATATATATGTGTGTGTTTTTATCTGTATAATTTTTTTATTTATTAATTTTTTCTCTCACACACACGCTAAGCCCTCGAGCAGCGGGATTAATCCCGCCGCCGAGGCCCTTCACGCAGGTTATGGGCGGCGGGATTAATCTCGGAGTCTGAGTCTGAGAACGAACTTCAATCAGATATTAGACCGGAAGTTATCTCGAGGAGTACAGAACATTGCACACTCCAGGACCCATGGAAACATCAATAGAAGATGTAGAAGATCTTGAACCATCTCACAAGCGGCTTAGACCTTCTTCGCCTCACTCAGAAGTAATAGCGAAGAAGAATTGTTAATGAATTGTTAGAGTGATGAATAGTTGTAAATGAGTGTAACATAAGGCATTTTTGTATATTTCTTTTATATTTGTACAGAAAATAAATTCTCAAGGATTAATGAAGATTTTAGTTCAAACATGGGTCACACATTAACAAGGTAAATAATATACCTTGATAATTTTAAGGTCAGCTAATTATCATTTTGCAGATGTAATAAAATAATTGAGAACATGGATTTTCAGCATTGGCATGAGGTAAGAGGGGTTTGGCGACAATTTCTTGTGCCACATGTCAGAATGACAGAGTTCATGCAGGAAATGGATAATAATGCAGCTCAAAACATCGTTACCATGGGGGCCACTTCATCATCATTTTTATTGGCTTCAATTCCGAAATTAATTTCTTCAGCGCATGCAATATCTGAATCTTGTAAGGATGATGTACAATTAAATGATGAAGGGATAAGCAACGAGATAGTGGCAACGGATAAATGTGAAAGGGAGCAAACAAGTGATTTGCAAAGTATTCAAGAGGCAACGCTATCTCATGTTACTCATGGCCATATTGTGTTGTTGGATGTCAATGGTGTTCTGCTTCATCGACAAAGGCCCGAGGATAGAAAAAAAGAAATCAAACAAGGAGATTTCATTCCTTGTCATGGTAAATTTCGATATGATATTATTTTTTGTCCAAGGTTGGATCGTCTCTTTCAAAAGCTTAAGGAGATAGGTGCGCTTGTGGGGATTTGGTCATGCATGTAGATTCATAACTTAACACCGTTGTTGAATTTACTTAAGAAACATTGTAGTGTTTGCAGAAGAGGTGATTCGTAAAGATTGGATTTTTGACCAGCGAATATGTTATAAACCTCTCGAATTTCACAATATAAGAAAGGAAAGCAAGCCGTACTTCTTCAAGAATGAAAGAATAATTGGGACTCATGGGGAGATCAGTCGCTTAAGGATAATGAAGAACGCACAGATGTTAGTAGTAGACGACTTCCTAGAAGGCTATGCTCAACCAAAACATTGCTTGTATTCATCCAATCACTTTCGATCCATATTCGGATACCGATATCATGGATGAGCTAGTGAACTACTTAGATACGTGCCTCAAGAAGAATTTCGAAAATTTTTGTGAGCAGTATCCACCGTATCATACATTTCCTGAAGCTTTTCTTTCTCGTGATATTGAATTTTATAAAATGAAGGATAGCAACCGGGCGCTTTATAATATTATTCTTAAGGAACGTCAGTTTTTAGATGAGCCTTTATGCAGACCTTCTCTTATCACATCTTATGTATTAACAAGGATGGCAACTCCCAATTGCATTCGTGAGAGTGTTAAGTGGTGGCAACAACATCAAGATATTGACCAAAATGATTTGATTAATCCGGAGAGTGATGATTGTATGATAGGAAGAAAGTATTTATAAAAAAATTAACATGTTGATAAGAAAATGATTTCATTTGTAATTATGTTTGATAGTATTTCTTCATTATTGTAAACTATTTTTAGAATAATATGAATATTCTAAGATATTTTAGGAATATTCCTTACTAAGTAAGGTTATTGAAGGGTTAATTAATTAATTAATTTATTTAAGGCTTAATTACATATTAATTAAATGATTAATTAATAATTAAAACTTAAGTATTAATTAGTAATTTATTTTATATTCCCATTTTCACGTATCATGCCCACTTTAGTTACAACGTGCATAGAGGCGCACTACTTTCTTTTGCGAAGTCTTTGAAAAGTTCAAATTGATTTCTTTGCCACTTGGGACCAGCCGTGATGCTGATGGACTAGCCAATCACTAGAAGACTTTGCAATGACTTGTTAACAAGTTTAGTGGAACCTATGTGTAGGTGCTTGTTCATAATGAAAGTGGGAAGATGACTCAAGATCTTATCAGTGACACATTAATGATGTGCCATGAGTTAGAAGGAACCCCTTTCGGAAGTATTGTAGCTTGGAATGTGCTATATAAGGCACCCAAATATTAAGCTGTGGTAGAAGCCAACAAAAGAAGAAAAAGAAAAAAGGTATTATGTTCTTGAGATCTCTCACTAAAGAGAACATCATGTCACACACACACGCGCACACATTTTCTGCTTCATACTATATATATATATAATATATATATATATATATATATGTTGAATCCAAGTGCTATAGAAAATGTTGAGGAAAATGTTATTAAAGATAATGAAGCTAATGAACCTGATGACAAGATTGTTGAGGCTGTGGAGACACCTAGACCAATCGATTGTAAAAAGGCCAAAGTTAACAATTTAAGCTTCTACCCATGAGAGTTTCATGGAGCAAACAGTGAAAAACCCATGAAGTAATGCTTAGACATGTAGCCTAGAAGACGGGCGCTAAATGAGATGCTACATTTGTAATTGGTAACCGAACAACGAATTGAGAAGACTTGTGAGCAGACCATAATAACAATGTCGTTGGAGGGGATGATGAGATAAGTAAGTAGTACTTTATGTTGGAGAAGCAAAGTATATTAAGGACAGAGTTGGAAGAGAATCATTAGTTTTAAATAACATAAGTAAAAAAAAATTATGAGTCACCTTTTCTCACCCACAAATGTTCAATAAGTCATCGCAAAGCTAATAATGTGTAGTGGTGTCTCACATGAGCTGATATTGTTGGATGAAAGCTTGCAAGTCTATATCACCTCCATTTTGTAGCCTTGGGACTAGCACAATGTATGGAAGCCTTTGCCTTCGCCACGTTCATTGTGTATAATTATATTGTGTAATATGACACAAGTTGTCGTATGAATTTTAAGTTCTCAAGTTTCCATAAACATGCAGGTCTAACAATTTGAAAACGTGCTTGTAGAACACCAAATGCCTGCTTTACATCTTTACGAGCACCTTCTTACATTTTTGCAAAATGCTCTACATCTCGAGTATTAGAACCACTCCAATGTTTTAAGTTAGATCACATTTTGTGCTTTTCCTTCAGTGGCTACAATTTTGTTTGAACTAGGGTTGCCCATTGTGGGTAAATGCTATTAACTAAGTAGTACTCCATGGAATATCTCTG
>PUQB01000810.1:63883-93964 GCA_003024785.1 Selaginella tamariscina
GAAAGGTATCTCGAGTATACTATTATTTTGTACCATGTCCATGCGTGAAACATAATATAAGTTTCCTTTCTCTCTATATATGTCTATCTCTTACTCGTATTTCTGCATCATGCTCCAGATCGTTAGGAGCGGGATATCTCAAGAGGTTCTAAGCGCAAGCATGATCAAACTGCTTCACCCAGATGACCACCGCAAGACCCACCGCATGATACTACTCTCAAAGGTCAACTTTACACTTCGGAGTGTTGTTGATTCCATCACACAACAAGTAACAGTTCAACGAGCAGACGCGAGTCTCAGTCAGCAATCCATGACCGCTGCAATATGATCGACAAGTAATTCTTGGAGCACTCAAACATCATGCGACGTCTGTACGAGCAAAACAAGGTACTCATGGAATCGTGCACACACTAGCTGAACAAGTATGTAACATCCATGAGAAGATGAGTGAGTTCAACCCAACAACTACTACAAAATCGGATGACACGAACAAAACGCAAATTACGCGAGGAAACCACAAGTTAAAGAACTTCGTCGCCTCTTTCTACGGAACAACAGGGACATCGTAAGGTTGGATCATGGCGATGCAACACTTCCAATCTAGAGGGATGTTAGGATCGTAGTTGGACATTTAGACATTTATTGGATTTCTTGTTATTTCATGGGTAAATATAATGGGAAAAATCAAAAAACAATATTATTGTTGAAAATCGAGAATGAGAAGGATATATCAGAGTATGAGTCACTAGCGCAATACGGGCAAGTCATTACCGCATACGATACCGGCGGAGTATGGCATACTTGGATAAGGATAAGGAGTTACCGTAACTGAATGGATAAGGCTAAGAGATAGTTACTATAACTGCTAGTACGGGACCTAGAGTACGAATATAAATAGACCAGATTAGGATTAGAAAGGTATCCCGAATATACTGTTATTTTGTACCATGTGCCGTGCGAGACATAATATAAGTTTCCTTTCTCTCTCTATACATCTATCTCTTACTCGTATTTTTACTTTGATGTATACTATTCCTTTTCTCAGTACTGTGATGGGATCCATAGTACTGCTGCATGTTATACCACTTGCCATCCTTACCCTTTTCCGACCTTCTGATGTCTGATTTTTCTTTATCTTATTCCGATAAACCCTTAATACGGGTTTGTCGATGGTAATCTCTACTAACCGATTCTGTGATTGTCTCTGAGAGTCCCTTTGTTCCTGTTGAACCTTGCAAACCTACCATCTACACATATTTGTGATATACTCTATTCGTCACTGCTAAAACCTGTACTAGGGCAAATACATTTGCAAATGCTTCTACACCGAATATAGGTACAGCCCGGATCTTACTTTTGTAAACAGCGTACTACAGTAAGACAAGTTTATCTCTCTCTTCCTCTCTCTCTCTACATATACCTGATGTGTTCTTCCATCAGTAAACTTTCATTAGCAAACTTGTCAAAGTCTATCAAGTCCCTTTTGTCACCAAAGAATAGGGATTTCACCTTGCCCACAAGAACCAACCTTGATTTTGAACAATTGCTTGGGCCTATCCGATGAAATTATTCATGGGCACCATAACAATCTGCAACCATGTGAGAATATATGAACACTATCATAAAGTAAATATAGTCTCTGAAATAGAACTATGAATTACTAAATAGATGATATACCTTTGGAATTGTAATGTTTTGATGCGTCTTCAAACTTGATACAATGTATTACATCTCCATTCGACAACTGTATATAACCTCAGGTCCAAAGCTATTTTAAAACCCTTGTGTGGAAGGTTTAAAATAGATGAATGTCCAATAGATTATAAAATGGAGTTCATGATATGATAACAATTGGATGGAACCACATAGTTCGTAATTTAGGTGGATGTCAAATGGGTCACATGGGATTAAGATGGCCCTTGGATAAATGTTATATAGATCTTTGATGTCAAGGTTAATTTAATTAAATTTTGGTGCTCGAGGGTTTTAAAAGATATAATTGTTGGATCGAATAAATTATAAAGAGGATATAGGATAACCATTGGATAGAGCCACGTGTATTAAAGATTTAAGTAGTTGTGAATTTAAAATTTATGATGCCGTTGAATGGGGTGTTATGTAATATCCTTTTAACACTAAAGTTATTTATAAAGGGAAATGTAGGGTGTCACATGAATTTAGAATTTATGATGGTTGGATGGAGTGTTATGTAATATCCTCAATACTAAAGTTAAAGGGAAATGTAGGATAATCGTGGGATAGAGTCAAATGCATTCAAGATTTAAGTGGCTGTCATATAAAACCACTTAATTTAAGATTTAAAATGACTATTGGATGAGGTGTTATATAAGATCCTTGATGCCGAAGTTATTTTAAAAAACCTTGGCATTGAGTTTTTAAAAAAATAAATAATTATTGAACATATTATAAAGGGGAGTTAGGATAGTAGTTATATGGATTAAAAAGGGGAGTTTAAAATAATCATTGATTATAAAGGGTAATCGTGAATAGGTGGTTATTAAATGGGGCCAGGATTTAGGGGGTTTAGGATTTAATAGAGTGTTTATATAAGATCCTTCATATCGACGTTATTTTTAAAAACCTTAGCACCAAAGCGTTTAAAAATATAATTGTCTGATATAAAGGAGAGTCGAAATGGAGTTGTGAGATTCAAGATTTAAGTAACCATTATATAGGCCATATGAATTTAAAATTTAAAATGGTTATTATATGGACCACATGAGTTTAAATTTAAGATGGCCATTAAATATGAGTTTAAGTTTAAGATAGCCATTAGATAGGATGTTAAGTAAAATCTTTGGTTAAGGTTATATTAAAACCTTGGCGTCAAAAAGTTTAAAAATTATATAACAATTCAATAAATTTTATAAAGGGGAATTTAAAATAATCTTTATATGAAGCCATGTGGGTTTTAAGATCATTTGGGTGGGCACGTGGAATTAAGATTGATGGCCATTGCATGGAATGTTAGGTAGACGTGTTGATGAAAAAGTTTTTAAGGATTTGCATGACCATTCCACAAGCACTAGGTTGAACATATTTCAAAGACATCCTAACAACGAGAGAGCAAGTAAATTAAAACCAACCGAAAAATCTCAAATAAAATAAATAAGAACATAATGTTGCATGTGACAATTTAACGAAAGGTTAGTCATGATGTAAAGAGACCCCAAGTATTTTTTTAAAATAAAACTATATGAAAACATGTTATTAGGATTTGATATAGCACGTGTCTAGACACGTGGTTATTATACACAGGTAACGCACAAAAGTAAATACATTCTGATTTGCTTTATCATAAGTGTAGAAAACAACACGCCTCACCGCGTGGATCAACGTGTCCGTCACATAAATAAGGAGAGTACATGTAGTGAGGCTTCCTGGGTTCCAAAGAGAACTCGTTAACCTCCTACCGGGTGATTAGTTGGCTATTGGCGGAACACTACAGGTGCAGTGAACTCTCAAGTGTTTGAATTGTGTATAAATGTGTGTATGTTTGTGTGTGTATGTGCAAATTGTGCATGCGTGTGTTATCCATATATGGATATCCATATATGGGATTCACAACAATGAGAGTATGATCTTCCATACTGCTTTCAAAATTTCTATTTTTCTATGCCTTCTTCTTTAAAAAGGGAATTATAGTCATGAATAAATATTTTCATATGTTTCTACTAATGTATATGTAGGGTATATGTCACCACTTATGATTACATTGTAGTTGAAGTTTTATAACTCAATTAACAATTATGATTATCTTGCAGGTTCTATCATAAACAATGGGAAAGGGCCTCTTGGACCCGGGAAACTGATGCCAATCCAAAAAACCAGATGGAACTACTTCAATATGAAATCAAATGGTCAGATTTTGATAAGGTATGAAGCGTGTGTGAGCCTTTAAAGGTTAGTGTACACTACGATCACTTTATCCATAACGCAGATATGGGACGAGTTGCGGGCGTGGATAGAACAGTATCTTCGATTCGAATGGGGCAACAAATTTTACTAACATTTCCAAAGTATAAGCATTTGGCTGGCGTGGCTACTAGCGTGATGGATTGCCTGAGGGAGTGCAAAAGCCTGGAAGGTCTCATCCTACATTTATCTAGGGTGACAAGCAATGAATTCGATGCCACTCCTTCTAAAATTGAAGATATGGCCATTGCAATACGGAGAAGGTTGATATTTCAAATTGAGGCCTTTGAAAATGGAGTGGACGTACTAGAGCGTATACAAACGGAGTCTGGTTTAGGGTTTAGAATCTAGGATTAATACATCGAGGGTTTGTTGCGACTTTATGTTTGTATCATTCTATATTAATAATAAATCTTAATCATTAATATCACTGAATATATAAGTTTAAGGAGGTTCTTACTTTCTTAACACGTCACGTTAATTATGAATTAGAATATTTTGAACATAATATATTAATATAAATCATTATTTTGATTTTGGTTAATCAATGGATAAATTAAAATATTAACATTAACTTTAAACTCAAAGGGGTGTCTCAATTTAATAAAAAATGTGAAATAAGTCGGATCTAATGCTCTTATTAAATATATAACTGAGAAAAAGTAATTTCACCTTTAACAAATTAAAAGTTAACATAAAAGCATACTAATGAATAAAGTGTTGTTATTATTCAATAAAAAAGAATTTATATGGGAAAAGATGTTATATTATGCACTTAAGTATTTAAATTCTAATTATTTTAGTATTATTGTTATTTATAATTAAAAATTAATAAATAATAAAAACTATATCTGCATATTTTAACTATATATTTAATTTTATTAATTTGAATTCATGTAATATTACTTCATAAATACTCAATTTATAAGTGGTAATTAGGGTAAAGACTTAGATAATCCACACAACGCACACCACATAAAGATTTATAAAATCTAAAGTTTTTTCTTAATAACCCTTGAGAACATACTAAATAGGCATGATGAGATGTGGTGCTTGTAGGAAGCTATAGTGGTCGTCAGGACGTATGGAGAGTATCCAGCTCCGGGGTCTGAACCGGCAAACTAGCCTTACCTTGAAAGTGGTGGAAGGTGTTGGATGGCCTCTACCCGGACGCCGCGAGGGTCCGTGTACAGGGTAGGGGAGTTCTACTACGGTGGTTTTGGCAGAGAGTGTTGCTGAGCCCAGGAGTAGGACAAATGGGGAACACCCGATTGTAAGGTGAATAGAAGAATATGGATTATATTATTATTACCTGTCCGAGTATAAACTATCTCCGACAAGAGGCAAGATATAAGATGCAGACTTGACTTTAAAAGACTCGGACCCACTACCCGGCCTTCCTACTTATATAGTGGGTTACCTAGCACTAGACCTAGGTACAGGTGGCACCTTCCTACTGGTCTGCCGCCTTGTGATAGAGTCCTGTCACATTTATGCGCCTCCCTCATGCGTGCGGTCCTAATACCTGGGTAGTTGGTCTGAACGATCGGATCTACGCTGGTTACGTTGCTGCCTGACATCAGCGTCATAGTTCGTACCTGAAGTACCTTCTTTATCCGGAGCTTCGTCTCGTAACTCATCCGTGCCGCCTGGCCACTTGATGATGTCTGACCACCGTCAACCAGATAGCAATTAGATGATGAAAAGGGGAGTTTAGGATAATCGTCAGATGGATTATAAAGGGTAACCATGAGTGAATCTAAGATTTAGGTTGGTTGTTAAATGGGGCCATGTAAGCTAGGATTTAGGGGGTTTAGGATTTAATATGACAATTAAATGAGTGTTTATATAAGATCCTTGATATTGAGATTATTTTTAAAAACCTTGGCACCAAAGTGTTTAAAAATATAATTATCTCATAAATTATAAAGGAGAGTTGAAATGGAGTTATGCGGTTCAAGATTTAAGTAGCCATTGTATGAGTCATATGAGTTTAGGATTTTAAATGGTTGTTACATGGATCGCGTGAGTTTAAATTTAAGATGGCCATTAGATAGAATGTTAAGTAAGATCTTTGGTGCCGAGGCTATATTAAAACCTTGGCGCCAAAAGTTTTAAAATTATAACAGTTCAATAAATTTATAAAAGGGAATTTAAAATAATCTTTATATGAAGCCATGTGAGTTTAAGATCATTTGGAATTAGAACTTATGGCCATTGCATGGAATGTTATGTGAGAGGTGTTGATGAAAAAAGTTTTAACGATTTGCACGACCGTTCCCACAAGCACCAGGTTGAACATATTTCAAAGGACATCATAAAACCAAAAAAATCTCAAATAAAATAAATAAGAACATAATGTTGCATGTGATAATTTAACAAAGGTTAGTCATGATGTAAAGAGACTCCAGGTATTTTATTTTTCCACTCATGCACCAAAGTCAAAGAAAACCTCAGCGTCAGCGTCGAGGATATCAAAAAGTATTATTTGAATATTCTATACGGCTGATGTGCAATGAGTACCGATCTGCGTCTGCAACACATTATATATACACACGTATATGGCTTATTTATGATATTTTATTTTTTATATTTTTAATGTATAACTAATAATTTATATGATAACATATATATATAATTTATATTTATAGAGTAAGTATAATATGTGTTATTAATTTTTTCTCAACATGTGATTTAACCCATGTTCCATTTGAAGGGCAGTTGTAAGAATTGATTTTATCATATTATGAATAAACATATAGTTATATGTTATGTGTGTGTTAGCAAACTAAATATACTGATCTATATATATATCTAACACAACTAATGCATTGTGAGTTTTAAATGCCAAATGTGATTTTTACATGGATTAAACACTATTCTATTATGGATTCAATGTTTTTTTTTTTAACGATGTAATTCTTAACAAAATAATATTAATCCATTACGATTTTATAGTTATTTTTATATATGCAATCTTAAATTTTTTTTAAAAAGTAATTTTTTCTATTTTTAAACCATATGTAATTTAAAATATTATATTCAAGACATTATATTATATATATTACATTGTATTAAAATAACATTGTTGATTTTAAAATTAAATTTATCATAAATTATAAATTTAAATATTTTAAATTTAATTTTCAAATTACTATAGGATTCTCATGCTTAAATAT
Organism: Selaginella tamariscina; assembly: GCA_003024785.1. Lineage (NCBI taxonomy): Eukaryota > Viridiplantae > Streptophyta > Lycopodiopsida > Selaginellales > Selaginellaceae > Selaginella > Selaginella tamariscina. The sequence goes on from PUQB01000810.1 coordinate 70,999, forward strand.
AAATCACGCTATTAATAAAATATTAAAATTTAATTTATTAAACTTTTATCAAACAATGAAATTAACAATAATATTGTTAACATGGAAATGAATACATTATATTAGTTTTACTTTTAACTTCTTATAATGTATTTTAGTTTACCCTAATTTCTGGTCCATTGCTTTTAAGATTTTTCATATATATATATATATATATATATATATACATTAAATATCATACATACTCATGTGTGTGTGTGTGTGTGTATAGCATATATTTATACATCTTCAAATAAATATAAGAAGTTAACTTTGTCACTCAGTTAAACCAGTCGGACAGTGTGATTGAAATTTTAATATGTAAATATATATAGTATAACAATAGTTCAAAATAATTATATTAACAACAGAAATATAAGTTTTATTACAGTTTAGGCCTAAAAATAAAGCTTAATTATCCATAGTATTTTCATATGTTCATAGTTTGAAATTTTGAAGATATATGCATGAATAGACTTAAACAATCGCTACATTATAGGAAACAATCGTTGAGAGTTCCATATTTATGTCTAAGTCATGTATACATATTATTAACAATTCTAATAATTATATTAACAACATCTCTTTTGCAATTTATATAATTATTATATGCTCCCATTCTTATTCCACATCGGTTTCATCTCCAACAAGACGCTCAGTCTAGACCCTGGGACCTAGTCAATTTCGAGATCACCACCATGTACGTGTGTTTAGAGACGCCGCCCAAATATGACGGTTTCTTAATTCCACTCAATGTAGCCAGATGTGTATGTGTGTGTTTAATTAATTTTTTCAAATTAAAAATTCATAATTAATCTCTAATGTGTATGTGTATATCACATGCACACATATATTGTCTTGCCCCAGTTTATTGCGCGTGTGTGTATCACATGCACACGTATATTATCCTGCCCACATGTGGATCTCATCTTCACTGTACTTAGGGCACCGCCATATTTGGGCGGCACCCCCAAATTAATAAATAATTAAGAGAGGAGGGTGGTGACCCTGTTATAGTATAACAATAATCCATATACAGTACACTTGGTTTATCTTAAAATATAATAATATTATAAAATTAAATATAAACTTAAGATTTAAAAAGTAATATATATGGTTTAAAATTATATATGGTTAACACTTTTTTCATCACGCTTAACATATCTTGTTTTTGCTTACAAATTTTATAAGAGTGTTAGATTCAACTTATTTTATATCTTTTTATATGTTAAATATAGCAAATTACATTATTTGATTAAACAAGACTTAGCTATTTCAACAATCTCTTATTTATAATAAAAACAACCAATTTATATTAATACAATGACAGAATATACTATTTAAAACATATTAATGGCTGAGACTTATCAATAATAAAATCGAATATCATAATATATTTATATTATTTATAATATATTACTATATTTAAGATAAGATATATAAATATACATATTTATAAACATGTGTGTGTGTGTCTCACACATAGTTTGCAATGATTTATATACACCCTTCAGACGGGCTATCATGATCATTAACAAAAGCATATACAAAATTTAACATGTGACTAAGCCTCTTAATCATTCGAGGTAAGGAGTAAGCCGTGCGAGCTTAATGTCATTTAGCAAAAGCTTCGCATAAAACCCCGTCTCGTCTGGGTTTGCCACCCATCTAACAACAATTGACATTAATGTGTGTGTGTGTGTGCACGGGCGTGCGTGAGAGAGAGAGAGAGAGAGAGAGAGAGAGAGAGCCTGTGTCTCTATACATAGGAAGCATCTCTGTCGTATCTAATATACAAATACAAATACACACACACACATGTGTGTGTGTGTACATATATGCATTTATATGTATACTTACAGAATGGGGCATTTAGAGCGTGCTGCTGAATCGTTGCCGCTAATTGTGAATCTATCTCCAACGTGTAAGGTTTCATATGGTTTTTTCCCCAGGTATTTCATTAAAGCTCCGAGTCCAATAGATTTGTTACCTGTATAAATCACAATTAAAATTTAAAACATTAAGAAAGTTTACATAATTTAGTTACACCAGCTAGGCTTATAAACATTTCTAGATACATACCTACGTCCACAAAGACATCTGGAGATCGAAACGAAACATTAGAGTTAGCATTAGAAATCTCTCTCTCTCCCCCCCTCTCTCTCTCTCTCTCCCTCTCTCTCCCTCTCTCTCTCTCTCTCACACACACACACACACAAGAAAATAAATCACACACCGTTTCCTCCATTGAATGCACAGAATGGCAGTTTTGCATCGACTAGATGAACTTGAACAGTCAAGGCCATCTCTCCAGTACCTGAATACATATATTACAATCTGTATGTGTGTGTGTGTGTGAGAGAGAGAGAGAGACCTCATATATTGTATGCTGTTTAGGAATAGCACCTACGGCCCTCGGCTTGCGTACATATTCAACTGGAAGATTAAGCCGAGCTGATGCAGATATTAATGCACCCTCGGCTTCATCAAGCAGTTGCTGGATATCCGCTTCGGACCTGTACAAACATAGATATATAATATACAAAATCATATAAAGCATAATAATCAGTTAAAATCAACTAATAAATCTCATACACACACACACACACACTAACTATAGCAGTATATAGTATACTGCTATAGTATTATTATACAGTATATCTTCCATGTCAAATCATACAGACAATCATATTTGGTACGCTATTCAAAATGGAGAAAAATATTCTACATGGTCAATACCAGAATAATATACCTATTGAAGGAGTTATTGCTATATCTATATCCACATAACATTGGTAATAATTGACTAGTTTTACACTGTATACTTGTCTTTATACTTTTAACTGTATATATCTAAGCTATATACTTTTTGTGTCATGGACACGAGCGCGCGCGCGCGCACGCGCGCACACAGCTTACCATTTAAGCATTTCTTCTGATTTCCATAGTTCATTTGGGACGAATCTGAGCCGATAATTGCGGTCTACTTCCAGGAGATAGTTGCATTCACCTCCATTACGTGGAAATATTTTGTTATTCTGGACGCAATTCAAGCTCCTCAAACGCCGATAATAGCCCCGAGAACCTCTGTTCAAACTTGGTTGGGTCATGGTATCCTGTACACAAAATACATAAGTAACGTGCAATATACACCATGTACTGCATTTCTATAAATTTACTATATATGTGCTATAAAAAGGATTAGTACTAGTATATACACTAAAATTGTATATATATATATATATATATATATTATATTAGAGAGAGAGAGAGAGAGAGAGAGAGAGAGAGAGAGAGAGAGAGAGGAGAGAGAGAGAGAGAGAGGAGAGAGGAGAGAGAGAGAGAGAGAGAGAGATGCTCGTAGCACACACACACACACGCACACCCACACAAAGTACTTACCTGCTGCTGTGAGAATGGTAACATGTATTCCATATTGCATGAGCCGGATTATATACGCAATCATCTTGTTATCACGATCAATGTGATGACCATCGGCATATATTGTACCATCAGCATCAAATGTTACCAAGGCCAGCTTTTCTGCTATTGCATGCACCTATAAAATATGCATATTGGTATAGTGCGTGCGTGCGTGTGTGTGTGTGACCTGTGCAATGTTTAAGACATGGCGGATATCTGCAAAGTTTGGGGGTACGTATTTACGCCTGGAGAGAGAAGAGAACTCATCATATTCGTGGAAAGCACGCACAAGTGGGAGTGGAGTGTAGAATCTGCCGACACACGGCACCAATCTGCTCAGTGTGCTCCTCATCGGATCTTCATAGTGCTCTGTCATCCACCTCTCCATCTTCTCCATTACCTACACATTATTAAGCTAGTTATATCTGTGCGCATGTATACTCTCTGTATCTGTGTGCATTAGTGTTCTGATCCGTATGCAGAGCTCGCTACTTATGTTTCGGTGATCCAAACTTCTTTAGCGACGATTTAAGTTCTATACGTATCGCATACCTTCAGGCAATTCTCTCTCTGCCCCCAATCCCCCCGCTGTGGTATGTGTGTGTGTATTATATGCCTATCATAATATTATGCATGTATATGTGCGGAAGTATGAGTATTTGTTGTATATGATAGCCTAAGTGTGTTCTGTAACCTCTATATTGCCCCACGCTATATACTTATAATACACACACACAGATATTATATATATATATATATATATATAGTGTGTGTGTGTGTGTGTGTGTGTGTGTACCTGTAAGGAGGAAATTCGTGGAATGCAATGAGATGATGAACTCAATGAGCCCATCTTGTTCCTTAAGCCGGCCTTTGCGTCTCAACACATGGGCGTCCGTGACACTGCTTGCCCGTGGGAGATGAGCCTCTTCCAGGATTTCCCTGCTTAATAGCATGTTCCATCCCATCTTCTTCTCATCCTCAGCACTCAGGTTTCCATTCTCTGGTGCAGCCAGATCAACTATGGTGTTCAGTCTACTGCTCACAATCCTGTGTGTAGGTACGTATGAATATATATGCGCTTCCAGACGCGCGCGGCACACCACAGCGCGTCCATATATACATCTAGCAACTATATAAGCAGTTGATCACAGAAACTTAAACACATCGATATGTATATAATTATATTGGCTATATATCAGTAATTGGCTACTTTCTTTCATAATTTTTCATTATTTTGCATATTTCAATATATATAGCTTCGGCTACATATATATGAGTCTGCGCGCGCACACAAATATATGTGCATTAGAGAAAATTATATTGGCTATATATGGTTGGCATTTTCCATTTTGATTAAATATAGAGTGAAACTATAAATATTTAAAGTATATATTTCAGTCATATCACGTGTATATATATGTATATAGGTTTATATCCCTCTCATATATAAATGCACCACCTCCACACACACACACAAATAGATACACCTCTTCCTGTGAATCGATGCCTTGTTCTTACAAATTGCGCAAATCGAGGCGCTGTTCTTCCTAATTGAACTTCGAATCGGCATACCTACATTCGCTCGCCAGATCGAATGCATTGGCCCAGGCGCATGCCATTTCCCCGAGAACATAAACCCTAAACCGAGCGTATAAACCCTAAACCCTCTAAAGAATATTCGCTTTGTATAATTTTTTTAATTTAATGGCGTTCAATAACACACAAAACTTCTGTGAGTTTATTAAAATGTAAATTACTTTCCTATATTAAATATTAATAGATACATTATGATTAATATATAGAGAGAGCCAATAATATAATCAATCAACCGAAGCGTAAATATTTTCAAGAATATTTGTTATAAAATGTATATATATCTTATATTCTACTTTATATGAATTTTTATGAAATATGCAAGTTTTATTTTAATATTATATATATTTTTCATAAACGCAATGATATTTTGAACTGTATATGTGTGATTTTAAAATAGTAAAAATTAAAAAAAAAAAAATTAACAAAACAAAGTTAAAAATATTAAACCAAATAAGCATCATCTAAATGAATATTACACTCTGCTTTTAGGGCAAATAGCAGGGTTCATCATGCGGCATGCGCTGTCCATGGAGCTGTTTAGGTAAGAAATTCGGGAGAGAGAGAGACAGAGATTTCTCATATTATATATACAGATTTCTTGCGTGATCTATTTGGGGTCAATATAATGGGAGCAGGAGCGTCTACAAATTCAACACACACAGAGGAGCAAATGGAGCTCCAAGGTCTTGAATCTCGTCTGGGGCACAATCTACCTCTTCTTAAAGACGCCTACTCACGCCTGTCTAAAACGGATGATGCACATTTTATCACAGTCTCAAAGCTCCAGGTACGTGTGTGTGTGTGTGTAACAGTATACACGTGTCTTATGTTTGTACATGTCTAGATGTGTATTTGTATTTGATGCATGTGTCTACACACACACACAACACAGATATATATATATAGAAAAGCCTATGGAAATATATCAGTTAGAATCACATAGGTTTTCATTATGATTAGATTGAAGAGAATATATATAAAATATTCGATAACACACACGCGCACGTACGCTTTAATATAGATAAACAACTCTAGTGTGTCGTTTAGTGTGTGTGTCTCTGTACATTGTATAATGTTCGAACTTTTTAGCTTGACACGCGTGCTGTCTACTTTTTTACATGTATGCTTATGTCATACATTACATTTTCATAGTAAATGCGAAGAAGACAAAGTTGCATGTACATGTATATATAACGTTCGAAGAAGCTGATTTATGCTTTGTTTCTGTACAGCATTGCTTTGGAATGGATGCCAAACGTATTCACCAGTTTCCTGGTAAAGAATAATTTTGTGTGTGTGTGTGTGTGTGTGTGCATAAATGTATACATCTACTTATAATGTATGTCTTATCAGATGCAAAAGCTTCTGGTCTGGGATCGATCCTCACAAAGCTGGGAGAGGCGATAACTTCCCAGGTGTTTAAACCAGAGAACGACCAAGTTACATGGCATGGTTTTATTAAAGGTTACCATGATTACTGCCATCAAACTACACTCTCAACGAGGTTAAACGTCTACTTAACCTTGTTTGGGAACACGTCGAACTTAGAACGGGATTCAAGGGACTTCAGTTTCTCAAGACGGGATTTGAGAGACTTCTTGTGGGTTTGCTGGTTGATGATGTTCTACAATAAGCTAGGTGCCATTACATTGCCTGATCTCGAGTTTCTGGTTCGTGGAGCTTTTAAGTCTTCGTCAGACACTCTCTCTACGCAGTCCCTGTACTCGTGGATCATTGGTAATGTTCCAAATCTGGGCAATTTGTTGGCGGATTATATTCACTCATGTTTACAAAACTTTCTTGAGGTAATACATACATACAGCATTTGTGTGTGTGTGTCATGTGTGTGTAAGTAATACACACACACAAGTATATGCATGTTGGCTAATTTACAAATTGATGATGAGTTTCAGGATTCTCCGAAGAGTAGAGCATTCTTAGAACTCTCAGGACATTTAACACCATCAAGAATGTGGTGTTTAGGGCTGTCACAGAGGGATCGAGTTGGAGAAGTACTGCTATCTGGTCTGTTTGAGGACCAACTCAGCCCACTCTATAGGTACATACATGTATGTTATGTATATATATGCCTGTGTATATGGTTAAGCATATAGGTGTGTATATGTCACACATGGCATGTGTTGTTGCAGGTCGCGTCACACGACTGTTTTACATATGAATTGTCTCCATGTTTATCTATGAGTCACACACAACACACATACACAACACAGACGTATGTATGTGTATACTATCGGTATTTGCAGGTCCCCGTTACACGGCAAAGGAATGAACCGTTTCTGGTCACAGGTTGAAGGCTACAAGGAAGCTGTGTTACTGCTCGTTTCTGGGATGTCGCCACAAGAATACTCTTCAGAACCTTGGCTATTAGCAGCAGTGATTCCCGGAGGTGTCGCGAATAAGACAAGTTTTTATGGGAGCAGTAACACTTGCATTATATGTCTGGAGCCGGATTTTGTTGTTGTTCACACTACAGGTGTGTGTGTGATTGGGAAGAGAAGGGACAGTGTATATACATACAGATAGTAGCTACTTAGTCTAGTATGTACATTTACATATATATCATATATCCATTTTGATATTAATTATGCTTTTTTTTTTATACAGGAAAGGATAAGAATTATGTATACAGTCATAAGACTGTTCCTGGTGGTGGATATAATTCACAGCCTTTGCCAATTGGTATTGGTTTCGGGGGAACACTGGGCAACGAGCGTGTATGGCTGGACGATGAATTTGCAAATATTACGTTTAGGCATCACGCTGTTGACAAGTCTTATCAGCCTGGTTTAATTCTTCCTTATCAGGTAGTTGTGTGTGTTTGTGTGTAGATACGTACTATATACATGTATTACGTGATTAGTGCTAATGCATCTATACTACCGCACACACACACACACACATATATATATGTATGTACTTATATACACAGGGATATGCACCCATTACTTGCCAAGTTCTGGAGGTTGAGTTGTGGGGATTGGGCGGGAAATCTGCGAGGAAGAAATGACAGCATTTCAACAGCGAGAAAAGCTTTTGCAGAGCAACGGGGGAAGGTGAAACCATTTTATTATATTTATTTAATTCTAATTAACTAATAAATAATTTATTTTAATTTATGTTCAGGTGGATTTGAAAGCTTTTGGGAACTGGCAGGACTCACCGGAAAAGATGATGCTTGACATGGTGTCGGATCCCAACAGAGCCCAACGTGAAGACCGGTGATATCTGTAATATATCGTATTGTAAATAAATTAATATCCATACTATAAATTAAGATTTTAATTATTTACTTAAAAAATGAATAAACTATCTTCTTAATCATGTGCATTATTAATTATAATAAAGTGAATTACACATGAGTTAACAGCATGTTATTCCATGTCAAATAAAGAAAATTATCAAATTGACCCTAGTATTATATATTCCAAATTAAATCATTAATTAGCTTAATAACAGGTTATTTCTATATATATATATTGCATGTTTGTTAATGGTAAATGGCCAATTTAGATATTTTCAGAACTATCTGAACAATTTATAAATTATATAATAGTTTGATGATTGTGCCTTCAAAATATTATTAATATGATATAACTATAATATAAGTTTTTTAATCCGAAAAAGAAACTTTCAATATCATTCGGACTATTGAAATACATTTATTTAATTAATAATTCAAAAATAGTCATTATTAATCAAAGTCTGTGTCAGATAATCCAGGAATATACTCCAAGCTCACGTCGAATATTACTGGAGTATTCGGTGAAACTCTTGGTCTTCCAGCAGCTGCACTTAGTCCCCTCGGAAAAGCCAACTGTTGAGTTTAGTAAACAATTAACATAATTATTATTTAAATTATACTGATTTAAACATATATATATATAAAGATTGTTAACACTTACAGAACCCGGAATATAAAGGCGACGTTTGCCACCAACTTTCATTGTTGAGATGCCTTCGTCTAATCCCTTAACTACCTATGTAGATATAAACGAATACATGTGTGTGTGTGTGTGTGTGCACGTGTGTGTGTGAGAGAGAGAAAATACTCACTGATCCAGCTCCAACCGGAATATGTAGGGTGCCCCCTTCTCCAATGAACTGCCGCAAATTCAATCCAAATAGATATCACACACACACACGCACACACGCACCTGTCAAAGATTTGTCCCGTAGGAATCATGGCAACGTAGTTTGCCGCTACCTGAAACATATTATTAACTCTTACATTTCATATACTTGTATGAGCACGCACACACACACACACACACACACTCGAGTTTACCTGAAAACCAACAGGTGGAGAAGGTCCAGTCCCAACAATAATGTCTTTATACTGCAATCCTGAGGGAGTTGTTACCATAGGTATCTGATTTTCAAAATAATTATAAGAAAGAATAAATAAACATCTCTCTCTCACTCTCTGACACACACGGATATACATTGTATATACGCGTGTATATACGTATAAATACTAAACAAAATGGAGTAAAAATAGTTTACCAGAGTTAATTTTACCACACATTTTCAAGCTCTGCCTCGCAAGCAGTGTCACAAATCCGCTTTGGAGCTTCAACGGGGAGTCCACCGTCTGCCTTCGCAGATCCCACAAAGCTAAGTAGAGAATATCCCAATAATTGCCTCCTTGTATTTTTCATATTTAATATACATTTATATTTATTTTGTGAAGAAATGTTTGAAATAGAAGAATATGCTTTTGTAGAAATATCTGTAAAATAAAATAATTTGTATTAATTTAGAACTTTGGTGAGTGTATATATATTCAGAAAAACTTACAGGAGTTTGCCAAACACGATGCCATTGCCTGAAGAGATAATGTGCACATAGAATATACTCTCCAATTTATATCTCAATTAGTTCAATTAATGTTAATATGTATTTATATACAATTACTAACATAAATTTTAATCATTTACATTGATATTGATAATTGTTTTATATACTAATGTGACTTGGGGAAAATATACTTTTAGTTTATTCAGGCCGAGGTCTCACATTCTGTGTGAAACTACAAATCGTCTACTGGGCTCCTGTTACAATTCCATAAGCTTTAGTTAGCTAACTAAACATATATACACATACATGTGTGTGTGGGTGTTTGTGTATGTGTGTATAACTTACTTGTCAGTACTGATGTGAAACTATCCGCCAAAGTATTCTCGGCATGTTTATCTTCGTCCCCGGTAGATTTACCACCTTCTGCTACAAATCAGTCAACTAAACTCCAACTAAACCACTCCTAAACCTTGCTTAACTTTTACCATAAGAAGCACTCGCGAACTGGGCTTCCAAGTGCAGCAGTTTAAGCTGAGCCCAGCACTTCTGCAAGTCATTCTCAATCTCCTTCCTGCTCTTGTTCAGGCCCTCGTACTTCTTCTCGAGATTCTTTGCATATTCTTCTGGATATTCCTCTGAATATACTGGGTTCTCGTGGAGCGTGTTGAGCTCCTGCTTGCATTTCTTCAGGTTTGTTCCAAGTGCTACGTACTTGTGGCGGAGGTGCGAGGGAGATGCATTTAGTTTTTTGAGCTCATGGAGCTCATCCCTGCATTTGTTTAGCTCGCCTCGACGTTGTCATACTTCCTCTCCACTGGTGAATCTGTGTTGTTTGTAACAGTGGTATCGGTTTCTTTAACAGGCTCGTTTAGCTCTTCCAACTGCAACAATCCTTGTGTGTGTGCGTGCGTGTGCGTGTGTGTGTGCAGTACACGCTAACAATATTATGGTATTTATAATGCATATGATCTCAATAAAAATATGCATTGATAAGAATCAGTATCATTTCAGTCCCTGTATGAATGAAGCTATGTACAACCACAAATATGGTTATCTAATAACTCATTACATATAGTTCAAGCAAATAAAATAAATAGTTTAGACCCAAAATGTATGCTAGGAAGTGCATGCGTTTACAACAATGTATCTGTAAGACTATGAAGACACACACGCACGCACGCACGCACACACAACAACAATAATGAAAGCATTATACACCTTACTCCAACCACATATATGCATTGTAAGTATATATGCCTGGAAGTGTGTATACACACACACACACACACACACACATGTATTTAAGTAAAGATTGCCATGCACCTTACGCCTTGTAAGAGAGTGACTCCGTCTATTGGAGTGTTGAGATTTTTAGAGTCTTGATCCGCCTGTTCAGCAACCTGTTCACAAGTGTATTGTACACATAGATATATAGTGTATATGCAAAATTGATATCACACACACACACACACACACACACATACCTTGGGCTCCAGATCGGCCACATTGGATACGAGGAGGGAGCTGTTCTTCCTGCGATGCCTGGAAAGATTGGATTTGCTTCTAGGGATGACAGCGAGTGGATCGCTGCATCCACAAACAGATATGAACATCCGCATTTCTCCCTCCCTCCTTCAATCCCCTATCTGCCCTTTCATAAACCCTAACCCCCACACACACGGCTATTGGGTGACCTGGCATTGTGTGTAGTATCCTAGACCGTAGGATCAAAACTGTATAACGGTAAACCTAAATTCAAAAACTTCTTATATTCAAATTTTAAATATTATGGATAACAAATATATGTAATGCGTAAATGAAACAGATATATATCTTATATTAGATATTACTTTTAAAAATTTGTAGTTAAAAATATATATATATATATGATTTGAAATTAGGTCAAGATGAAAATAATATTTTTTTTAATTATAAGAGATCATTGCGTTTTAGTTTTATATATTCAGTCAATCATTTTACTTACTAATATAAAAATATAGAGAGACCTTAAAAATATAATAATAGTTTAAATAATTAGAATTTCAGAAGAACTTACAAATGTTTTACTTCATAAAAAGGATACAAGTTTAAATATATTTATATAAATTAAATTAATGAATTATGTATAAATGTTTTAATGTTTCATTCATTTGTTTATGGCAATTATGTATGCAGTGTAATGGGTGGAGCATTAAAACAAATTAAATTACCATTCTGCATAATTTCTTATACATCTATCTTATTTAATATACTCATGCACCCTCCATGAAAGTTTTAAATTTACATGTATATATATTGGAAAGATATATATTTAATTTATAACAAATTAAGTTAAATAATGAATATTATCATTTTTTTATATTTTTTTTATAAATAACCATGATATATATGTTTAATTAATTGTGTTTTAGAGTTAAATATCATGCGTTCAAACTATAAGTTTAATTTTTTAGTATATTATGTACATATTCATTAATTTAAAATTTTCATATTTATTAATAAAATATTAAATAATACTTAATAAATATTGATAATGTTTTAAATAAATATCAGACATATTCGAACAGTCCACATTAATTATGTCTATCCATTTAAGAAAAGACAAATTAAAAATACATATTTTAAATTTAAATAATATTAAATATATAATTAATAAAATGTTTAAATTCATATAAAATTTATAATTAATGAATTTGTGATATGTTTTAAAAAAAATTACTATAAATTTAAACTTATGCAGATTTCAGGGGTATATATGTAAATTTATTATTAATAAATTAACATCTATAGCCTCTTTATTAAATTCTTGTCATACGATTAACCCCGCGCGCGCGGGTGCGTGCGTGTGTGTGTGTGTGTGTGTGAGAGAGAGAGAGAGAGAGAGAGAGATGTAAGCACTTACTTCTATATACAATTATATACTACTTTGGAACGAGTGGTGACGTTGGCAATGGATTCTGTGATCTATTACAAGTAAAATTAAAAAACTGGTGGAAGCGTATAATGTAAGCGGACACGTGTCAGTTAGTAGATGACGTATGCATTACATCTTAGGTTGTATAATTGACTTTGTAGTTAAGGTGATTAAGGTATATATAAAGAGTTGTTATGATATATTATATTATTAATTTTTGTTACTTATACACATGATATTGATTTTTTGTATCTTTATGATATGTCACGATGTTAATTTTGATTACTTTAATATTAAATAATGTTCGTTGTTGACTTTCACTACTCTTGTTATATACTGTGGTTCTTTATTTAGTGTTGTTAATTTTTATTTTCTTGTGATATATTACATGTGTTATATTATTAATATATTATGTCATGTGTTATACCTTTATTTTGAGTCACCTTATGTAGTATTTAATGAAAAAAATATTTAAATTAAGAATCTTTAATAACTTTTAAAATAAACTAAGATTACATTTGTATATAGCTTAGTTACATTAAACTTAAATATAATAGAAAAAGACAAGTTCAAGGGGGTATACATACAAAACATTATATTCCATTCACACTACGTGATATATGAATATTTTAAATTATTTAATAAAGATTAAATATTAAGTAATGAGTTTGATTCTTCTGAGTTATAAATTTATACTAAATAATAATTATTTTTATACACGTTTGTTTGAATTATTCGGTCATTAAATATTAAATAAACTTGTTTCAAAAAAGCGTGTATTGCGTTATAAAATCGTCACATGGTATAGAGTATAAACATGTTTCCACGGTAACATAAATCGATATTTTTAAACTTCTACAGTCACCTTGCGACCGTTGTTACCTTCACCATGGTGTGTAGACTCATCCATCATCCATCCATGCCTCGAAGCCTCGTACTTCTCGCCGTCTCCCCAGAGGGCGTACGCCTCCTCACCGTGCACGGCATCGTCTCCGACTTGTAGCTCGTCGTCCGGCATGCGGGAGCGGAACAAGTAGACGTATCACCAGGCATATGACCGTGGTAGCAACTATGTTCCAGCCGATTATGAATAATGCACCTGCTAATTGCTTACCGAACTGCTCACCCCCTACTCCGCCGTAAAACCCACCCCTGGAACCGGTTACGGGTACGAAATAGCCTGTTAAAACAGGCTCTGCTAACAACCCGGTGAGACTTCCTCCCAGAACACCTGTATATGAAATAGTTAATAAACTCAATTATCATTAATTATATACATACCTGCAACAGTATGCGTATGGAAGACTCCAAGTGTATCGTCGACCTTCTGTAAGAGTTTGGATCTCCTATGAACCACCATCATTGTGTACCATGGAATAGATCCTGAGCATATTCCCATGATGATTGCCGCCCATCCTTGGACCACACCTTTTATAACAAAAGGAACATCAGTATATGATTGCTAACGGTGCGTACACACACGCACGCACACGCACACACATACCAGCGCCAGGAGTGATACAGACTAGGCCAGTGATCATTCCTTGAACAGCTCCAATAACAGACGGTTTCTTGAAGAACAACACGTCAAGAATTGTCCATACAAGTAAACTTGTTGCAGCACATATGTTTGTGTTAAGAAGAGCCATCGAAGAGTCTATATTAGCTGCATATGGATCTCCACCGTTGAATCCGTTCCATCCCATCCATAGAAGTCCCGCTCCTGCTAGTGTTAACAGTATGTTGTTTGGTGGGAATCTCTCCCTGTCCTTTGTTAACCTCGGTCCAACCTATCAGTATACAAAGAATAACACTGAAATAATTATGTCGTCTACGCAATAATCTCTTTTGTCGTTTGCCCATCAAATTCACATCTAAATAAACATATAGATAGACATACACTTACCCAGTAGGCAGCCACAAAACCGGCAGTTCCAGCTGAGACATGAATCACATAGCCTCCAGAGTAATCGATAACTCCCCAATGAAATAGAAAACCCCCGCCCCATAGGCTGTATGCGCCCACGGTATACGAGAACGTAAGCCAGAGGGGAACAAACAGCATCCACGCCTTGAAGTTCATCCTCCCGAGAAGAGATCCGGCGATGAGGATCAGAGTTATAGCAGCAAACACGAACTGGAAGTAAACCATCGTAGCCATCGGATAGAACGGCGTACTCTCGCCTGTCTCGACGGTACCATTGCTGAACTTGTGCGTCGAGGAAGGGATACTGGCCTGCTGCATAAGGTACTTTTGCCCGAGTGCCGGTCCTGCCTTGCCCCAGAACGGCAACAGATTCTGCCCGAATGCCATTCTGTACGCCCAAATGACCCAGCAGATGAGAACCGCAGCGAAAGCATACAGAGCCATGAAAGCCGAGTTAACCGCCCACTTCTTCTTCACCACGGATCCGTAGAGTATAACCAATCCGGGAACACTCTGCATCCCGACCAGAGTTGCCGCCGTCATCTGCCATGCGTTGTCCCCCTTGTTCAGCCATTCGGGAGCTGTCGGTGTAACTTGCAAGGAGCTCGGTAGCGTACTCATCGCTACTCCTTTCCGATCAGACGCATAAATCTGGATACTTATACACAGTTTGGTATGTATCAAAAACTTACCGGAAGGAGACGAACACCATAGCTCAGGAAAAAGGAACAAATAAGGACAAGTTAAGGGCTATATTAGTATATAACCAAGTTAATAAGAAAAAATTGAACACCATATATATTAAAATATATATATAATATCAAACGTGAGTTAAACATACTTTTGACATTTTAGACTCTTCAAATGATATACACCGTGCATATGAGTGTACTATATTAAAAATATTCAGTGCATATCTATTAAATATCGAAGAAAGAGGCCATAATTTTCCCGTGTAAGCCTCCATTGTTGACTCCAGCGGTGTGTTCTGAGTCAAAGTACGTATACGGAAAGAATATACGTACAAATGTACGCAGCTTTCATAACCATATACGCCCACCACCCACATCCATACACGCCACGTGCATGCATGTAAAGCCTTGGGTGGTTAACCAGAGTTAAGTATGGAATATTAAGTTAAGTATGTAAATATTTGATTAAATATTAATAATATGTAAATTGTTAAGCAAGCTTCGATTCGCTGTCTTAAGGCCCCATGTTCTTGGAAGTATTATTCATATCCACGTCTTACGGGATTCCATTCACGTTGTCGTATTAATATATCCAACTTGCCGGATTCCTTGCCCCGTTTTAAGGCTTTAAGCGTAATATACTAATTAATATAATTAAATTAATATTAATACGGATGTATAGCTAAGAAACTATATATTTAGATATGTAAATGTCGTTAGTTTTATTAAAATACTGCATCACTATACCTTAGTTTATAAAAATGTAATATGATTGGAATCAGTTTAATAATTCTTTATTAAGTAGTTTAATTATATTAATTCGTTGCCAATATGTAAGAAAGAGACCTTATAGACATGCTTGTTTCACGCGCGAGATAAATAATATATAGTCTGGTACAACTAACCGTGAGATTAAATTGAGTTTAATATTTCTTCTTGATGTTTATATCTCAAATTAAGTTATTAATTAACATCATTAAACAAGTAAATATGAATTAACAATATGCCATGTTATTATTGCTATATTATTTAACTACACAGGTGGGGTGGTGTCTCTCTCTTTCTATATGTATGTGTGTATGTGTGTGCTATCTTGTGTACGTGTGTGTGGCTATATATTATATATTAAATTTTGTATGGTTTATTTTTAATAAAACTTTTTCTAGTTAAAATGTTTCCCTAAGGACTTTCATTATTTATTTATTTTTAATGAATAAATTCCTTTACTTTAAAAAATAAATAAAATATTTGTGGCCACGTCAGAAGCGAGAGGGAATATGCCGATTATAAACTAGGGTTTAAACAGAGCATTTAGGGTTTAGGGTCTGGAAGAAACGCGATGAATCTTGCGCTTGTAGGTAAGATCTATGCTTGAATACTACATATTTGATGTACGAGTTAGCGTATGTGTATATGTGTGTGTTTATGTGCAGATAAAAATGTATACATAATTGTATTTATTCTTTTTTTGTTCTGAAATATATTTCTCGATTTTATACAGACCCATTCCAGAATGATTGCCCTGAGGTAATAGAAGAGTATCTGGAGCATGGAATTACCAAATGTATTGCGTTCAACAGGCGTGGAACTCTACTTGCAGGTAATTAAGGGAATTTTGGTTAAGCTTATGAAAAAATTAAACCATATTGATTAATCTATTTAATTTCCGCTATTAGTATTATATAGTGTGTGCGGTTGTAGTTATAACATGAACAAACTGCTTATATATCTAGTGTAATTTATTCATTGCAATACACTGATCAAATATCTAAATATACAGCATGATAATTTAGAGATTCATTTATATGCAATTATATGCACAGTCATATTATATACTCTGATATTCGCTATTATGTTTGTATGGCAATATGTTGTGTATACACACGTACATGTGTCTGTGTGTCTATGTGTGTAGGCACGTAAAGACGCAAGATATGCACGCGCGTGCGCGCGCACACACACACACGATTACATTCTTATGTATTATTTTTGTTATACAAGCTGGGTGTGCGGACGGGGCGTGCGTCATATGGGACTTTCACACGCGTGGAGTAGCAGTAGAGCTTCGTGACAAGGGTCTCACGTCTCCAATTACGAGCGTTAGCTGGTCCAAATGCGGTCATCACCTCTTAGCGGCCGCCACTGATAAATCCCTATCCTGTTGGGATGTCTCCAAAGCAACCCGCATTGCAACCACTAATCTTCCACAAACTGCCTTACACGCTCGTCTACATCCTGGTATGTACCTCTCCATAAAATCCATGTCTTGAGTTAAATCCGTTTGTTGTACGTGTGTGGTAACTATATGCATGTCTGTTTATAATTATGTGTAGAAACAAATACATATATGTCTATAAATGTGTATGTACATGTCTCTGGCACATACGTCCAAGGACAGTTGCCTTGATATGTATGTATAAGAATTCCATCATATACTTGTATGTACATGCGTACTGTATGTGTATTTAAATGTACATGTGTCCGCATGTGTATATGTACGTGTGTTGTATGAAGACGTGTATAAAGATGTCTCGCATATATACACACGTCTATGTACAAAGATATTGATACAGACTTGCATGAATAGAAAACAGACAGATTAATACAACTCTTCTATTTTATCGATTTCTATACTATTTAAAACCAGGTAAATCACGGCCGCTCATCTGTCTTGCATGTCCCATGTCCAGAGCTCCTCTGATTGTTGATCTTGAATCCGGTGAAAAATACACACTGCCGCTGTCTTCTTCTCCGGTCACCGAAGTTGCAGCTGCACCTGGTATGCATTTTTACTCTTAATTATTATGTTACTCACTGTATAAACAAGGACGGAGTATGTATAGAAACTTATGAATCTGTTTATACATGATTATTTTGCAGGTCGTGGCAAATCCGAAGCTGCTTACTCGCCTTCAGCAGCGTGTTTCAATAAGAAAGGAGATCTCATCTACGTCGGGAACTCCAAAGGAGAGGTGGGCGTGCGTGCGTGTGTCTCTGTGTGTTGTCTGCAGTTAAAAGACTAAGTATAAGATATAACTATATAGTTGATAGTTTTGCTTTAACTCTAAGTTGAAGCCATTTTATTACACACACACACACACACACACAGTATATATATATATATATATATATATATATATATATATATATATATTAACAATGGATTATACAGGTTCTAATAATTGACACAGCAAGTAGAGAAGTGAGGAGAACAGTACAATTAGCCGGGAATTCCGTAGTTAGACAGATTGTTTTTAGTCGTGATGGGAAATATGTTCTTACAAACTCTACAGATCGAGTTCTGCGTGTTTTTGAGAACCGTCTTCCGAGGGAAAATCCCGCTGCTGCACTCGCTGACGAAAACTCTGAGGATTTTGCTGTAAGTTTTAATACACACGCACACGCACACACGTATATTTGTGCATATTATAAGACGGTGAGAAAATAAGTGTTAGATATAATAATATTTTATAGATGTTTATATATCTAACATAATAACGAGCCTTTTAATGTTAGACTCCAATGAGCCTTTCAAAAGAGCTTCTTGATGGGGTGGCCAGAACGCACTGGAAAACGGCTTGCTTTAGTAACGATGCCGAGTTTGTGGTAGGAGCATCTGGCACAAAAGGTAAGTAACATATGGGTGTGTATGGTATGTGCTGTCTGGTCTTCTCTCACTATCATATATTAGGACAGTTAAGTGCTTTTAGAGAGAGAGAGAGAAGGAGAGGGAGAGAGAGGGGAGGGAGAGAGAGGGGAGGGAGAGGTGTCCTACTTTCGCTTCTATATTATATACATAAATACATCCATCCGCATGCAATATGCGTATGTACGGACTGGCCTTCAATGTTCTTATAATAAACAGGATATTGCATTTATTATGTATCTTATGTATTATACATGTCTTTACTACATATAAATGAACATAAGTATGAGATGATACTGTATATTTCAGTAGTTGTAATATCCAGCACACGCATGCCCAATCATATATACCAGCACACGCATATCTATACACATCCATCCGCATGCAATATGCGTATGTACATAAATACATGTACTGGCCTATATTTACGTATATGTCTGGATATGAACACACACGTATCCGACGTGAATGAATGTAGGTGAGCACAAGATATATATATGGAACAGGGAGTTTGGGGCGCTAGCACGTATGCTCGACTGTCCAAAGGAAGGATTAATAGACGTGGCGTGGCATCCAATCCGTCCGCTACTCGCTTCTGTATCTATGTCGGGAATTATTTATTTGTGGGCCAAGGACTACACAGAAATTGGAGTGCTTTTGCTCCTGATTTTCGAGAGCTCGAAGAGAATGAGGAGTATGTTGAACGTGAAGATGAGTTTGATCTCAATGCGGAGGTTGAAAAGGTAATGTATTTGGAAGCGCGTGTATACATACAGGTCTATTTATGCAAATAACATATACAAATACCCTACGTATACAATTAAATCTTCGTTTGTGTACATATATACATCTACATACATTTATTTTCTGCTGTTTATAGGCAAAACCAGTACAAGAAGAGGAGGATGAGGAGGTGGATATTACAACTGCGGAAAAAGTGACAGTTTTCAGTGACTCCGACGAATCTGAGGCAAATCTTTATTTCTTACCAACAATCCCACAGCCCGACAGTCCTGTTCCCGAGGAAGAAACCGCTCTGCCTCCCTCAAGCCCCGCCAAGGCGTCACAGGTGCGTGTGCGTGCCTTTGTGTGTATGTATGTGAATTGACATACTATGGGAATATGCAGGCTGCTTAATGTTAATAGTATTGAATCCCAGTCAAAGTGTTTTTGCACTTCATAGAAATAACGTGTACTATAATATGAATAACATATAGATAAACTATCCTTAAGCACTATGTACACGCATGGATTCTGAGAAGGTATACATACATAACATGCACATGTATATGCATGCGCATGTGTGCGTGCGATGTCATTTGCTAATATGAACTGTCACATATACATATATGAGATCTTTAACACTTATGGTTATATGAAATGTAGAATCCATCGGACTCTAATAACGATTCTCCACCTTCCGAGGACCAAAATATTGAGCTTACAACGGCAGTTGCTCAAGCAAGTTCTTCTCCACAAGGTAAACTATATAATATAATTTAGTATGTAAATAAGCAATGTGCGAGGTATGTGCTCTCTCTCTCTCTCATACACACACCCACACACACACGCACGGACCATGTACAGAGGAAGAGATAGGACCAAACGGAAGAGTGAGGCGTAAAAGGAGACTTTCTGAGAAAGCAGCCGAGTTATTAGAAGCAGAGAAAAAAGCGAAATCCAAAACAGGCAAATCCAAAAACTCTGATGAACTAGACGAGGTATGTGTATATAATAAGTGCATAATGAGAGAGAGTATTATAATATAGTAAAATGTAATATTGTTAATGCAATATACTTGTGCACAGGATGAACCTCCAATTTGAAGAAACACACAAAGAGAAAAATAAAACAAGTCTCACATTTAAGTGAGAATCCCGTTGCGGGAGAATCCGATGGTTCTTAACTTGTAATTTTAATCACGTTGTTTAAACACATCAATCATTTGACAAATGCATAGTTTAATGGGAAAAACGGGGATTCTATGGGACGAGTTTGGAGGTACGAAGTTTGGGAAGGTGACAAGTGGAGAGCACGTTGATCAAGTGATTGAAGGCTCTTTTATAAGGAGCACACTTCATACAAGAAAGCACCATTCTGTTTCTTCAGTAAACAGGTATTTCCATTCCTCCTTTCTCATATATATATATATATATATATATATATATATATATATAGCGATAGAGAGAGCGAGAGAGAGAGCGAGAGAGAGAGCGAGAGAAGCTTTACATTATATTGATGATCTCTTTGTCATGCATGCATGTTTATGGGTATATAATTTTCTGTGATGTATATTTAGGTGACGTACATCAGTAGCATGGTTAGGCGGAGTCTATATACATCATGTCACTAATTTACTTACATAAAAATTACATTATTAATATTTATAATATTTATACTCTTACGATAACTACAGAGATTTTTCATTGGTTTCATATCTTAATTATTATTTCATAAACGTCAGGTCACTTGCACACACACACGTACTGATTTGTGCTCGTGCCGCAGGAATGGCGGTCAAATGCGAGTTGATGCTGCTGCTCGTCGCCGTACTCACGGTATACTGTGCACATTGCCGTACAGTCGGAAAAGCTGAGGTGGATTTTTCCGGCTACTGCAGCGACGCGACCATTCCAGCCGGCAGCAGCTACTGGCAGAGCTTAAACCTTACCTTATCCGACATCGTGTTAAACACACCGAATCCCCGGGCATGAGCTTCACGGTGAAGCACGGGCGCGACAGCGTGGCGTCGTACGGGCAGGAATATGCTTCAGTACGGTCGGGGAGCTTGGCCTTGTAAGGACTGTCTTGGCACGCTCGTGAAGCGTGCTCTTAATGAGTGCTATTCTTCCGTGTCTGCTGTGCTGACTTTAACCGGGAAGTGCTCGGTTCGATACCAGGATACTCCTATTGCTCTCTCGCCTCCTCCCACTATGGCTCCTTCACCAAAGAAAATGTGAGTGTTTTTATTTTTGGCATGTATGCAATAAACTGTTTTTGATAGTTTATGTGCGTGCGCATGTGTGTGTATGTGTGCGCGTGTGCGTGCGTGTGTGTGTATGTATGCGCGTGTGCGTGCGTGTGTGTGAGAGAGAAGGATCCCAGGTGGTTTGTTATTTTGGAGAGTGGAAATTTAACTTCGAAGTTTAAAATATTTTACCTTTTAATTTATATTTTTAATAATATTTTATATTTAAGGTCATGAGACTTCAACGAGTCATTTGGATAATGATATGTATCCTAATTAAATGGCTTATATTTTGTTTCAGGTTTAAATTTTATTTAAGATTTTTATTAATATTTCTAAAATATATTTTAATTAGATGAGTTAAATTTTATTAATTTAAATTACATGAATTAAACTCCGTTGTCTTAAAAATATAATAAAAGGAAAATTTTCTATTTTTAAATGATAAAAACCTGTCTATTAAATAATATATAAAATTTAATGTTTTTTTAACGATAAATTGAACCTAACAACCATTCTTAATACATAATATGATCCAAAAGAATATCATACATTTCCTATAATCATTTCAAGTGAGTCCTTACCCTTATACAAGCCCTTTTCAATCATCATATTCACTAGCTCTTCAACCTTTCCCGCCCCAAAGTAAATACTTGCCAGAGACAGAAAGGGCGAATTATCCTTGGAATCTAGCTTCACCATCTCTACTACTACCCTTTTTGCCCTTTTCACGTCCCCGTGAGCCTTACACGCATCAAGTAAACACCTACATAACGAAACACTCGGTACAAATGGCATACTCCTCATAAGCTCAACTGCATCCTGTAGCTTATCCGAACACTTAGACATAATCTCTCATAATACACGTATAATGTTCAATACCCGTGGTAACCATAGTCACTTCCATTCTACATAGAAAGACTCGAGCGTCTTCCATCTTATTAAGCTGCCTAAACGCACTTAA
>PUQB01000811.1:0-93779 GCA_003024785.1 Selaginella tamariscina
CGTGGTAGTTTGTGACGGTTGCGAGAAGGCATACCACGTTAAGTGTTTGCCTCAGTTCTGGGAGCACCCCAAAGGGGACTGGTCGTGCCCGAGGTGTAACGGCGTTAAACCGAGGTACGGCCCCGTCAAGAAATCTACAGTTCAGACACCCAATAAAATGCCCATACGTAAACCGGATGCTAAACCACCGTCAACTCCTCCCCGGCTGTTAATGGGCCTCCTGACGGTGCTAACCCGAACGTTCAGCAAAAGGTGACAGTATCTTCTCCTGCAAAGCCAGAGGTTTCCGAGAGCACCGGTAAAGTCACGCCTCCTCAAAATGGTGTGTGTGCGTGCGTGCGTGCGTGCGTGCGTGTGACTAGACCCCTGCATTGTAAGCATATGTGCAGCCGACCATATTCATATCATATATTGTAGTCAAACCCGAAAACACACACACATGCGCGTGCACATGTATATACGTGTTTTCTGTTATCTTTTTTTTTTATTTTTTATTTTTTAATTTAATCAGTGGAACAAAAAGACGAGACTGTTACTGGAGAAAATAAACCTGATGAAGCTGATGCTATGGTGGGAGGGCAAGTACTGCACGTTGATTGGGTTGGCGATCCAACAGAGGTGGTTAATAAGCGGGCTTATTATAGTTCTTGCACTGTTGGTGGCTGGACTTACAAACTCCAAGACTGTGCTTTAATTTCGTCCCGAGTCCCCTGAAATCCCACCCTACATTGCTAGACTCCAGGTATATTTTATATATACATCTAGTAAGTATATTTTTATCTTAAATAAATTGATGTTTGTGCATTTCACTATACACATGCATATAGTAGGCATTCAATTGTATATTCTTTGATTCTTTTTAATTAAACTTCTCAGTTCCAGATGTATTTTTGAACATATTAGTTTGCTAAATAAAATATCATTTTAAATGTATGAGTTATTATATATGTTTTCTTTGATTTTATTAGACTCTTTGGGAAGATCTTGAGACGGGTTCGAAGTGGGTAAGAGTTAACTGGTGTTACTATCCGAATGATATGCCCTCTGTTGCTGGAATGCCTGATGATGTAGAGCTCGATGAGGTAAGATAATCATATGATTGTGTTTGTGAGCGTGTGTGTGTATATATATATAATAGCTTAATTTTTTCTGTTTGAACAGGTGTTTGAATCAAACCATTGTGATAACAACTTAGTTGGATCCATAATAGGGCCTTGCCAAGTGCTCGTGTCACACAAGTACCAGGAAGAAAAAGAGAGACGTGAAAGGCTTGGACTTCCACCTTCAGAGCCTCATCCCTTCTTTTTGTGCAAGTAAGCTAACTGTTGTTTTGATGATACGTATTTTCTTGATATGTGTCATTCTACTTTCATGGTATATTCTCTCTCTCTCTCTCTCTCTCCGCGTGCGTGCGTGCGCCTTTTGACTATACGAAGCAGTTTAACTATGTATTTGTAAGTAAACATTCCATATATACGTATCTGCGTTAGTTACGCATGTGTAAATTAAGTTATCAACTGTGTAGGTGTGTGTGTGTGGTGTGGCTGTATGTCTGTGTATGGTATAAACTGTAAATTCGCTTTATATATGGAATCTATAATAACTTTATCTAATCATTTATTATTAATATTTTTATTTATATATATACAACTTATCTATAGAATATATAATATGTATATTGCGCATTTTATTGATTGTACATATTTTTAGGTGGTTTTACGATGCACCTAAAGGAGTATTTACTAAGGTTATGGAAGGGAGTCGGAAAATAGCGGAAAATTAAGAGGGGGTTTACTTAATTACCTCGGTTTTTCACGTAACGAGGACGGAGGTTTAACAAAAGGCAAGTTTTTTGAGAGTAGAGAGTTGAGAGTTAATTCACATTGATTCACTACATTTAATTTATAATACACTGTTATTTGTCCTCGGTTTCCATATGTGTGTGGTGTGTGTGTGACTATGTTCAACATATGAAAGATTTATAGAGGCATTTGATAAGTCACTATTTAAGTTTTTTTTATTTTTATTTTATATAATAAATTACAGTAGAATTTAGATATATTTGGATTGAATAATAACACATTAATAGTATATAAATCATAAAATACAGTTCTTATATACAGATATAATATACTTAACATATACATCATATTTTTGTGTGTATATATAAATAGCGCTTATTATAATATATAACGATCTATATTAACAAGTACTGTATTTTAATACTAAAATTTCTAATAAATTTATTAATAAAATTAAAATAATGCTGTATAAGTTAATAACTTGTCTAAATTAATGAAAACAACATGTATACGCAGTATACACACACATATAGAGAGACACACATTATATTATATTATTTATATAATATATAATATATTACACATTATATTATATGTATATACTAGTATTGGTTTTAAACCTTTTAAGTTATGAAATTATTTTATTTACATATTATAATTGTTATAGACCTCTAATAAATATATAAATAAAAATAAAATAATGCTGTATAAGTTAATAAATAATAAAAACAACATTGCACTTAGTATGTAACATATAAATTAGTTGTACACACAACACATATATAGATAGACACACGCACACACACGTTATACATTGTCTAACGTCACGCTTTATGCGCTGACGTGTTTAATATTTACTGCCAACGGCCGATTGAGAATATTCGGTAAGAATATCCTAGTATGTACCAAATTATGCATTAATTGGTGTAATCCTACCACCTGTTTTTTTCGTATATGTAAATATTTAATAAAAGCTTTAAATAATTATATATTTTACTATATTTTGAGTAAACCATAATTAGTATAAAGTCATAATAATAGATTATATAATTAATTTATATTAATTAATTGATACTATATAAAAATGGAAAGTTGCCGCCTTGAGTTAAGTGTTTTAGGTTAATATTAATTAATTATTAATCACTTTTTTGAATTTCCATTTGTTTTCAATATGAAGACTGAAGAACAAGATAATCCTCCTTCTAATGGCGCTAATCCTCCCCTTAATCCGGACTCTGAGATTGTCGAAGTCCCCATTCCGATCCAGGTCTGCACACACATACACACACATACACACATACACGCACACGCACACCACACCACACACACTCATTATACACATTTCTTTTTTTTTCTTTCTTTTTATATATAACAGACGAGAGAACATCTTCACCTTCACGATCGTGATGAAGCTGCTCAATCGGTAAATATATATAATATTATATATATATATATATTGTTGTGGTGTGTGTGTAACAAATTGGGTATTTTCTTAAAAAGATTCAATTTTTAATAAATACATATATTGGGATTTTTGGGTGTTTTCATATATATATAGATAGATAGATAGATAGATAGAGAGAGAGAGAGACCACACACACACACACACTCATATGCATACATTGTGTGTGTGAGTGTATATGGGTGTGTGTGTTCTTATAGATAGATAGATAGATCTTTCCTTAACTACATACAATATCATGTATTGTGCATCAATCTGTGTGTGTCTGTGTGTGTGTGTGTGTGATTATTTAATGTATAAGTAATTTATACATATGCCTGCATAATGATGGTTATTATACATTATATATGAATATTTGTATGTATTGTTCTGATATATCGATCGTCTTTGAGTGAGCCTTTTTTTTTTGAACTCGTGCATACATATGTTCACACAGACATCTTATAAATAATTACTATATACACGTGCATTTATATGTTTACACAAATATATCATATATATTGTATAGCTAATATGTATGCATGTGTCTATTCCTGTTCTAAGTGAATTTTATACTTAAGCTACATATTCATAAAAAAACTTACATACTGTATGCAGATTTACATGTCTATACATATGTATATACATTTATATTAATAGCATTAATACTAACTATATATATAGCAGGCAGCAACACATAAGAGATTAGTAAGGCTAATACAAGGCCTTAAGTCAGAAACAAGCAAGGGCTATATGATCGCAGCTGTTCCTTGTGAAGTCTGTGAACTCCCCGTTGAAGGTAGTATAGGAGTCATCGTATGTGACGGATGTGAAAAAGTACGTATATATACAGATATGTATGGAGAGAGAGAGAGAGAGAGAGAGAGATTACGTATATTATGTGCTATATAAACTCTCATATTCACTACTATGTTAGGTGTTTTACACCACGCACACACATGTATTTATAGTATATAAAATGTAAATTAATATATTTTCACACTACTCTTGTAGGCATATCACTCCAAGTGTCTGCCGGAGCACTACCTAGAGTTTCGCAAGGGGAACATATGGTTCTGTCCGAAGTGTACAGGGGCGAAGCGGGTGCGGAACCCGTACGGCCAGTCCGAGGTATGGCAGCGGTGTGCACGGACGGCGCCTCGGACGGAACAGTCGTGGTGGTGAGGCAGAAGAACCAGCTGCTTAAGGTGAAGAGTCCGAGGGGAAGTCCGAGTCCGAGGTGTAGTCATAGTCATGAGACCGGTTCCAGCAGTCAGTAATCTTCTTAATCAGGCTAATTAATCCGTGAGTTTAACTAAATGGTTTTGTCTTTTAATCAATTCTTACATATATAATGTATGCGTATATTCTCTAATAGAATTGTATCTTATATATATATTATATATATATAAGATGCGTATGTCTTACATATAATGCTTAAGAGCAATAATTAACTAGAATTCCTTATTAAATTTGTAATACACACGCAGATACGTTTTTATATATACACATCATTGTGTGTGTGTGTGTGTGTGTGTGTGGTGTGTATTGGAAACGGTCGCATTCTATTAATGAATGTATGGCCGAATAATGTAACGGATACATTTATAATTAGATTTAAAACGTAGTTAAATCTTTGTTTTGTAAAAACCATATATTAAATTTTAATTTTAAAATTTAACTTCAAATTTGTATTTAGATGTTAACTTATATACTCTAGTAAACTCTAGTCGTCTGGTGTATATAAATTCATGTCTTCTTTTACACACTAATAATTATAATGTATATATAACCAAAGTTTAATAATATTACATTAACGTACCGTTTTACTGTTGATCCAGGGAATGTAGAGCTAACATTGCATTAACGAACTTTCTTCGGATCACCCTATACTTCCCCAACAATCCCACAAAATCCCGACATGCCCCATTATAAACCCCTTCATCCCCCAGCGATCCCCTCACGAATCCCGTCTTGAATTCTCAAGCATATCCCTCAGTTGCACGGTCGATTCCACCGTATATTCCACATTCTCATCAAAACTCTCTCCTCCCTGTATATATAATCATATATATCACACACAACACACAACACATACATATACATGCATACACACACACACACGGTACCTGCAAATGCCTCAGCCATCGCATGCTTACGACCCGATCGTCATCACGAATATTCCTTTGTGCTTGGTCAAAGTCGGATTCCAGAATCATGTTGACCAGGTTCTTGAATATTCTCCTATTGACTGAGTGGTCAACCAAAGACGTGGAAATCAGACAGGCCTTACGAAAATCCTGACCGTTGATCCGCAAGGCCTTTCACAGCAAAATGCAGTAGCATTTTACAGCTTCTTTCGTCCTTAGTGTGAAACTGGTTATGCAAAAACCAGTTGTTTATTCAATATGAATAAATCCTTCCCATCTGCACATTATATATAACATTAGTATTACTCTTCTCTCTCTCTCTCTCTCTCTCTCTCTCTCTCTCTCTCTTCTCTTAATATATATATTATATATAACACTATGTATATCTGTATTTATATGTATGCTCATTTATATAGAGTAATAGTATTACTCACTCAAATGTAGGCTCGACTTCAATACCAAAAGTGAGATGCAACGAGAAATTTGACACTTCCGTACCCATGCTACAGCGTTTTCTTTTCCGTATTTCGTCCACGTTAGCTAAATGCGGATATCCTCTCGGAATATACAGCATATCTCCCTCTCTAAGTAGTAAGCTCATTGGTGTCGTGTGACCAATTTCAGGGGCATGCCTTGGTGCATATAACTTGGGAAGAATATGCTTTTCCTAAAAACCAACAAATAGAAAATTAATTAATTCTTTTTTATTAGTTATAATCATCAATTATGTTTCTGTTTCTACACTAGGAAACGGATAATATAACACGTATAAATAATATATAATTACGTATATGTCATACATTTACTCTTATTATATATATAGAGAGAGAGAGAGAGAGAGAGAGAGAGAGATCTTACAGGAGTGTAGATGCTCCATCTCTTTTGTCCAGCAAGTTGTACAACAAATACACAATGGTCATCATAATGAAGGCTTAAACCCTGAGAGTTTAAGGGAGTTAAGTAAAGATTAGCACCTAACTCGGCTGGCCAACACAGTCCCTAATCACTCGCAAATAGCTGCAACTGTTGGTGACCTAAACTCCATCCCTCTCAACGCCACTGTGTAGCCAGACTCAAAAGCTGATAAAAGAAATTAAAAAGATTAATAAATAAAAACAAAATAATTAAATGTCCTTTTAAATACTTTGCAATAACCATTAATACTTTTGCCTATTTTAACAATTCAAAAGAAGTTTTAAGTGAGTTAGACTTTTAATTACTTGTATAAAAGATAGATTATTACTATTAACAATTATTTACTAATTAATGCAAAAACGCAATGATATATACGTAGTACCTCTTATACAGTCTTCAGGTTTAACAGCACGCTTATCTTTAAAGAAATGCTCCTGTAGAACTGTTTACAGATTTTACTAACCGAATATCCTGTTGATATAATATAGGATGTCCAAGCTTTCATGTATCTCCTTCATAATTTGCTGAGGATCTATGTACAGAACATTAATATTAAGTAAATTGATTCTATAATCAATAATCTATAACATATGTACAAAACAGAAATATTAAGTAAATCAATAATCTAATAGCATATGCATAAGAATATATAAAACCGTGTGTGTGTGTGTGTGTGTGGTGAGATACTCTTAGAACTTCTATGTTCATACATATATTAATAGATACAATAAAACATTACCTAGCTCGTCTGCTGAAACAGGAGGACATGTCACTGATGCCTTAACTAAACAATTTAGCATTTCTGAAGGAGATTTCATTGGTAACTCCTTGAACAAGTCCTATATAATTACAATGTTAATATGCATAAAATGAAATATTCTACAGTTAATTACGTATAACAAGATGTGAATATATCTTAACACTAAATTATATTACTAATTTACTAACACCTTACTTCAAAGAAGTTTTGTATTGATTTATTAGTGATGGCTGGAGACTGCTCCCAATGGTTTTCTATGAAGTCTTTCATATCTCCCATAAATATTTGCTCGATTGACTCCTTTGCGAAACTAGAAAAGCAGTCTACAGTGTTATTAATTATAAGTTCGTTATCAAAACGCATATATATATATATATATATATATATATATATATATATATATATATATATATATGCGTTTGTGTATGTGCGTGTGTGTGTATATGCTACATCTTCTTCCATTGCGAGCATTGCAAGAAGTTTAGCATGGCCGTTTTCCTTATTTATACCATCATCTTCTTCCTGTTCTTGAGTTGGAATATGCTGTTTTGCATCCAGAGTTCTCTTAAGCAGATGTATGTGTGATGAAGAATATTCTTTGGCACTTGTACTAGTGACAATTCCGTGTGCTCAAGTAATAAATTGTTGACAATACTCAGTACTTCCTGAAAAATGTTCTTCCACGTCACAATTGTATTTGGAGTTTAATGTGTCCGCAAGCCCAGAACATATATCCCTGTAAACGTTAACATAATATATATATATATATATAATATAATATATATATATATATATAGATAGATAGATAGATAGATAGAGAGAAGAGAGAGAGAGAAGAGAGAGAGAGAGAGAGCAGAAAATATATGTGCATTTTGTGTTTTATATAGATATGTGTGGGTGTGTTTGCACCGGAGTACAAGAAAGTCAAATGAATATAAATACACACACACACACATATACATACATACATACATACATATACATACATACATATATATATATATATATATATGTGTGTGTGTGTATTTAATAAAATGCTTACAGTAAATGGTTGATTAAGTCAGAGTCTTGTAAGCTTGGCGGCCACGTGAAGAGACTGAGAGATCGGCAACTGCATTGAGAGCAGCAGAAGAGACCGAAGGATGTGTGCTGCTTAATAACCCAATTAAAACATGTATTAACTCCTTATTAGCTGCGATTAACGCATTTGTACTCTCTGATTCAAGCGCTAACTGCTTATAATCTTTACAGATTTCAACACTGTTTGTGGACTTCTATTGAAAATCAGGAAAAAAAAAATAAAAAAATCAATATAATATGTGTGCGTATGTGTATTTATATATATGTGTGCGTATGTGTATTTGTATATGTGTGGTGCAAATACCTGGAATTCATGCCCTAGTAGACCCGCCATAGAGTTTAAACTTGACCTAAATCAGAGTTTAAGGGTTATGATACAATATAAAAAATATATAATATACTTTATGTTATTCATTTTGAATATACGAATATTGTTGTAAATAGAGCACACAACACACACACACACACGAAGCTTGGAAGGTGTATGTGTACGTGTGTGTGGGCATGTTGTATATAGACACAGGCATATATGTGCATAAACACAATTATCTGAGTATATAGATGTCTATGCAATGAATATGTATATATGCACATATATGTATGTATATATATATGTGTGTGTATGTATGTATGTATGTATGTATCTATGCATGTATGTATGTATGTATAAATATGTATGTGTGTGTGTGTGTATGTTATGTAAATCTATATACACACACACATTTATATATGTATGTATGTATGTATATGTATCTGTAAATCTATACACACACACACACATTTATATATGTATGTATGTATGTATATGTATCTGTAAATCTATACACACACACACACATATATGTGTCTGTATGTATATGTATGTGTGTGTGTGTGTGTGGGTGTGTGTGAGAGAGAGAGAGAGAGATTTAACTTTTGTGAGGCGCGCGTATATGTAAGATACCCGGGTTTAAGGTTAAACCCAGAGGGGTTAAACCTAGGGCAGAGAGGGGTTTTAGGAATGAGCTGAATGTTTGGGGCTTCATCAAAGTGGAGACAGGTTAGCGGCAAGACAACAATGGCGTTTGGAGCTCGCGGCGCCGTTCCGCCATGGGCGAATCGGCCTCCTTCATTCTCTGCCTCGCCCGCCGTGAAGACTCTCCCTGCTGAAGACGAAGAAATCGCCCTCTTCAGGTACAAAAATCTGCATTTTTCTTCGTGCATTCGCGATTCTGTGTTGTGTAAGAATCTCCCTAATCTGTGGTCTACTGTTCATCCATCGCCTGATTTCATTTTCGCATTCTGTGTTGAATATCTTTCAAAATGATGTGTAAACTGCGTTCAAAATTCGCTCAACCTGTATAATGAATCCTTCAAACTATCATGAAAAATCCTGCTACTCTACCTAATCTGCATTTACTGTTCATTAATCACCTACATTTTTGTGTTAATCTAGATGAATCCTTGAAAATGGTATACAAATATTATGATTGTTGAATATATTGTATATATACATATACACGCACATTATGGGGGCATATATTTATATGTGTATATACATGGACTTACGGGTATTTGATTCTCTCTCTCTCTCTCTCTCTCTCTCTCTCTCTCTCTCTCTATATATATATATATATATAATATAGATAGAGAGAGAGAGAGAGAGAGAGAGAGAGAGAGAGAGAGACCATTTACATTCACTGTAATATCCGCAGACAAGCATTGTGTGTGTGTGGGGGGGGGGGGTGCAAGCAATATTCTATAAACACCACAAATGCATTTATATCTATGTCTGTATGTATATTAGTACCTATGTGCGTGCATCATTTTCAGTCTAGGACATTATATTTGGCTGCATATTTAAATTGTATATATTATGATGTATATAAGGACGAAAATCCTTCAAAACGATCATGGAAAATCATTTTTCATTATCGATCATGATGTTAATGTTTTCTACAATTGAATGTATATCGTTGTGTTTATAATATATGTATACACAAAAGGCGGTATGGATATGTACATATATCTATAATAGCATATAAATTTACACATGTATAAACAATGATCATTAGCAGAAACCATTTAGCATGATTTTGTAATATCTGCAGAGAATCATTCTGCAATGGTGCGTGCATGTGTGCCTGTAGATATGTGTGTCTCTGTTAGTTATATGTTCTGGGAGTCGGTCCCAACACACACACACACACAAATATGTGTCTGTGTCTGCAATGTGCATGGTCCGTTTGTCTGCGTTCTGTCATTTTCACCGTTGGACACTATATTTGGGAGCATTTAAACTGTACTTCCGTATATATACACATTATGATATATTAAGACGAAAGTCTTTCATAACGATGTGAAAATCAAATCTCTGTAATTTGCATTTACCGATCTATATACATAATCTTTTTCGTATGTATTCCTCAATAACTTTATCTAATTTTTCAGGGTTTATTGAACTTACTCCCTAATACCCCCCGACCAGTGTTACATGTTTAGCTGCTGGTTTATTCAAATATATGCTTATTTGGCCACTACTATCTTTGATATATGTATTTACTACACACACAGGCTATGCATATAGGTCCATTCGGACTTTCTTTATGTAATTCTGTATATTTTACATGTAATGTGTGCAATTGCAGGCATTACAGGGAAAAGCATTATGCTAATACGATCAGTATTCAAGTTCCAGTTAGACGTAGCATTGAACCACCTTTTAATATCTCCATTAAAGAAATTAGGCCAGATCGTATTTCAATGCCAAAGCAAACTCAAGACGCTGTTCTATCGACAAAGACAAGTGAACACTATCACGTAAGCTCTGGGCACATATAGGTATACCGTATACTTGTGATTATATACATCACATAATATACAGCTATGTATAATGTGTTATTTACACATACACAGATTAAAGATGCACACATATACACATACACAGTTCACATATTGCCTTTTGTTTTTATCATATAAGATCTAGATACATATTTCGTATACAGTAATACTCCTATAATTTAGTACCATGTAATTTAATAACCTCTACAAATGCAGTCCCAACTACATCTTAACATAAATAAAAAACCTATAATTTAAAAACTTCCTTAATTTAATAAAATTGGGTCTGTAAATATATACATCCCGTACAGGAATTATCAATGCATAGATGTATAGATATACACACATTTGTATATAGCATACACATACAACAATACCAATACATATATACATGTATATTCATGTTGCATCTTCTGAACTTCTTGGTTAGGAAACGCATTTTGTCTAGGATTAGGTTTCTATTCGTTCGTTCATTATAGATAGTTATATTAGTCATGATATATATGTTACACAACTGAATTTAATTTCTGCAGAAGATTAATTTAAGTGGGTTTAAGCATTATCTTCCACGTAGAGAAATTCCACAATTTCAACTACGTGCTACTAGTATCAACTTACAACAACTCCAAACGTCAGACGTAAGAGAATCTGTAAAACCCGAAGGTAATAATTCTTGTAAATTAACGTAACTAAAACGTCTATCAAAGACTCTGTGCACTATATGATAGATACATATATGCAGACAAGTCTCTTTGAAAAAGACATCAATACATGCACGCTTATACACTATTATATAAATAGAGACCTAATTACTTGTATGATTAGCTTCAAAGCCAGCGGCTGCAGCAGCAGTACAACAGAGCCCCTCTACTACAAGATATGCTACTAAAGCGCAAGTTTCCCAAGGCGGTGTACCTCTAAAAGTTCAAGCAAGGAAGGTTTGTGCATGAGTGCCGTGCGTGTGCGGTGCGTGTTCCTCCATCTAGAATCTGGATATAGATTACTTTTCGGTGCTGTTACCTATTTGATTATTTACCACCCTGTCCCAAGTTATGTATAGGCTCTATATATACATGCAGCATGTGTGTTTATTATACTATGCGTTTGGCATTTTGTATATACATATGTCACACACAGAAAACATAATAATGTATGTCAATTCCGTTGTTCTAGACATGGAATAGTAGGTTATTTGCACCTTTACACGGTACTGTTATCTCTGCTTGAATCAATGTTTACGTATGTACGTCTGTATGCATATGAGTATATGCAAGAATGTGTACACAATGCATATATATATATATATATATATATATATATATAATATATATTATAGAAGATAGATAGATAGATAGATAGATAGATAGATAGATATATGTATGTATGTTTGTATACACATAATTCAATTCATTAACATTTAGAGGGGAATAACATTCAAGTTTATTAATCTTGTTGAATTGCTTATTATAATAGTAATTAGTTTAATTGTAAACGGTAACCAAGTTGATATGTTGACGTTATCAGTCATCGGTTACCATTATAGAGGCAAAAGAAACACGGCAAGCTGTGCAAAAGGACCGAAGTGAGATCAAATGAAAGCATTATTGTGGTTGATGACGAGAAAACTGCTCATAAAGTGGTGGAGCTTCTAATGGGGAAATACAAAGATGAAGTACACGCATGCGACACTGAGGTGTGTGTGTGTGTGTATGTGTGTGTGTGTTTACTGCATTTTCTATATACTAAACTATTGGAGATCCTCTGTCTTTAAATGTCTTCCCATGTTATGTTGTTTTCATACATGGATATTAAGTATATACTTGAGTATGTATGTATGTTTATGTAAAGTTACACGGAGCCATATAAGTTCAATAGATTGTCTTTGCATGTACACACACCCGATTTATATAGATATATATATATAGATAGATAGATAGAGAGAGAGAGAGAGAGAGAGAGAGAGAGAGAGAGCTTATATATAAGTCTAGGTTTATAATAAAACGAGAACTATAATATTCGGCAAAGAAATATCAGCTTCTCGTACCTAACAATGATGACGCACTAATGCAATAAAATGAAAATGTCATAACAGGTTGCTGAAATAGATGTGAAAAAAGAGAGTCCCCTTGGCCATGGTAGAATAATATGCTTCAGCATATTTTGTGGACCTACAGCTGATTTTGGTGATGGTAAATCTCGTGTATGGGTGGATGTTCTCAAAGGTGGCCAAAAGACACTTGACATCTTCAAACCTTACTTTGAGGATTCTCAAATCAAGAAGGTATGTTTGTGTATTAAGGAGGATAGATGTAGTTTTGCATTTATTGTAAGTTTAAGAGGCGTAGAATACTAGCGTGTCTAGATGTATGCTTATATATAAGAGAGAGAGGTGTGTAACATCAACCTACAATATATATATGTGTGTATGTATGTGTGTGTGAAGCATAAAGATGTCTATATACATATAAACACATGTATGTACTATATCCACAGTACACCTTGTGTGATCTGTAGCAAGTATTATCTACTGGAGATGCATACACAATTGTGCCTTTGTACACAACAAGATGTATTACAGTGGACACAAAGATAGAGAGATTCATACGTGCACGTAGGTAGATACATATACATAGAATCAGAAGCACGCTCACTATAAGCACTATGTGTACAGATATGGCACAATTACAGTTTTGATAAGCATATTCTGGGAAACCATGGTATCAAAGCTGCTGGGTTCCACGCCGACACCATGCATCTTGCCCGTCTCTGGGACTCTGCACGAGGTGGTAGTCAAGGTGGATACTCACTGGAATCATTGACCTCCGACTCTAAAGTCATGGACGAGCTTCCAAAAGGTGTGTGCGTGCTTGTGTCTATACGCACACATTTGAATTATGGAGTAGTATATCTGGGAAAAATTTTACTCTCTCTGGGGGGGATAGAGGGATATATATATCTCACAATTCTCTAGTTCTAAGCAAATTGATTGTATTCTATGTTCATTGTTAAGTTTTTAGTGTTATATATACAGGAAGTTTCCAAACTGCAAAGACTTCGATGAAGGATCTCTTTGCAAGGACAAACGTGAAAAAGGATGGAACCGAAGGCAAACTTAAGGTGGGTGTCTCTGTATATGTGTGGGTGGGTGTGGATATGTGTATGTAATGAATATATATCATGTATAATGCTTATTTAATTTTTTAAGGTTATACCACCTGTAGAGGAGCTTCAAAGTTCTGAAGAGACACGTAAAGATTGGATACACTACTCGGCACATGATGCAGTTTGCACTTGGCATCTTTTTACTTCGTTGAAAAAAAAACTTCAAAAAGCTTCGTGGTATATGGAGTGTGAGAAGAAAGGAAATATGTACGAATTTTACGAGCAATATTGGAGGGTAAGCATCTGTGTGTATGCGTGTAAATGTGCACATGTATGTTTTCCGGTGTATATATCTTTTTGATAGAGCTTTTAGTCATGAAGCATATAGTTAATTATTATTATCAACTGGCAGCATTTTGGCGGACTGTTGGTACAAATGGAGACAGAAGGGATGCTTGTGGATAGGGAGCATTTAGCTGAAATCGAAAAGATTGCACTTTCACAGAAGCAATTATCTCTCAGCAGGTTTCAGAAGTGGGCCTCGAACTTTTGCCCTGATGCGATCTACATGAATGTATGCAGTGATGCTCAAATTCGGCAGCTCTTATTTGGAGGTTGTATTAACAAGTAAGTGCATTTATGTATCACTGCGTTTCGTGTGCGTGTGTGTGATGAGCAAGATTCTTATAATTCGTTTGTTGTAGATCTGTATCATTTTAAAATATCTGTATAAAGACAAAACTATGCCTGTATAGACATATCTACGCGGGTGCGTTGGTGTGTCTACTTATATAATTATAGTTACACACACACACACACCACACACACACATATATATATATATACTCATACTGATACTAAATATTATGCTGGTTCAGGAAGGATTCGTCGAATGTGTATCCGAAAGAGAAGACATTCAAAGTACCAAACACGGACAACTATATAGAACCGGGTGCAAAAGCTCCAAAGAAGTATCGGAATATAGTTCTTAAGGGGATCGATGTAAAACTCCCTGTTGAAACGTACACTCCCGGGATGGCCTGCAGTTAGTGGACCAGTTCTCAAATCATTAGCCGGCAATGTTGCGGTGGACTACGAAGAGGTAACAAACACACACGTGTGTGTAATTACGACTGTTTCGCAATGAGAAGCATGCGCACATGTTAGTGAATATGTATGTATGTATATATACATAATCTATGCTTGTTATAATATATACACACACCCGCACGCACGCACACACACACACATATTTGATGTAATGTATTAGGATGAGGAGTTCCCAGCGGAGAACCGTTTTCTCACATCGGAAGGCGTGGAAGGGAGCAGTGATGAAGAGAAAGAAGAAGACTTGTCAGTGTACGGAAGATCGTACGATGCGTTTGGCGGTGGGGAGGCTGGTAAAAGAGCATGCATGGCTTTCGCTGCACTTTGTGAGCTTTCCTCGATTGATACATTGATATCGAACTTCATTCAACCTTTACAGGTGTGTATGGCTATGGATATAATACACGCATTACATATAAACGGACTTGTATGTGTGAGTGTGCGTGTGTGTGTTTGTGTTTGTGTCTTTGTTATGTCGATATAATATGCAGTAAAGGTGCACACGTACATTCAGACACGTACACTTAGATATGTTTTGTACAGACATACGCTTTATATGCCTTCAAGTATAAGTTTGTGTGGTACGCTGGCAAAATTTCTATGTCTTATTCACACACAAACGACGTGTCTGGGTGCCAGTTTTGTGACGCGTTTTCATGTATAGGAAATATATAACCCGATAAAATATATAGCTCATTTGCCTTTTTATTTTTCTAATGGTTATTTGTTGCAGAATGGCCAAATCCTTGGTTCAGATGGTCGTGTGCATTGTTCACTTAATATAAACACAGAAACTGGTCGCTTATCTGCAAGAAGGCCAAATTTACAGGTAAGTTATCTCGCGCGTGTGTGTTCAATGTACCATACGGCATTCCAATATATAAGCATGTGTGCAACATATAGTTATGTTCCCATGCTTACAGAATCAACCTGCATTGGAGAAAGACCGTTATAAGATTCGGAAAGCCTTTGTTGCATCCCCTGGGAAATCACTTATTGTTGCTGATTACGGACAGGTATATTGCGTGTGTGTGTGTGTGTGTGCGTGTGTGCTCGTTCTCTGGATATATTCATGTTATATGTGTAGAACACAAGTACCGTACACTGGCACATACAGACTCCACATCTTATTACGTACACAGATACACGCATATACTCTCTCTCTCTCTCTCTCATATATACATCGCACACGCACAGACTTGTGTATGCATGTATATGTAGCATTTTAGGCCTACAGTTGTAAAACCATGCTATTATGCATTTATTTTCCTCGTATTTATGTACCATGCACAAAGACGTATTATACTGTTACTGCTAATTAAGTCACTTATTTTGATTTGTGTAGCTGGAGCTTAGGCTACTGGCTCACTTAAGTGGGTGTAAGAGTATGTTGGAGGCATTCGAAGCAGGGGGTGATTTCCATTCAAGAACAGCACTTAACATGTATCCACACGTTCGACGAGCAGTTGAAGAAGGTAAAGTCCTTTTAGAATGGGATCCTAAACCTGGTGAAGCAAAACCCCCAGTACCCATGCTCAAGGTAAGCTATATATTCATCTCTCACTATATATGAATATATGTTTACAGTAACCTATTATAAAAGTTATCAGTTTAATCGACTTAATAACTAATTTCAAGGTATTATTATCCAGGATATGTTTGGTAGTGAAAGAAGAAAAGCTAAAATGCTTAACTTCTCTATTGCATATGGGAAAACTGCTATGGGCTTGTCAAAGGATTGGAAGGTAAGTGGTTGTTACTCTATTTATAAAATTATAACGTAACCAATATATCATTTATATAATCTATAATTCAGTATTTAGTACTTCTAGTGGCTGTTATGAATATTAGTAAGTACTTTCTGTTATTTTATTACAAAGGACTTTTAGAGTAAGCTATTATTCAATCCATGGTGCGTGCGTGGGTGATGAGTCCTATCTATCACGTAAATTATATATCACATAACACGCACACACGCACACACGCACACAGACATTCGTGTTACTATAACTAGTGTAGACACGTATGAACACTTGTGTGTCTGCGCGTGTGTATGTGTGATAGGTCGTGTGATTACGACATGTCATGTACATAGATTTATATGAGCATGCATACATATTTATAACATATGCATATACACATCATGTACATTAGCTATATTCATATTCATGTGTATAAATATATGCTTCTATTCATATTTGCACGTGTACATATTTACGATCTGTATGATAGGTGAGTTTGCAAGAAGCTCAACAAACATTGGAACTATGGTACAACGATAGAACAGAAGTGAAGGAATGGCAAATGGACACAATAGAGAGAGCTCGTATTACAAAGAGAGTGCATACATTACTGGGCAGAAGTCGACATTTACCAGATATTAATTCGTCCAATTCTACACTCCGCAGTCACCTTGAGCGAGCAGCTATTAACACTCCAGTACAAGTAAGCTATATATATATGCACACACACACATACACATACATACGTAAGTGTAGATATAAATAATTTTAACCATTTCACCACTTCTTGGGTATATGACTATATGTACATACAGTCCATGGCTATAATCTTTTCTCTCTCTCTCATAAGTAGTTGAATACTGACAGATGCTCGTCTATCCATGTACATGCATATGTGTATTGATATTGGGTGTGTGTGTATCTGTTCATACTTACAGATAGATGCTATATGTAATATTTGAGCTAGTTAATTCTTCATTTACTAACTTTAGTATATAATTAACAGGGAAGTGCGGCAGATGTTGCCATGTGTGCAATGATAGAGATTGATAGAAATAAGAGACTCAAGGAACTGGGGTGGAAGCTCATTCTTCAGGTGAGTTCACACATACACACAGCGAAAACATATATATGTATGTATGTATGTATTTATGTGTGTGTGTGTGTGTGTGTGTGTGTGTGTGTGTTAACAAGGGTGAAGCTGTAATACTATACTTACTACAGGTTCATGACGAGGTTATATTAGAAGGGCCATCTGAGACAGTGGAGGAAGCACAGGAACTAGTTGTACACTGCATGTCGTTCCCCTTCAAAGGGGAGAATTTCCTCAAGGTGAGACTGGACGTGGACGCTGACCATGCTCTCAGCTGGTATGAAGCTAAGTAAACCAGTTTTTTTATTAGTTTTTATCTTTTTTCTGCAATTTTGGTTAAGAAATATGTTAATATATGTATATTATCATGTACTAACAAAGAAAATACGCGTATATCATGTTATGATGCACATCTCTCTCTTGCACATAAGCATGAGATATGCTTTCTTCTACAAACACACACACACACGCACACACGCACAATACATATAGGTGTGAGTGTGGGTGTGGGTGTGTCCATGTGTTATTGATATAGAGTTAAACAATCTAAACTCAAATCACTGTTTAATACTGTGTTAATATAATTTAAGTGGATAATGGAAACATGATGACTGCATCTTAAATCTAATCTTATGGTTTAAAATATTAAATATTTAAGTATTTATTATTTATTATAAGGTTCATCATCTAACTTATTTGTCTAATTAAATGTGTATTCAAGGTACATGGTTTGAATATTAAAATATCCAGGTTCATCATCTAAGATATGGCACAAATATTTAATGAAATGTGTATCACAAGATACACGGTGGTTTTAAATATTGAAATATAAGTATTTATTATTTATAATGAACAAAGTTGATTAATTGATTTATTACAAAGAATAATTCATATTTTATAATATTAAGATAAAAATATATTTTAGGAGTGAAAACTTATATATATGATTATGTTGGAGTTTTTGGTCTTCTCATATTTTTTAATTTTTCTTTGGTTATAATATTTGAATTAAGTGATTATAAATTACTATATGTAAAGAAACTTTTTATAAAAAATATAAATGTAAATGATTTTATAAATCTTTGTCATTAATTTATATAAATTTAATATACATTTAATTTTTAAAGTTTAATTTATGTCTGTTTTAAATCACATCCGCAATTTTTTTTTTATTCAATATTCACTTTTGTAATTCATATCAAATAAAATAAAAATTATTATTATAATATGAAAGTAAGATGAAAATTTATTATTATAACATTTAAAAGTAAGATGAAATTTTGTGATTATAACATTTAAAAAATATTATGTAAGTTTATTATTATAACATTTAAAACTAACATTGAAGTTTATTAATATAGCATTTAAGTGTTTTTTTATGTTCAAAATGCAATTTAATAATATTAAAATTTCAAAAGTGCAATATATATATAGTAACATTCAAAGGCATTATTACAAAAACCCTTCATGAATTTATATTTTAATAAAATTTTAAAAGTTGGATATTGTAATCATGTTAAAAATGTTTTTACATATATATAAATTCAATTAAAGATTACATATGTTAAATACTTATTTAAAAAAAGAATGATTATGTACATTCTTAAATATCAATTAAAATATATATTATAATTATTTTAAACTTTATACATCCACAAACATTTTTTTAATATTCAGTTATCACCAAATGTTAAATTGTAACAAGTATTTTTAAAACAATAATATATTATTTAATAACATAATCAATAATACATAATTTAAAGGTTTTGTTCCATTTTTTTCTTAAAGTACATGATTTTAGTTATATCCCATTTAAAAACAAGAATATAATGGATAATTACATATAACAACTATATGATATAAAGTAAAAATATTTTATTACTCACTAGAACTTGTTATTAAAAAGTATTAAACTTTAAAATAGAATTTTTATACATGCTTTAGGTCTTTATCATCTCATTAAAGAGTTAATAAAGAACAACTCAATCAAAAATTTGTTAATTAAGTTTAATTTTTACAATCATAAGCTTGTATTTCTTATATAATTTCTTTTATGATTAACATACACTAGTGATTCAAATTTTAATTTAATTATAAAGCTAATAATTTTAATTTCCTTACATCATATATAATAAATTAAAGAGAAATTTACATAATATTTAACATTTTAATATATAACTCATTATTTTATATAATAATATATAAATAGATAGATTAACTTAGGCCTTAGTAAAGCATCTATAAAAGCTCACTTTAATAAAGAATTTTTTACAAATTTATAAGTAATTTCATATTAATAAAAGTTTCTTGATTGGATATAAATTATTTAATATTCAAAGTTATAAATTAATACCAATAAAAAAACTCAGTAATGAAAAAATGAAATGATTTAATCAATGTTAAATTTAAAATAAATAAGTTCTTCACATGTGAAACAGTTAATAAAATCTAAAATATATTTATAAATTTACATAGTTTAAACTTTATTATTTTTCAAATGAAATAAATTTAAAATTTTCAATTAACATATATTATATCATCTAATTAACTTATATTTTAAGATATATATTACATTCCTCAACCCTTTATAAAATATATATATAGTATATTATTATTTTAAAGTAATGTTTAGAATTAAAATAATATAAAATCTGAATAACTCAATTAGATATGAATTTAAATTTATTTAAGAGAGGGTAATTATATCAAACATTTGTGTAAATAAATTATATATACATATAATATTATGCATATGTTTAAAGTATGGAGTATTATATACTTATATTACAAAATTATATATAAATAAAATTTACTGATTTTTATAGATAAAAATATAGCATATATATACATGTATACCTCCTTCACTTAACAAAAATTGAGCTCCCCGTAACTGAAAACAAAAACTTAATTTCTTTAAATTACATATCCATACTTCTTATTCATAAGATTTTTAATCATTAAGGCTTACTTATTTAATTTTTAACACACAACACACACACACACACTATATATATATCAGAGACGGTTACCTTTTTGGTGAAAATAGAGTCAAGTTATCACCCGTCCCCGAAGAAAGAAATGTCAGCTTGATGTCTTCACTGCATTTATCATTACAAATAAAATAGCACCATACTATATAATTAAATAGCTTAAATTTTTAATTAATTTGTTGGCAAAAGAATCCGATGTAAACTCCTAACTAATAGGTTTGAGTTCGAATATACATTATAAAACTAATTAACTTAAACAAAATACAAAATTACATGAACCTTAA
The DNA here is from genome assembly GCA_003024785.1 of Selaginella tamariscina. Classification (NCBI taxonomy): domain Eukaryota; kingdom Viridiplantae; phylum Streptophyta; class Lycopodiopsida; order Selaginellales; family Selaginellaceae; genus Selaginella; species Selaginella tamariscina. The sequence continues at coordinate 21,287 of PUQB01000811.1, forward strand.
TGGCCAATCTCTGCAGGTTTCACAGGCACTTTGCCGTTTTTATATCGGAAATCCGATTCCGGCCGCCGACAAATCTTCTTAAGCGGCACAACTTCCTGTAAAACAAATGCTTATAGTTCACAACACACACACACACACGTTATTCAGTCAGGTACAATATAAACATTTAAACTTATGCAGACTCGATCATAAGCTTACATATGTGTGGAAGTACATATAGTTCATGTAATGATATTCAAAACTTCGTTCTTATATATATGTTTATAAACACTATTGAGAAAGAGATACCTCGGACTGGTCGTGCTGATAGCGTACCCAGAATCTGCACCTGCAACCCCGCAAGTCATGGCGTCGCCTCTGAATGTCCAGCACAATAGCATCGTAGTAGAGTGCCTGCTCATTTCCCTCCTAAATGTAGAACAAATATTAATTGTTTTGCTTCAAATATTAACTGATAAAATAAACACATACAGGATACACACAAATCATGTCCTGGATACTTATTATTTTGCCATTCATATCAAGAGTATACTTAAATAAATAAACAATAATAAGCGAAAGTATAAAAAATGTAACTATGATGTGTATTTAGAGTATGTACAATGTAATGCAGATTATTAAAAACCTGGAAACATAGGATGAGATCGCCTTGAAGTACGACCATGCATTCCATAACATCGCACGGTACGGACCGCTGGCGTACGGAAGCCCTTACGTCGACCCAGTCATCTTCTTCAGGCCCAAATCCGGAGAATCGAACCTTGACCTCCTGTCACGAAAAACATTGTAAAACGTAATAATCTGAGCCACAATACTTACAAATAAATCAGTGCTCAGAGATGAATTACACCCTGTTATCTTACGATAAGAATAAATGAATGTCTATGTAGTTTAATATAAGAATGAATACTTACGTGGTCCCCAGATTCTGTTGTTCGATGAGCCAGGAACTGATGCACATCATACCTGCCAAATTTAGACTTCTTAATTAATTTAAGTAATTATCTCGCTTGCATGACACGGATACATATATCACTGATTAATACATTTACAGACTACACATTATGCATATCACATATAAAAAAACTTAATTACCGAATTAAAATAAATTAAGCTAAAATGAGTTACCATGCTCCATCACGGGAAGATTTCGCTTCAAACTCCATATCCTTCTCGGTTTCTAAAAGACAGGGTATATGTATTTATAGAGTTAAACACTTACGCTAAAAGTGTGTTATTATATGTATATACCGACTACATGCATACACACACACACACACATAAACAAAACAGTATACAGGCAGCAAGTATATGCAGAGGAGTTCGGCACTATGCAATTACACACACACACACACACCTAGAATGTAACAAAAACATGCAGGCAAAATAGGATGACTGGTGTATATCTATCCCGACGGAAGTAAATGCAAAATATACAGAGAGTTTCCATAAATTTGAGTCTTAAAATGCTTTGATGGTTATGCATATTTACATGTGTATGTGCAGACACACAGAGAGAGCGTACCTGGGGAAGGATTGTACATGTATTGGCCAAGTTGCATAGGACTGGCCGATCTTCCAGCCAAAGGAGTACCCATGAATGGCCGAGAACTATCAATGTGATGATTCTGGTGATGGTTATTGTGATGCTGCTGATGCTGGACTTTGCCCATTTTTGCCCTTTGTGAATGCCTCCTGTTCTGAAACCAATTCCATACCTACGAAAAATAATATATAAATATATAAGTTATATATAAAGAACTTTTACAAGAATAAAGTGTAAAGTGTTTAATTATTGATGTCAGGTACATGAGTTCATTCAACAAAGGCATAAATTATATATAAGAAGTTAGTTAAAGGAAGGTTAGCACAGTAAAAGAAGTAAAACCAAGCAAGACTTTTATAGCATAAGAATATAGAAATGATTAAAGTAAAACGTGAGTTAATAAGTTAATGTTGTTAAAGAAGAGGGACATTACACTCAATCTCAGAGGACATATATAATTGTCAATCATATATTATATATATAGACACACTACTCGTCTGAGGTGTATATGCATGGACACACACAGGCACATATTTGTGTATATGTCGACTTATCTATCGTACCTGTTTCCACTGAATAGGAATTTGTCCCGCTCGTTCCGGCGTATTACTACAATAAAAAAAATTAAATGAATAAATAAACCCAAACAGGCTAAAACCCTAATATTAAACAGAGACTAAAACTTACTTAAAAGATTCAGCAAGCTCTTCACATCCAGATCGAGGCAATGCAATGTTGTTGTTGGATTCCAAAGCCCGTTCCATTTGAGCAACCTGTACGCCAAAAACAAACATTTTTACACCAGATTATGTGTGAAAAACAATGAGATAAGATTTTGCGAGATTTCATGGTTTTACATAAGATTGATAGCAATCTCTCTACATATATATCAAATTTTATTATACAATTTTCCATTTTCCATACCTCCTGAGGAAGAAATCGAAAGACGGGCACGCCGGCGGCCTGAGGCGGGCGGCCCATTGTGCCGGAGAAGCTGCTTTCCCAAAACCCTAGAAGAAGGAATATTCTTTTTAATTAACCCTGGCTGTTTACTTAAAACAAGCCGGGAAATTTAAACAAAATCTTTCAAATTGGATTTCACCTACTAAATTAAATGCACCAACCGTTTCATTATTCATAAACTAATAATGTGATTACTAAATTTTAACATTAATTATTTGAACAATTTAACTATAGTAGTATTTTTTACTTAATAATTAAACATGGTCAAATTAAATATGTGTATTCAGAATTTTCTGTTATATTTAAAATTAATAGCTTTAATTTTAATTGTATGCATGTATATAATATATTCAGTACATATATATAGATTATATATATACAGTTAGAATAATATTCTATTTAATTAATATGATATGTAGAAATTACTAACCGGTCAAAAAGAATATGCTGCCGCTGTACATGGTAGTTATATTTAATTTTACATTAAATTTATTACTTAATTTTTATATTATCAAAATCTACTTTCAAATTTTAATTTAAATCTATACTTCTTTAAATTTAATTTATTCAAGCTTTAAAAGAAATATCATAGATAATAAATTTGAATTCTATTTAAAGAGTAAAATTTAAAATTACATAATGAGTGAATGTATATAGTATATGAATTTCAACATGTATACTTATATGTAAAATATATCATATAATATTTCTTCTTGAAATTTGATTAATTTTATAATTTAAATATTAAATATATATTTTATAAAGAATTAGGTTAACAAGAGAGGTGTCCATATAAATTCTATAGATCCCATTAAAAAAAAAAATTATAGAATGCAAAATTTTCATTATTATTTTATGTACAATGGCATTTTTGAAGAAGAGTCATTATTTAAATGTAATGTCATATTATTTAAATGCAATGTCATGTTCTTTATGCATACATGTATATATATATTCTTTTCTCCACTACTCACTTCGTAACTTAGTAAATTCACAATGTAAAAAAAGCACTTCGTAGGTAAGTTGATTAACAAAGTGACATATTGTATTACTTTGTGACTATGTTGAATAATAAAGTGATGTTCCTTCTCACTTCATAAACCAATTTAATCATAAAGTAAATAGCCATCTCATTTTATAAATCATTTTAATTAATAAAGTGAACATTGAAAAATGACTAGGTACGTGTCGAAAATTTGTACGGATTTGGAGAAAGATATTTTTTATGATTCAACCTTAAATATATAGTTTTATTTTCATTGTAGTTTGTATGTAATCTTTAATTATTTTTCTTATAATGACATTCACTTTATGATTTTTAGAACTGTGTTTAAAAAGAGTGTGATTAATTAGTTTTATGTTTGTTGTTGATATGTTATGACTTAATAATGTTTCTTATTTATTTTGAAGTCATTATAAGTTGAACTGTTATGACAGATATACATATATGATAATATATGGTAACACAAGTTACATTATAGCAATGGGTGACCACATAAAATAATGCAAATGTCATTTTTAATATTTATGTTGAGATGGTGAAAAAGTTTAAATAATTGAAAATAATATGATTTGATTTTATAAGGGAGTTTGATCTTTTAAAAAAAGATATAAATAATTCATGGTCTAGATAATGAACTTTCATTTATATCGGTAATATACACAACCAAGTATGATAATTTGTAATAAAAAATTCAATAATATTTATGATAAACTGTATTGTAATATATAAAACACATGTGAAGGGACTTATATGATAATGTCATATAGTTTTATAAGGACCTTTTGTACAAGATAAAAGAGTCTAACATTTTAAATTTTAAAAATAAATTTATATACACTGTTTTCATTTTATTTTTATTCAGGAATGTGTGTGCTATAATAGAGGATTGTGTTGATTACTAGAACTTATAAAAAGTAAGAGCAAATAACAAGTGTTTTTAATATTAATCTTCTAAACAATTCATAAAAGATTTTTGTTTATTGGAGAAAAAATCGATTCGAGTAATAGTTTATTTTTTCTCAATATTATTTATTATCTTGTGTAATGTACATAACTACATTTTGTTACAAGATTATACCTCATTCCATAACATAAATAATTGTTAAAATAAAGAATGCACCTTTACAACCTTCAAATTACTTTACTGTACTTAAGAAAAAATAATAATGAACATAATTGATTTTATTGTTTATTTGAAATTGTATAACATGCATATCTTCAAACTTAATAAGAGATATAAGATCATTATAGATTTCATGTTAGTGTGTACATTAACCCAACATTTAAAAAGATTATTGAAGGAACACATTACACATGTATGCAACGAGACGGTGAGGATTAAATAACTATTTATGAAAGGTTATAGATATATATAAACTATGTATATTTAAACTTGTATAATATGAATGTGAGCAACATGTAATTATAATATTTATATGTGATATTCTAAAGGTTAATCCATCCAACCTTCATGTTAACAACATTATTGACAACATGTGCAAATTAAAGAGAGTATTACATGCCAAGTTCATGTGGTTTTAAGATACTAGTGAGCTTTTATATTTAACATGAACAACTTGTTGGACTTACAAGGTTGCATGTTCTCAAATTTATTTCAACAATGAAAGATTAAGAAGTTGTCTAGTTGTTCATTTGATGTTTTATTGTAATAGATGTCCAATCTATTAACCATACGATGCATTATTCTAGATTAATGGATACTCATTCCGACTAATGAAGTTCAAAGCTACAATGTTTTTTCCCTAGGTATTTAATATTGTGTTTAATTATAGAAATTTGATTGAACCATCGAAAGGCAGTCTTATAGTCACACTGTGTTCAACATCCTTTACATTGTCAAGCACATTCGAAGGGTTACGATATAGTGAAAAAGCAAAGCCTCTTCACCTCAAAGCATATGCTATGCACTCTATTTACACTTTCCAGTTTTATGAATTGACATTGTTTGCTTTCTCATGTCTTATGTAACATGTCAATCAATTATTCAATGTCGCTCGAGTTTTCTAAAATAATAAAGAGTGTGTTTGAACATGGTGAAGACCAATTAGAAATTTGGTGCTGATTGGGATACCACTCTATTTACATACAGTTATTCTTGTGGATCTCGAGGAAAGTGCTTTTGACATACTTACCAGGCGAAGAGGAAGTTGTGGAAGTTCTGAACTGGGGAGAATTACTTGCTAACAGCCCTCAAGTTCCAGAAAGAGATGCAGGCGCTCTGGTCCTGAGGCTTGTGTTTCGAAAGTACGTCTGCAGTACACACATTTATACTATTTATACTCCAGCGCCAGAAGTTGTGAAGATGGGTTATTATTTCTTGCAGATTGTTCAGTATATTGAGTCATTTAATGACTGGCTAGAAGGTGTTTTACAAGGTGAAAAGAGCCTAGCTTGTCAACGGAGCTTGGTGCACGAAGTTTTGTTAAGCTTCCGGTACACACTCTGTGAGCTCCACTGGGCTTCTGAGGCAGTGCGGAGTATTGTCGAACAGCTTTTGTTCGGGCTTTAGTTCACTCGCTCTATAAGTTAAACACTGCTTTGGTGAGATGCCGGGTGTCGCTTACCCTGGTGGTGAGCAAGAGTCATTATTGTGCTGGGCTATCACAGTATTTATCATAACTTTGAAACTTTGATTCGGAAAAATGTGGTGGGGTATGTATGCAACGCTCGTTCTCCAAGAAACTAGAACTTGGAGGAGCACCTTGATAAAAAATCCTGAAGAATATCTGACAATAGCGGCGGTGGCTTTGACGGCATGGTAGCCACTGCGAGCTCGACGTTTCTCTTCTCAAGCTCCTCAAGACCTGGGATCTTGCTCTTGCTCTTTCTCTCGCTCTCGAGGGTGAAAGTGGGGTAGATAAACCTGGGCACAACGTAGACAAACTCAATCGCACACCCCTTTCCGTGTAGCATATGCAAGAAACGGAAAGTCTCCATCATCTGTAAGCTGTCAGCTTTCACAGGTTTCCGCGAGCTGCTCACTGTGGCTTGATAAAGTGTCTTGCCCCGAATCGCATCCCAGTGTGCGTTGGTCTGTGATATCGGACAAATGAGTGTGTCTCCAAAGTCATCTGTAACAGTGTCCGGTAGAACAGGGGCGAACACAGGGGTTTTTCCTGGGTCAGAACTTCCTTTTCCTGGATCAGCAATAGGGTCTCCAACCTTCCGCTTCGTCATTTTGTCATACTTCCACGTCTGTCCTCCCTCTCGGATGAGATTTATGTAGGTGTACTCGGCCCGATGAATGCGCTTCGCTGCAGGAATTGTCATCGTCCTGCTGCCGCTCGACTTGCTCTTGCCGCTCAACGTCCTCATTTGAAGATCGCCCCCCAACTCGAGATATCGTAAGACGTACTTGTCCCACAGAGATGTTTTGAATGTCGAGAAGCTGCCGTCAACCTTCTCGTGCAGAAATTGTTCTAAGACAGTATCTGGCGTCATCTTCAAGAGCTCTTCGACTACGTAGCTGCTTGCTAAGATGTGGCGGAACCGGGTATAATCGTCTCCAACAGGCATGCAGTGAAACACCTTGTGCGACAAATTCTCAGGAATGGAAATGGCGACCAAGTGTTCGTTGAACACAATTCGCGTCAATTCTTGCTGCGCGGTCAAACGTATCGCCCTAAGCAGAACCTCCTGTTCAGCTGGCTTAACCTTAGCCAGAACGAACCTGGGAATTCCCCCCAATTTGTCAAACCTTTCCTTGATATCTTGAAGATTTAAACCAAATACCCTCTGTCCCAGCCTGCACAGCTCCTCCTCCGTCCACACAGGTACATAAAGCTCCCTCACATCGCACTCCTTCTTGAATTCCCCCGAATTGGATTTTCGGGGTGAGCATGTCAGAAGGAAGTTGAAGTCCAGACGCCGGCTTTTATCGGGGACCAGCGTATCAGCAAGCAACCACGGTCTTCTACTTCCCCATTCCAAGATTCGTTTAGCCGCGTTAACATTCTCCGCCAGTTTCACTTCCAGACTCCCATCCTTCCGCCGCAGAATATAGTACAACCCGTGCACAGCTAATACTATGTCTTCCTGCCTGTGCTTAAGGATATACCACAGCAAGTACCAGAGGAAGCCGGTCTTGCCTATTCCCGGTGTACCCGTGAGAACAACTCCTGTTCCCTTCTTTACATCGAAGTAGCTCATGATCCAAGGAACCAAAGCATCATAGCAGGCTCTCTTGTAGATCTCAAGAGGCAGGTACCTGTTGTATCCCCACTTGCGCCTGAAGGTATCTGGCAGCTTCAAGAAGTCACGGTCGAGCTCCGTGTTCATTAAGGTACGGAAAGCCGCAGCCTCTTCCTCTTCTTCTTCTCGACTAATCCCGCTCCCATATCTGCGCAGGCGGGAGTTAACAGATTTTTCTCGCCTCAACGGTGCGGACGCATGCACGAAACGAAAGTTCCATAATCTGAAAACTGATAAGTCAGCAACGAAGCCACCATTGAATATAGATTATGCACCTCGAGCTCGGAGCTCCGATCTCTGAGACTTGAAACTCTTTCACGCTTGTACCCCTGGCGAACGAGCTGCAACAGGAATGAAATGCCTCCACTTACCCTGCTGGCTGCAGCGAATAGCCTCCTTCCGCTGCGCATCGCCATCGCCATTAGGTTTTGGAGAAAACCATACCTTCAAGCATCAACGGCTATCCCTAATTAGGGTATCGTGAAAACCATACCTTCGAGCACATCGGCGCCAATTCTCCTCTCGCTCGAGCCGATCAATCATCCAGGAATAGCAGGAAAATGGCCGATGGAGCTCGCACTTATACACCTGGAAGAGGGGCTCCGTGTGCACGCAGCTGAACTGGTGTGTCTAATCCCAAGACAGCAGTTATGCCATCTGATGGCTCGTCCACAGCCTTCCGCCGTATGAAATGGACAAGTTTGCTGAAGAAGTTCTTCAACAGAGCACGCATTGCAACCCAGAAACAGGAGACTAAGGAATAATGGTATACACACGTTCAACGAGACATAATGTTAACACACGCACAAACACACACATTGCCATTCAACACCATGTCATTGTTTTATGAAATTCTGGCTTGAATAACCAAATGTTCAGTTGCCACCCTGCATATCATCTAATACTTGTAATATTTGAATAAAATTATAAAATGTGATTATATGTTCATTAAAGTTACCATAATATATACATATACACGCACGTTTCTACATTGGTAATCTATAACGAAGTTATATATGCAATGTGGATCTAAGTAACATATAAATATAAAAATTATACATTTCTTACCGATTATTAGATAAATAGTTGAAATGCAAAATTGAAAATAGTTAAACGAAATTTGGAGTCCATGCTTTTTCAAAAGTAAAGACTCTTAATTTGTCAACATTTAAGAAACACAGACACATAAAATATCAATAGTAAAAAAAGGTCAAAAAATATACGAAATCAATTTAATTATGTTATATTTATGTATGTTAGGAGTTGGACGAGTGTATTGATTATGTTTGAGGTTATTTAAACTATGATTTAATTTAATTTAAATAAAAGTTACTTTGTTTAACATCAATTATCATTAATGTGTAAAATCTGTAAATATATATATGTAAAGGTATATTTTTAATTTCATAAATTTTTAGAAGAACAAAATTGGAGTTTTATGGAGTCCCGCCGTTCTAAAGGCTTGGGGCGTGGGCTTGAATATTCTAGAATATTCCTTTGGGTTAGTAGTTTTGGCCTTAGTTGGCATTTTTTTTCCAAGTAAAACAATTGTTATATTAGTTTAACTTATTAATCCACACAAGCTAAACTTTCTTCTTCATCTTAAGCAAAGTTGCAGTTCTTGAACCACTAGCTAGGGGTATTTCCTCAAGTCGAATGTTCTCCGCGAGCTTGTTTGTTGCCAACCTAGAGAGTTCAAAACTCTTCTCAGTTCCTATAATATTTCTTTCGAGCTCAACGGCAGCTAACAGCAACAATCCGTTTTGGAACTAATATCCCAAACAAGGTCGCCTGGTCTATTGAGACGCTCAATCAAAAGCTGCATGAGTCGAACACTCTTCGATTGAATCATCATCCTATACGGCCTTCCATTAGAATAAACAAAGCAAAGTACTTGCTTACCAAGCTTCTTGAAAATGATCAGCAGTAGACAAGGATTGTGCTCGTCAATGCCAGAGGGTTTGGCTTCTTCGACTTTCTCAGAACTTTGCAGCACCAAGAGAACTAATAAGTTATCCTCAAGTTAAACTCGGAAATGAAAAGCGAGCATACCTTAATTTTGTCACGATATCCCCAGCCTCGTGCACAGTAGACATTGTAAGTCCTTGCAACCTCCAAATTGATTATTGTAGCTGTCTGAATTACTATCGAAACCGAAGGAGAATGACCTTAAAAGCACTCGCTGCCAAGTGCATTCCATTGAACTGTAAGGCCTCCTCAAACTTCACTAAATCTAGCTACACAATGTCCTTGTTGATGCTAGTACCCCCATGTACAAGCTCATTTGGCAAGTCGAGGATGACGAGGTTGAAGCCGTATTCACTTGCCACTTCCTGGAAAAGCATTTGTGACTTAGACGTGTGTAGTTTGTTAACCTGTTGTTGGAGCTTGGTGTACACCTTGGTCTGGGAAGCACCCAACTCGAAAAAAGACATGCTCATTTCCTCCATATCACACATAGCCATGTCATAGGATCCACGGGATGCAACTAGTGTCAGGATGAAGGTCATTAGGTCGTCCTTGATGTCCAAACCAGCTACAAGTGGCTGCACCTCATTGAGTGTAAAGTCAACTACCGGCGGAGGTATTGTAGAAGAGCTTGGTCCATTCCTAATTCCTTTGTCGATGTTGATGTCTTTTGCACCGTCTTCTTCATCTTGCTCTTCTTGATAACCTTGACTTCGTCTGGCTTCCAAACAATCACTGGAAGATTTTTGGCATGCATGTCGAACAGTGAGCTCTCCCAAGCTGGTGGTTGATGTGAAGGATAGTTGAGCCAAAATGGAACCTACTCATTGTCACGACCCAATATAGGATACAAGATATAGGATGCAAGATACAGGATACGGGATACAGGATATGCTTACAAGATATACCTACAGGATATGCTTACATGATATGCCTACAGGATATACCTATAGGATATGCTTACAGGATATACCTATAGGATAAGGGACATTATTTTTAGCTCATGACTAGATTAGCTCTTGGAGTATATTTTTAGCTCATGCCTAGATTAGCTCTTGGTGTTGTGAACATAAAAGCTCCAATCATTCTACGATCATTCTTGTCTTGTTCCTTGCTTTTACCTTACTCTTGAGTCAAGCCTTCTTGTTCTTATCATGCTCTTGGGTCATGGCTTGACACTCACATTCGAATGGTGTTAGAGCTTCTCTGCTCTTTGATCACATGTGAGGCTCACTTGTATGATCTATTCACAACTTCATCATTTGAGACGGAGTCATTTTCTTCGCTAATATGAACCTGTAACACAAAGTTAGTCAATAGCAATGCTGGAATGAAAGCTTACCTCCATATCATCCGACACGCAGACTCCTCATGCTTTAAGAAACTCATTCGGCTCCATCGAATAAGTGAATCATACACAGTCATGGAAGGGCTGAAAGACTAAGCACTTGCTCCGAGTTCGCATCTTGTCAAACTAGCTCATGAAGTCGACCTCCATTCCAACTTCACCATCCTCTTGCATGCCCTTTAGGATCTGAATGACTTCCACGTGCATAGCCTTCCAATACAAGTCCAAATGAACCACTTGATCCACTCTTTGTCTTGCAAGCCTGGTAGCCCAAGTGTTTGTTGTTTTGCCTTTGATTCGAGACGAGTGAGCTTATTCAAGTATTGGAGTTGTAGCATGTTTGAAATCTTTGCCTTTGACATTGTGTATAGCTTCTCAAGGCCCATCCAGTGACATTGCTTATGAGAGATGTTCGACACCTTTTGAAGCCATTCCTCCCCAACTCTGGGTCTATGATAGAGAGGAACTTGTGCATACATTTGTCATGTTTCTTGTACACTAGCTGCTTCAGGTTTAATTCAAGATGTGGATTGCCTTTAGCATTGGTGATTGCTCTGTCAAGATCATCGATTTTGTTCTGTATATAGAATTAGTTAAAAACTTCTTTCCTATCAAACAAATCGAAGGTTACCTTGAAAAGGATCTTTGCGCAGATCAGGTTCGGAAGAGGATGCCAAATCGCCTTTCCTGTTGCACTCTCCTTCCACTTCTGCACCTCAAGACAATCAACCTCCATGAGCGACGCGAAGATTTTCTGAGTTCCTTCAGTACTAGTGCATACCGTCTTTACAACAAGTAGAATATGTGAAGTGTTGTTTCCATAACTGTTGCTGAAAAGCTGTTCATTGAAACTGTAAGTCTAGAATCTTAACAAAATACTCACATGTTTATTGATTGGAACATTGAAAGTAGTTGAAAGTTGTCGAGGTTCTCTATGGAGATGAAACTCAATCAAACACATAGCCCATCATTGGTTATCCTTTGTATCCTCTCAGTAGAGTTTCTGCAAAGCCTGTAGCCTATGGTTCCCATCCTAGTAGCTGAATAGCCTCGAAGCCCACTGTTTGTACTCTAGCTGAGTAAGTGCTTGCATGAAAGACCGGTGTTGCTCGTACTGAACCATGTCCTCAACAACTCTAACAGCTTCTCAGTAGTGAGTGGATCTCCGATGGACAGAATGAACAAGGCTGTGTTGCGTAGATAACCAGCCTTCTTCAGTGACGACACCAACATGTCCAAGTCCCCTGGGTTCACTCGGTGAACCACCTTGTTCGAATGCATTCTACAATTTGGCACATTAGGAGTATCACCAAGTCCCTTAATAGTAATTTTGTCAAGCTGATTCGCTGAGCTCTCCAAATGCAGGCTGGCCGGTATGCTGTATATCTCCTTCAACTTCTTATCTCTCTTCGCCTTCTTGTCTTTCAAATCAGCTTTCCCGTGGCCTCTCTTGTTGAATGCCTCCTCCAAGTCATCCTCGCTAAAAAAAGAAAGAACTTCAACTGTATCTGTCATTTGTGCTTGTTCTTTCAGGATTGCAACCTCAGCTTCCTTGAAAGGTACAAGGACTTGCTATTTTGGCATTGCATGTGGCTGCATTCTCTGCCTAAACGGATGAAGAAGGAGGTTGCTGCGACAAGCTCTTTGGGAAAGCTGCTGTTAGAGTTTTAACCCGGAGGGCTAATACGTGGCAACAATCATGTGGCCACCAAGTGGCCTTCCGACATCAATTCCCTATGTGAGTAACGTTAAGTTTTCCAAGACGACCCTAAGAGTCTGACTCAGATGCCTAGTTAAACAGAAGACTTAGAGTCCTACCCTAAGTCCCTTAGAATGACCATCCCTCGAACCTTAGAAGATAACCCGAGTAGACTTTAAGATCCTTTCCTATTAGACCTAGACAGGTTCATGCCCTAACCTCATCAAGGAGATGTGCCTTATACATACCCTCGTGACAAAGCTAAGGCATCATCACTTACCCCTTGAGGAATCACCCTCATTAGGGCGTACAACCCCTTTAGGGCGACAAGGGATACCTTGAACCACGACTAACCCTTGAGGGTTTGAGTGGTCAAGTTATACCCTAGACCTAGGGCTAGTACTTAGTGAGGACACGAGTATGCGTTATAGGCGGACACGAGTGTTTTACTAAGCAAACTCCATAAGGTTAGGTTTGGATAACCTTAAGTACATGACCTTGTGAGTGCCTCATGAAAGGGCTTTTGCTAACAAGCTTAGGTGGTTCAACCCCTGGATTCCAAGAAGAACACTCCCCTAGCCAAGTGTGCCAAAGCACACCCAATTATGAGACCTAACCTCCCTTGAGTGGATGCCCAAGGCTTAACACCCTAGTGCGAGCACAAACATGCATGTTTGCTAGAGTATCCAACCCCTTGGTGACAAATGCATGACACAACCCCAAAGGGCGTGCCTCGGGCGTTGTATCATGTAACGTCTAGCCCAGTGTCACATCCCCATGTGACACTGCCTTCCACGATGTGGGCTATCATGCCATAGCCCCTTAGATTCAAGAATTGCACCAAGTGTCACAAATGTGGCTCCTAAATGCCAACTCTAGAACCCCTCAGTGAACCCTTAGGAACCGAGTAACATGAACATGTCAAACAAGATCCCATAGTTAGACAAGGACACGGATGTGCCTTGCTTGGCCATGAGAGCTACACTTAGCTTGATGTGGAGGAGGAGGTTGGAGACAAGCCTCAACCTTTGCCTCTTGAAACGTGCATTCTGACAAGACCTTTTAGGCATGGATTCACCAATGTTAAGGGTGAGCAACCTTGAAGGTGGGACGTACCCTATCATCTGGAAGTTAGGGCGGCACAATAGAGGGTTGTACCTTAATGACACAAGCTAAAGCTTGCACCGGTAGAAGAGCAACCAACTCAGTCATGAACCTTAGGAGCTCTCCTACATGTACTACTTAATATATGTGATAGAGCCCTCCCCCCCCTGTTTTCCTGTTTACATAAGTGGGCTGGCACAGAATCTCATTCCCAAAGGGAATATACTTGGTGAGTTAATTAATGACCCATTAACCCCTAAACCCTAACCTGAGGGGTTTAGGACATGGAGTTAGGGAAACCCTAGGGTTAGGTCAACCCTAAGGCATATTCGACATGCCGAACTCACCGAAACCACCCAAAAACCTAACTAAGACACAGAAAACCAAGGTAAGAATTTTCTAAATGGAAGTGCTAGCTTTGCCTAGAGTTTCTTGGAGACACCTAATGACACCCGGCCAGACCATCACTAGATATCCAAGTGCACTAAGCGGGCCTGTTTCTTCTACACCTAGGGCTTATTAACATAGTAGGTAACAACAGTCAACGTTCAAAGTAAAGAGGAGTCATAGTAAAAATTATGACACCAAAGTGCCTTGGAAATGTCATTAAACTTCCACTTCCATTGACATGTGTGTTAACACATGGACATGGTTGTGAATCATATGGACACTTTTCACTTCCACACTGGTCTAGCGACTCCAATTTCACTATTGGGTCGTTGACCATGTGTTTCAGAAACCTTGAAGCCCACGCACAAACAAGTCTTATGGGTGATCTCAAAGTGAAGAAACAACACCTCCAACCTTTACATAATGCTCTCATGAACACGTTTGCACTTGAGGCTACTTGGGAATATGAGAGGCACTGTCAGCAGCCTGCACAAAAAATAGATGGCCCTGTTAAGAGTTCTGGTTCAGTGGAGGGATTTAGCTTAGATAGTGTACAAGTGTCATCAATATCAACTAAGCTTCCTCGTCATTTGCATTTACATATGAACAATTGTGTAGACGAAAACAAAATAAGTAAATCATTTTAGTTAAGGGTTTCTCAAACTCATACTTTTATTTTTTAGATACGTACTAGCATATTTGTCAATGCTTGTTGTTAAAGGTGTGTTTGAGATAATCACACTCAGTTTCCTTATGGTTGGTCACACTTATGAAAATATTGATGCATTCTTCAGTAAGATCTCCAACTCTACAAAAAGAACAAGTGCACTTACTTTACAACATATAATGGACCTTTTTTTAAAATTGCATCTCCAAAAAAGGTTGTGCTTTGCTTATGACTAAGGTGCTAAACTTCAAAAAGTTTCTTAAGGAGTATATAAAAAAGAGAAGTGATTCTTTAATTGGTCACCTTATACCACTACAATTCTTCTTCTCCACAAAAATAGTATACCTATTATGCAATACAAGTTACAACCATCAAAATAAGAATGGTTATCGAAAAAGGGCTTAATACTCTTTAAAAGTGTAGAGGATGGAAAGCCACTTCTCCCAGAAGGACAACCAAACCCTATTCCATTGAGTGCACAACTCAAGGAATAAGAGTTTATTGATGGCATCAAAAATATGTGACATGGGTTCAAAATCGATGCCAAAGAATTTCGATAAGGTGACTAATTACTCAAAATTATATAAGCATATGATTGATTATTGGGAGACTGTTGTTCAAGATTTAGAAGGGCATGTTGTCATAAGTACAGAATTACAACACCCTTTTTGGCCTAAAACAAGGTGGTGGGAGAAGATTGAAACGACATCAATGAGCACAAATGATATAGAAGCTAATACTAATAAACCCCACACTTTGTTGAACAAAAAAACTAAAAATAAACCATACTTTGATTGCTACAAGAATCTTCAAAAATTAATTATGGTCCTCGTTACTTCAAATGTGTCATATAACTAGCTTATTTAGATGGGTCAAATTATCGACATACTTAAAGTTATCACAAATAACAGTATGGTAAAGGTTGCATGGTTCAAACTGCAAAAAAACAACATAAGAAGGAGAGCAAAAGGTATAATAGATGCCTAGAAAAACATGGTCTCCCAATCAAAAAGACTCAGCATATTTTATAAATGTTAAATCTATTCGATATGAGTGGATGTCAAGAAGCATTGATAAAGTCACAATCAACAAAACTGTAAGAGAATGTATGTCTTCTGAAGCTTAAAGCAATTAGAAAATATAGTATATTTAATATTCATAATTATAATCAATTCTTAAATAATAGTACCAAATTGTTTCCTTAACTATATAAATTTATTAAAAAATATGGAAAATTGACCATATAGGATTTTTGTATATATATATATTATTACTAGTACAAATTTTTAAATATTAGTATTTTAATAACAACATAAATATACCTTTTATTTTTATAATGTTATCAATTTTTTGTCCACTAATGCTATAATTTATTAAAGGTCAATTAAAAAAATAGAATGTTTTAGAGAATATTCTATCTTTAAATATATATTAAAATAAATATTCTTTCTTTAAACATATATTATTCTAAAGAATATTCCTTTAATATTTAAATTGCCAATTATTAAGAAATGGGACTATAAACATGCACATTTTAGTTACAACGTGCATATATATACACTTAGATGATAAATGCTTGGTTTGGGGTTTAAACCCTAAACCCTAAACACAAAGTTAGATGCTAGACCCTAGACCTTAAACATTATTTATATTGTGATCCACTCATTGGTGTGTGTGTGTGTTTGTGTGTCTGTGTGCGCATATGTGTCTCTATGGGTGGTTTTAATGCGTGTGTTGTGTGCATGTGGAAGTCCAGTATTATATTATGTGTGTGTGTGAGTTTGTCTATGATTGTTTTTGGTGTCTAATATGTTTTTGTGATGTGCTTGTACGTGTGTGCATATTGTTAGCAAAAAAAATTCAATCCATAGAAATGTAATGGTGGTCGCCACCATCAAAAGAATGGAATAAGATGATACATGACAAGAATAAGATCAGACTTTAGAAGGTTGGGAAAGAGTAAAGATGGCAAGGTATATAGTAGGCAATAGTACTACGGATCTTGTTGTAGTAGCAAAAAAGAGAAAAGTATACTAAGAAACAGAGAATCAGACAAAAAGACGCAGTGAGAGTAAGATGAGAGCTTATATTATGTCCACACAATGGCACATAGTACAATAATTAGTTACTCGGGATCCCTTTCTAATTCTATTCTAGTCTATTTATACTAGTGCCCCTAGTCTCATACTAGCAGTTATCATAACTTTTTCACATTCTTATCTAATCAGTTATGTAACTTCCTCCTTGCTGTTATGGATAACTTCTGCATAAGCCATATTTCGCTGACTTTGTACATGGCATATTCTGTCTCAGACACCTTATCACGGTGGTAACATGTATTCCTGTGTTCTCATTTGACTCTAGTATTTTCACATATATTATTATATTGTTTTTGGTGTTTTTCCCATTATATGCCTCAAGGAAAGAAACATAATCAGAAATCTCCTAATGTCATAGTTTTTATTATGACTCAATCTTTTACTTTGAAAGTTGATTGTTATTACATACTGGATTATGTGATAAGCCTTAGGTGTAGAAGAAACAAGCCTGCTTAGTGCATTTGAGTATCTAGTAATGGTCCGGCCATGTGTCATTAAATATTTGCAGAAACTTTGGGCGAAGCTAGCAGTTCCATTTAGAAAACTCTCCTTTGATTTTGACGTTCCAATTAAGCTTATTGGTTAATACAAATGAGTTGGGCATGTTAAAAGGAGTTAGGAACACCCTTAGGGTTGCCCTAACCCACGTCCTAAAATCCCCACCCCCTTGGGTAGGGTTTAGGGGTAGGAGTTAGTTAAATGTAAGCTCATTTGATGGCTAGAATTCCATGCCAGCCCACTACACATATAGGAAAAGAGGGGTAGGAGGGAGATGCTTCGTCACATAAATACGGTAGTATGTAGTAATCATGAATTAACCAAACTTCTGCCGTTATGTATATCTCTACAATAAGAGCTGCCACATAAACAACAAAAAGAAAGTTCCTGGGTTTCTAACAAGAGCTCGTTATTCTTTTACCAGTGTAAGCTCTAACTTGTGTCGTCAAGGCACAACCCTTTATTGTGCCGCTTCAACTTCCAAACAATAGGTATATGTCCCACCTTCGACTTACCGATGGCAAATCCATGACTGAAAGGTCTTGTTGAAATGCACGTTCCAAGGGACAAAGGTTGAGGCATGTTTTCCAACCTTCTCCTCCACATCAAACTAGGTGTAGCTCTCACAGCTAAGCAAGGCACATCTGTGTCCTTGTCCAGCTGTGGGCGTGGAATCTTGATTGACAAGTTCTCGTTACCTAGTTCCTGAGGATTCACTAAGGGGTTCTAGAGTTGGCATTTAGAAGCCACGTTTGTGGCACTTGGTGTAACTTTGAATCTAAGGGGCTATTGTCACGACCCGATACAGGATACAGGATTCCGGATACAGGATACGGGTTGCATGACTTTCCTACAGGATATTCCTACCAGGATTCCGGACACAGGATACGGTTGCAGGATATTCCTACAGGATATGCCTAGAGGATAAGGGACATGTGGACTCATCTTAGCCTCTGCATGCATGCAGTCACTTTGCATGCATGCAACCACTTTTAACACTCATGCCTAGATTAGTTCTTGGAGTTGTGAGCATAAAAGCTCCGACCTAATTGTTGTACAATTAGTTACTATCAACACCAGTCTTACTATGATCAATCTTGTTTTGTCTTCTTGTCTTGCTTCTTGTTCTCTCCTTGTCTCGCTCCTGGATCCTGTCCTGTTCTGTTTTGTTCCTGGATCCTGTCCTACGCCTTCCTGTCTTGCTCCTGAGTTCCTAAGTTCCTGGCTTGCTCTCCGTCCTGCTCCTGAGTCAAGCCTTCTTGTTCTTGGAATCCTACTTTCTTCTTGGTTCCTGGATCGTGGCTTGACAGTTTAATAGTAACTGATTTCATAGCTCTCCGTTTTCCAACTACTTTTTTTTCCTTGATTCTTTTCCTTCGTTTTCCTTCGTTTTCCTCCTTTTTCTTTCATAGATCATGGCTGATTTTGAGAGCACCAAATGTTGCTGCATGAGCTGGCCACTTTGCGCCAAGTGGTCACCGATCTACAAGGTTCCCTTTGGAGATCCTGATAAGTACCGTTCCGCATGCACGAAGTTACGGAAGTTCACTCAGGGGCCCGACCAGCTTCCGTCTATGCATCCGAATTTCAGCAACTTTGCACAAACATTCCATGGGACGAGACTGCATTGATCAAACACTTCCATTTTGGGTTGAGGGATGATGTGAAGGACTTTCTCCTTACGTTACCAAATGCCCAAACATTAGTGGAGATCATGCAACAAGCTATTCGTTGCAACAACCGTTTGTTCGAGCGTCGTCAGGAAAGATCCCGTTAGCAGTTCCTGCAAACCAATCATGCAGCTGTGGTACATGTTCCTGCACCACCTTCTGGAGTAGTTCCTATGGAGGTTGAGAAATCTAAGCGTGGCTCTCTTTCCGCTGCTGAGAAGCAACGTCGCTGCAGTGAGAACCTGTGCTTGTATTGTGGTGGAGCAAGACACAAGGTGGCAAATTGTCCTATGAAAGCCAGGAACTTCAAGACACGTGAAGTTGAAGCTGAAGTTCAGTTGGAAAATTCCAATGTCCACTTCGTCTAGGAGCCGCGAAGTTGGACGTAGGTGCAGGCTCCATTGGTGCTGCTCATACCATTCCATCACTTAAGTTTCCTGTACACATTCATTTTAATAATCGATAGCTCAAGGGGTTTGCCCTGTTAGACACTAGTGCAAATGCATGCTTCATGGATGACATTTTTGCAACTTAACATGGCATCTCGGTGGTGAAGTTGAAGCGTGCAGTTCCTGTAGAAGTGGCCGATGGGCATTTAATTGCTTCTGGCGCAGTTACCCATGCTACCGAACCTCTCTCCTGCAGTCATGGCACATTCAACTATACAATTTCCTTCAACTTGATCAAGACTCGGTTGACTCCCGTCATTTTGGGCATGCCATTTCATTGTTGCAAATCCACAGATCGACTGGAGGTCTAGGACGCTCACGTTTTCCTCTCCGACAACTAGGATCAATCCTGTACCTTCCTGTGTGCAGGATACATCCTTAGTATCTGAGGCATAGCTATAGGATTGACCGTGCCTGTTCCTGTACCAGTGTTGAAGACTCCTCCTCGACAGGATTCACCTCATGTCAGTTCCTCAGCACATCCGCAGGCTCTCTCCACTCCTGTAAGTTTGCGGTTCCTGTACAGGGTTCTTCCAATCCTGTATCAGTGTCGAAGGTTCCTCCTCAACAGGATCCACCTCCTGTTGATTCGTCAGCACATTCGCAGGCTTTCCCACTCCTGCGCAACCACGGACTCCTGTACAGGATTCTTCCAATCCTGTACACTCATCAACCCACACAGGTTTTTTCCAATCCTGCCTCTTTCTGTTACCCTGCTTCTGTTCCACCCCCAAGATCCTTCCTCTTTTTCAGTCACAGCTCCCTCCTTCTCCTCTCCGAGTTCTTACCACTACCATGCATGAACTCGCCACTGATCCTGCTCCTTTCCACCTTTTTGCCTTTCAAGTAACTCCTACGTCCTCTTCTACCTTTCCTGTATCCGACTCTCCTGTTTTTCAATCTCCTTCTCCTACTCCTTCTCCTTCTCTCCTCTTCCCTACCATCCAAGTACCACGACTTTAAGGACGTTTTGACAAGCACAAGGCTGCAGTTCTTCCTGTTCACAGGTCCTACGACTGTCCTATTGATCTTGCGGAAGGAAAGACTCCACCTTCGGACCGATTTATGCATTGTCACCCACAGAGTTGGAGGTTCTTCGTCAGTACATCGAGGACAACTTGGCATCCGGCTTCATTCGTCACTCAAAGTCCCCTGCAGGAGCGCCTATCTTCTTTGTCAAGAAGAAGGATGGGAGTTTACGTTTGGTTGTGGACTACAGGGGTTTGAATAAAGTCACCATTCGAATCGGTACCCGTTGCCATTGATCTTGGAACTTCTCGATCGGCTGCGAGGAGCAAGGGTGTTCACGAAGATCGACTTACGAGGGGCCTACAACCTTGTACGGATTCGTTCAGGCGATGAGTGAAACTGCCTTTCGTACAAGGTATGGACACTTCGATACATGGTGATGCCCTTCGGCCTTACCAATGCCCCAGCCGTGTTCCAACACATGGTGAACGACATCTTTCGTGACTTCTTGGACCAGTTTGTGGTGATCTACCTCGACGACATTTTGATTTTCTCCAAGGACCAGGCGGCACATGACAAGCATGTACGATTTCTACAGCGGCTTCGCGAGCATGGCCTGTATGCGAAGTTGGAGAAGTGTTTTTTCGATAGGGATTCTGTGGAGTTCTTGGGCTACATGTCTCTCCTGCTGGCGTTTCCATGGACATGCACAAGGTGAAGACCATCGTGGAGTGGGAGAGGCCCAAGTCTGTACGAGATGTACAATGTTTCCTTGGCTTTGCAAACTTCTACAGGCGTTCATACAGGACTTCTCCAAGCGTTGTACTTTCCACTCACAACTCACCAAGCGCACAGGGTTTTCTTGGTCTGACAAACGAAACGCATTCACAACACTCAAGGACGTTCACGACAGCTCCGATTTTAGCAATCCTGACCTTCTCGTCCTTTTTCGTTGAAGCAGATGCCTCGGATTTTGCAGTAGGATCCGTCCTATCACAAGTTGGAGAAGACAAGTTGCTTCATCCTGTAGCTTTTCACTCTCGTAAGTTCCTTATGCGGAGATCAATTACGAGATTCATGACAAGGAACTCAAGGCCATTGTGGATTCGTTGAGGAGTGGCGGCATTTCCTGGAAGGTGCTGCACATCCTGTACAAGTTCTTACGGATCACAAGAACCTGGAGTATTTCAAACGGCTCGAGTTCTCAGTCGGCGACAGGCTAGGTGGGCGGAGTTCCTATCACGTTTTGATTTCATCGTCTACAGGCCCGGTTTTCGGAATGGCAAGGCGGACGCATTGTCTAGGCGCTCTTACCTTGCACCAACCCGGGCGATCCTGCATATGACTGTCAAAGGCAAGTGTTGTTGGGTCCTGATCGATTCCGGCTTGCGGCACTACAGGTTCATCAGGCTCCAGCAAATTCAACACTCCTACAGGACATCCGTTCGCAGTTGGCTACAGACGACTTGGCAAAGAATGTGTTCTCACACATTCATCCTGACGTTGCAAGTTCCTCTTCCTCCAGTTCCCGTCAGACTACAACCTGTTCCATACAGGATGGACTCCTGTACCGGGAAGGTCTCCTGTACGTTCCTGTTGGTATTTCAGGACTCGTGTGGTACAGGATTGTCATGATACCCCGGCTACAGGACATTTTGGTGTGGCCAAGACAGTGGAGTTGGTGACTCGCAACTATTGGTGGCCTGGGTTGCGAGGTTTTGTGGAAAGTTTGTACGGAGTTGTGACACTTGTAACAGGTCGAAGATGCCTCATCATGCACCCTCTGGTCTTCTTCGTCCTCTTCCTGTTCCTTCTGCTCCTTGGAGATCCATTTCTATGGATTTCCTCACAGATCTTCCTCCTTCTCGTGGATTCGATGCAGTTCTTGTGGTGGTTGACCGTTTCACCAAGCAGGCTCATTTCCTACCCTGCAACAAGACAGCTACAGGTCAGACAACTGCTGAGTTGGTGATCCGTGAGGTGTTCCGACATCATGGTCTTCCTGAGAGCATTGTTTCCGATCGAGGTCCACAATTCATGTCCAAGTTTTGGCGAGAGCTTCTTCGGAGTCTACAGGTTAAAGCGGATCTTTCTTCAGGATATCACCCGCAAACTGATGGGCAGTCCGAACGCACAATTCAGACCTTGGAACAGTTTTTGCTTCATCAGTTACCAGCAGGACAACTGGTTGGACCTTCTTCCAATGGCGGAGTTTGCCTACAACAACTCCGTTCACGCATCTACAGGACAGACACCTTTCTTTGCTCTTACAGGCCACCATCCACGTTTTGACTTTGCTCCTCCCGCTTCTCCTTCTTCCGCTCCTGCAGTACAGGATCGTCTCCAGCATCTTCGTCAGGTACAGGATGATCTCCAGGTTCATCTTCAGCAGGCACAGGAACGATACAAGCATCATGCTGATGCTCACCGTCAGCCGGCACCTGCATACAAGATTGGTGATCTCGTGTGGCTTCTTCGTCGACACATTCGCACCAACAGGCCTTCTTCTAAGTTGGATTTTCAACGATTGGGCCCTTACAGGATGTGGCGGAGGTAAATCCTGTAGCTTTCCGACTCGAGTTACCATCCACGGTGAAACTTCATCCTGTGTTTCACACCTCCTTGTTGGAGCCGTATCATCCTTCTTCTCTTCCGGTCGTGCTTCTTCTCCTCCCCCTCCTGTGGTCATTGACATGAACCTGAGTTACAAAGTTGCCAGCCACTTGGACATGAATTGTGGACCTCGATCGGAAACAATGCTCTCAGGAAGACCATGATGTCGGAACACCTCACGGATCACCAACTCACAGTTGTCTGACCTGTAGCTGTCTTGTTGCAGGGTAGGAAATGAGCCTGCTTGGTGAAACGGTCAACCACCACAAGAACTGCATCGAATCCACGAGAAGGAGGAAGATCTGTGAGGAAATCCATAGAAATGGATCTCCAAGGAGCAGAAGGAACAGGAAGAGGACGAAGAAGACCAGAGGGTGCATGATGAGGCATCTTCGACCTGTTACAAGTGTCACAACTCCGTACAAACCTTTCCACAAAACCTCGCAACCCAGGCCACCAATAGTTGCGAGTCACCAACTCCACTGTCTTGGCCACACCAAAATGTCCTGTAGCCGGGGTATCATGACAATCCTGTACCACACGAGTCCTGAAATACCAACAGGAACGTACAGGAGACCTTCCCGGTACAGGAGTCCATCCTGTATGGAACAACTTGTAGTCTGAACGGGAACTGGAGGAAGAGGAACTTGCAATGTCAGGATGAATGTGTGAGAACACATTCTTTGCCAAGTCGTCTGTAGCCAACTGCGAACGGATGTCCTGTAGGAGTGTTGAATTTGCTGGAGCCTGATGAACCTGTAGTGCCACAAGCCGGAATCGATCAGGACCCAACAACACTTGTCTTTGACAGTCATATGCAGGATCGCCCGGGATTGGTGCAAGGTAAGAGCGCCTAGACAATGCGTCCGCCTTGCCATTCCGAAAACCGGGCCTGTAGACGAATGAAATCAAAACGTGATAGGAACTCGCCCACCTAGCCTGTCGCCGACTGAGAACTCGAGCCGTTTGAAATACTCCAGGTTCTTGTGATCCGTAAGAACTTGTACAGGATGTGCAGCACCTTCCAGGAAATGCCGCCACTCCTCGAACGAATCCACAATGGCCTTGAGTTCCTTGTCATGAATCTCGTAATTGATCTCCGCAAAGGAACTTACGAGAGTGAAAAGCTACAGGATGAAGCAACTTGTCTTCTCCAACTTGATAGGACGGATCCTACTGCAAAATCCGAGGCATCTGCTTCAACGAAGAAAGGACGAGAAGGGTCAGGATGTGCTAAAATCGGAGCTGTCGTGAAGGCGTCCTTGAGTGTTGTGAATGCATGTTCCGCCTTGTCGGACCAAGAGAAAACCCTGTGCGCTTGGTGAGTTCCGTGAGTGGAAGTACACGCTTGGAGAAGTCCTGTATGAACCGCCTGTAGAAGTTTGCAAAGCCAAGGAAACATTGTACATCTCGTACAGACTTGGGCCTCTCCCACTCCACGATGGTCTTCACCTTGTGCATGTCCATGGAAACGCCAGCAGGAGAGACGATGTAGCCCAAGAACTCCACAAATCCCTATCGAAAAAACACTTCTCCAACTTCGCATACAGGCCATGCTCACGAAGCCGCTGTAGAACTAATCGTACATGCTTGTCATGTGCCGCCTGGTCCTTGGAGAAAATCAAAATGTCGTCGAGGTAGATCACCACAAACTGGTCCAAGAAGTCACGAAAGATGTCGTTCACCATGTGTTGGAACACGGCTGGGGCATTGGTAAGGCCGAAAGGCTGTGTACTCGAAATGTCCATACCTTGTACGAAAGGCAGTCTTCCACTCATCTGGACGAATCCGTACAAGGTTGTAGGCCCCTCGTAAGTCGATCTTCGTGAACACCTTTGCTCCTCGCAGCCGATCGAGAAGTTCCGGGATCAATGGCAACGGGTACCGATTCCGAATGGTGACTTGATTCAAACCCCTGTAGTCCACAACCAAACGTCTCCCATCCTTCTTCTTGACAAAGAAAGATAGGCGCTCCTGCAGGGGACTTTGAGTGACGAATGAAGCCGGATGCCAAGTTGTCCTCGATGTACTGACGAAGAACCTCCAACTCTGTGGGTGACAATGCATAAATCGGTCCGAACGGTGGAGTCTTTCCTTCCGCAAGATCAATAGGACAGTCGTAGGACCTGTGAACAGGAAGAACTGCAGCCTTGTGCTTGTCAAAAACGTCCTTAAAGTCGTGGTACTTGGATGGTAGGAAGAAGGAGGAGAAGGAGAAGGAGTAGGAGAAGGAGATTGAAAAACAGGAAGTCGGATACAGGAAAGGTAGAAGAGGACGTAGGAGTTACTTGAAAGGCAAAAAGGTGGAAAAGCAGGATCAGTGGCGAGTTCATGCATGGTAGTGGTAAGAACTCGGAGAGGAGAAGGAGGGAGCTGTGACTGAAAAAGAGGAAGGATCTTGGGGGTGGAACAGAAGCAGAGTAACAGAAAGAGGAGGATTGGAAAAACCTGTGTGGATGTTGACGAGTGTACAGGATTGGAAGAATCCTGTACAGAGTCCGTGGTTGCGCAGGAGTGGGAAAGCCTGCAATGTGCTGAACAATCAACAGGAGGTGGATCCTGTTGAGGAGGAACCTTCGACACTGATACAGGATTGGAAGAACCCTACAGGAACGCAAACTTACAGGAGTGGAGAGAGCCTGCGGATGTGCTGAGGAACTGACATGAGGTGAATCCTGTCGAGGAGGAGTCTTCAACACTGGTACAGGAATAGGCACGGTCAATCCTGTAGCTTGTACTGCTCAGATACTAAGGATGTATCCTGCACACAGGAAGGTACAGGATTGATCCTAGCTTCGGAGAGGAAAACGTGAGCGTCCTAGACCTCCAGTCGATCTGCGGATTTGCAACAACGAACCATGGCATGCCCAAAATGATGGGAGTCAACCGAGTCTTGATCAAGTTGAAGGAAATTGAAGTTGAATGTGCCATGACTGCAGGAGAGAGGTTCGGTAGCATGGGTAACTGCGCCAAAGCAATCAGACGCCATCGGCCACCTCTACAGGAACTGCAGCTTCAACTTCACCACCGAAATGCCATGTTGAGTTGCAAAATGTCATCCATGAAGCATGCATTTGCACCAGTGTCTAACAGGCAAACTCCTTGAGCTCTCGATTATTAAAATGAATGTGTACAGGAAACTTAAGTGATGGAATGGTATGAGCAGCACCAATGGAGCCTGCACCTACGTCCAACTTCGCGGCTCCTAGACGAAGTGGACATTGGAGTTTTCCGACTGAACTTCAGCTTCAACTTCACGCGTCTTGAAGTTCCTGGCTTTAATAGGACAATCTGCCACCTTGTGTCCTGCTCCACCACAATACAAGCACAGGTTCTCACTGCGGCGACGTTGCTTCTCAGCAGCGGAAAGAGAGCCACGCTTGGATTTCTCAACCTCCATAGGAACTACTCCAGAAGGTGGTGCAGGAACATGTACCACAGCTGCAGGATTGGTTTGCAGGAACTGCTGACGGGATCTTTCCTGACGACGCTCGAACAAACGGTTGTCGCAACGAACAGCTTGTTGCATGATCTCCGCTAATGTTTGGGCATCCGGTAACGTAAGGAGAAGGTCCTTCACGTCATCCCTCAACCCAAAACGGAAGTGTTGATCAATGCAGTCTCGTCCCATGGAATGTTCGTGCAAAGTTGCTGAAATTCGGATGCATAGACGGAAGCTGGTCGGGATCCTTGAGTGAGCTTCCGTAACTTCGTGCATGCAGAACGGTACTTATCAGGATCTCCAAAACAGGCTTCAAAGGCAGCCACGAAACCTTCAAAGTCTTCCATCAATGGGTCGTCACGCTCCAGCAAGGGGCAACCCAAGCCCGTGGAGATCCACTTAGTAAGGATGCCAAAAGACCCACCTTTTGAGCATCAGTCGAGTAGCGCGTGGTTGCATGCGGATCAAGAGCCGGATCTGATTCAGGAAACCTTGGAAATCGGCACGATTGCCACTGAACTTTTCTGGCATGCTAACCTTTGGCTCCGAAGAAAAGTTCGATGAAGAGGGAACCACCGATGCCTGAGAGAGAGCCTGCAGCAGCCTTGGAGGATGCATCAGCAGCTGCATGCGCCGCATTGGTGGAACCTTGCAGATCGGTGACCACTTGGCGCAAAGTGGCCAGCTCATGCAAACATTTGGTGCTCGTTGAAAGCGCTCAAAATCAGCCATGATCTATGAAAGAAAAAGGAGGAAAACGAAGGAAAAGAATCAAGAAGAAAAAAAAGTAGCTGGAAAATGGAGAGCTATGAAAGCAGTTACTATCAAACTGTCAAGCCACGATCCAGGAAACTGAAGAGAGCACTGTCAAGCCACGATTCAAGAAACAGGAAGAGACAGGATTTAAGAACATGAAGGCTTGACTCATGGAGCAGGACTGAGAGCAGGACAAGAACTAGGAACATGAACAGGAACAGGACGGATCCAGGAGCAAGACAGGATCAGGATAGGATCCGGGAGCAAGACAGGAAGGTGCAGAATAGGATCCAGGAATAAGACAGAAACATGACAGGATCCGGGAACAAGACAGGAGCAGGACAGGATCCAGGAGCAGGACAGGAAACATGAGCGAGACAGGAGCAGGACAGGAAACAAGACAAGACAGATTAATCGTAGTAAGACTAGTGTTGATAGTAACTGATTGTACAACAATTAGGTCGGAGCTTTTATGCTCACAACTCCAAGAGCTAATCTAGGCATGAGTGTTAAAAGTGGTTGCATGCATGCAAAGTGACTGCATGCATGCAGAGGCTAAGATGAGTCCACATGTCCCTTATCCTCTAGGCATATCATAGGAATATCCTGCAACTGTATCTTGTAGGAATATCTTGCAACTGTATCCTGTGTCCGGAATCCTAGTAGGAATATCCTGTAGGAAAGTCCTGCAACCCGTATCATGTACCCGGAAACCTGTATCCTGTATCGGGTTGTGACATATGGTATGACTTGGCCACTCAAACCCTTAGGGGTTAGTCGTGGTTCAGGGTACCCCTTGCCACCCTAAAGAGATTATACTCTCGGATGAGGGTGATTTTTCAAGTGCCGATGCCTTAACTCTATCACGGGGGTATGTGTGAGACACATCTCCTTTGTGGGTTAGGGCATGAGCCTATCTAGGTCTATTGGACAGGATCCTAAAATCTACTCGGGTTATTCTCTAGGGTTCGAGGATGGTCATTTTAGGGGACTTAGGGTAGGACTCTGAGTCTTCTACCTAATTGGGCATTTAGTTAAACTCTTGGGTCATCTTAGAAAACTTAGCATTGCTCACACAAGGTGATGATGCTAGTATGTACACAAGTTCGAGCAGTTGTGCAAGTTGAAAAGCATAAGTGACAACCACAAGAAGCTGAGCACATTCACATGCACTCTAGAGAAGAAGGCACACACCTGGTGGATGCGATTCCATGAAGCAAAAGAAGAGCTCACTGGAGACCATGCAGAGAGCATTCCTAGACACCTTCCTAGAGGTGAAGAGCGAGGAAGAGATAATCCATAAGCTAGCTAACTTGAAGCAAAAAGTAAGATCCGTCAACAATACATGGTCTACATGAAATACATCGCCCAATTGAGGGATCCCCTCATTGACCTAACCAAGAAGATGTAGTATCCGAAGGATTTCGACCGAAGATTCAGAAGTGGATTGGGCTGGATAACAACGAATGTTTGATAAGCTACTCTGGTACGCCAAGAAGGCAGAACAATGGGAAGCTGAGGCACTAAGGAAAATGCAGAACAAGTCCAATGTAGAAGGGCAAACAACACCCCTAAGGACAAGGAGACCCTCTTGGACACAAGAAAGGAACAACACTTGAGAATCAAGGAACATGGACATCTACTATGAGGAGAGGAGAGGCCCACAAGGCCGTAGCCCAGAAGGAGGACTTGACCGTAATCCTCGCCCAACTAGAATATATAGTGCGTGGGGACAAGTATCGCAAGGTGTTAATGTCTGGGGATCTCACATCATAGATGACTGCTACCAATTGACCGAGCTCATCAGCAACACACTACCCCAAGTAACCTCCTTGGTCGTTGAGTGGAGGTCAGGCGAAGATGCAAACAACCACAGGGACCATTGGCATAGGGCCAGCAGCAATGGTTAACCCCACCAAAGGTCACGATCAAGGGAGCTCAATCGAAGGTCATTGCTCCCAAAAGTGACAACCATATCAATAGAGGTACGACAATCGGGATAGACGGATGAAACGCCATTGATGGTCTGCACTCTGTGCAGCGGGCACCACTCACTTTATCGATGCTTTGGATCTCGATGATCAAGCCTATGTTAGAAACACATGCACCGAGGTCCACAAAGGCCAGCCAAAAGACTGGCCACCCCCCCCAGCATCGGCCCTGGCACCACAAGCCAACCATGTAGCAATGTCACCATTAGAATTGCAATGTTGGGTCATCATGAGGTCACAAGCCCAACAAATGGAAGGGACAAAACTACTGGTCGACCTTGAGGATGAAGATGACAGGAATCCATGAAGAAGGAAGTGGTGGTAGAACTCGTTGAGCTGGGACAGTCAGCCAGGAAGTGCGCCGAGGTGGGAACCGCTATGGAGCAAATAAGACTCATGCAAGGCCTAGAGTCAAGGGGAACAACCGGACTGCAAGAGGTCCTCGTAGGAAAAGAGTGAGAAACCAGGTGTTGATGACCCTAGGCAAACTACTCTTGCTATCCCCTGGGCTGTATGAAGTCCTCACCCGAGAACTGCACAAGCCTACTATAATCCCACC
The DNA here is from genome assembly GCA_003024785.1 of Selaginella tamariscina. NCBI lineage: Eukaryota > Viridiplantae > Streptophyta > Lycopodiopsida > Selaginellales > Selaginellaceae > Selaginella > Selaginella tamariscina. The sequence continues at coordinate 51,233 of PUQB01000811.1, forward strand.
CAAGGTTGTGATGATAGCGATTGAGTATAGCTACCTTGGAATGTAAGTTATCGGTCGTGGAGAAGGAAATTGCGATCTACCCACTATGGGGTTGGGCTGGGTAGTGAGGACATGGCCCAAGGATTGCCAACAAATAAATCTAGGCATCTGGTTGACAGTGGTAGGTCTACCGTCAACATGGGCCAGCAAAGCGAACATGCGACAACCTTTTGAAGAGAGGAGCAAAGGATTGCAGCAAGAGGTCTACAAACAATGCATGGATGGACAATGACCGGTGTCAAGCTGCACTAACAAATAGAGACAAGCGGCATGCAGTGCTAACATAGGCTAGATTAGATCGTCTAGATCAACTATTGGGGCACAGAGGATGGCATGCGTGGGGAGGTGAATTAAGCTAGTTGATTGTACATGGAAGCTCAAAAGTTATCTAATAGGCGGATGACACCGAGGCACCCCATCAACCACTATATAAGCAAGAAGGCTGGGAATGGTGAGGGGTCCTTCCTTTCCTCTCTTCACTCTCACTCCTTAAAGGCTTAGTAAGGATTCGGTTCATAGATAGGTCCACGGAGGGCCACATTGTATTTTGCATTGTAATCAATCCAAGCTTGTTAGCCAATCAAGTGGAGTCCCTCTCCTCTCTCTCTCTCTCCTTTAAAAGGAAGCTTGCTGACTACAAAGAAACACCGAATTAATTGTACAAGGACCATTGCAGCATCTGGGTAAAGGCCTCACCGAACACTTCCCAGCATCTCGGTACCTCCTGGACCCCTGACTTGGAACCCCAGGATTGGGCTTTTGGCAATAGTGTCCTGGCAACCACCAAAACCATCTGAAGTCAATCCACATCTGGCCTACGGAGTCCCGATGACCACGGACCTCTAGCCACCCTCTTAGAACCTCTAGCCATCCTCTTGGGACTTCTAGTTGTCCTCTTGTGGACCTCTGACCAACCTCCTAAGAACCTTTGGCCATCTCTCGGGACCCTCTTAGCTAAGGAGCACCTAACCGTTAACCAACCATAGGGTTAAGTCCACACAAGGGTATCTACATGGTGGTACCCTAAGACATTGTAGTCAAAATGGGTGTCAGCATATGATCCCAAAGGGTATTTGGGTAGACATGGACAAAGTTGACCACTAAGGATTAAGCCACATGGCAATATTAACATGAGGAAGGTCGTTTCAAGAAGGGGGCTTTGCGGTCTTCACGAGCTACACAGGTTGTGCAAGGCATAGAGCCGTTTTGAATATACTTTCCTTATTTATTGTATGACCCCTTGAGTAACTCTCATATGTCCTCCACATGAAACATTGTTGATTGTTCTCTCCAATTATAGTCCATAAGAGGATGTAGTTTGCTTATGATGACGGGGTGTGCTTTGGGCCCCCACCACTCCCTCTTTACTAGTACTAAAGTTTGGCCGGATGCCCATGTCATCAGGAAGCAAACAATCACTTGAATGACGAAAAGAAGCAAGTGTTAGTAATAGCACCCTAGCAATCATGATGACAAATATTCTTTAAGTCAATTGACTGCCTAAAGGCACTAACAAACAAAATTGGCAATAGCTCTTGGTAGCTAGGTATGCCATCCTTCTTGGGAACATTGACTAGATCCCATTGCTTGTTGAATCTTCTTTGTCGGGTAGCTCCCTGCCTGTTCACCTTCCCAATGGAGGTGGGGCATCTATTGCCTAGCTGCCTTGCTCATGAAGTTGAGGCATTAGGTTTGCTACAATGTTGGGCCCTCACTTTTAGTGGGCATAGCGATTGATGGTGTGCCTCTTCCACAAATTGACAAAATTGGTTTAAGTCATGACCTAGATGAATTTTTAAATTGTGGTGGTTGCCTAACCAACTCGTAGGTCTCCATATGCTCCAAGGATTCTTCCCATCTGTGTGAAATTGATCTCCTTGATGCTACCTTGTTCTTGAGGTGATACATACCTCCCTAGTGTGGTTGATCCATCCCTATGTGATCAACTAGCAACTATCTAAGGCAATTGAGGAGTTACAATAAGTGATCTCTCATCAATAGGGGAGAACTCCCACTAGCAAGTAGGAGAACTCATGATGAGCAGGGGGTTGTCAATAAAGGCATAAAGGTTGGGAGAAGGGCAAGGCAAGAGGAACGACAATCACCATCCCAACTAGTAAGAGTTTGCCCACTAGATCTCAAACCAACAACACATCACCTGAAGAAAGGCAAAGGAATTAGAAGAAGGATGAGGCAAAAGGGATGTTGCCATCACCTAAGTGGCCACTCAATAAGAAGTTATGGCGACTACCCAATGGAAGAGCATCTACAACAGCACAAAGCCTTAAACGAGGTAAGGCTAGAGGTAACACTCACCACCCATTTGAGAGAGAAGATGCCCTCATTTGAGTCACTATTGTCATGGCTGAAGCCAATAATATAGTATGAACAAATTTTTTAGTAAGAAGAAAGAGAGAAGGAAATATACTAATTGATTAATTTACAAAAAATTAACCAATAACTAATGTTAAACTAGAATATTAAAACTCTAATCCTAGTCTTCTTTATATATTAGGATATGATGTCCATGGATCACTAGTTATAAATTTGAATCTGAATTTGGACTATCGATCACATATCTAAAAATTTGGACCTCTGATTTTGGATCTAAATATGGACTAGTGACCATGAATCTAATCTGGATCATTAGCTCTTGATCTAGAATAGCCTAAAGGAATATTTTAGTATTGGCATATTTCAATACAACATCAAGCAAGCCATAGATGCAACGCACAACCATAATATGGTGTTAAAATAAAATGTTAGGAGAATAGGAATCCTACTATAGAAAGAATAAAGGTAGGAAGGTTGATAGGTATTTTTGAAAGAAAGTTGCATAGGAAGAAAATTCTTACCGAGAGAAAGAGAAAAAGGAAAATGGCATCTTGAAAGGAAAAAGGTTGATGTGGTTGAGGGAGAGTGTGTTCAATCATGTGACATATATATAAAGATGTTAAAGTGAAGCTATTATTTGTGGACTTGTATACATTTCAAATACATATTATGATGCATTTACACTTGGGTGTGTGTAGCAATATGGAAACAAGTAAAAGAGAATATAATAATGTATATGTACCTGTGTATTTTCTTTTTGTATATCATACATACATGTGCAACGATAAATGTATACGTACGTACATAAGAAAATATATATACAATGAAATAACTAATGTTATGTACATGAATAGTGTTTTATTGCATACAAGATTTGCTTTAAGAAAACATACCAGTAACAGCCTTATGACATGATTACAATTTTTATGATATTATATAGGATCCCATATAATGACGAGTGAGCAGCTAGTATGGGAGTCTTGTCCGAGCGTGGGATGAGGTCCCCTGATGTCACGTGAATTGAATCGGTTAGTACCATAGCTCGTGTGTGTAGTCAAATTTTTTTAACTAATTATATATTAGTATCGTACTATTTAACCAAATTATTAGAGTAAGTGTTTAAGTAAAACCTGGCTAATGGTATGTTTATAATAATATAACACATGGAGGAATATATATACCTTAATAATCTTCTAATTGAAATATGTAACGTACATATACATACATAAAACATATAACGTACACTGTCTTAAGTCTAGAAGCGTGTGTTCTTTAAGTTGTTGCACAAGCTCCAATAGTCCTCGTCTGGAAACTGATAAAGGAATCAAATTCTTAATCCGGATATTACACATTCCTTTACGTGGGTATAGCATATAAATACGAAATGTATATGGTAGCTCGGATCGCGTTCTTGTTCATTTTGGTGTCCGTAGTTGAGTTCGGACGGTCCGAGGATGACTCGGCTTACAAGCTCGGACACTCCAAAGGTGGATCAGTTGACAAGCTCGGGGCAAGCCAAATATGAAGGTAAAGACATCTTCCTCATGGTTCTTGGAATCCGAGTTCATCTCGGACTTCCAGTTCATATTCTCGAGTTTACTATGAGAGCTTCGGTAGTCCGACGTCTAGTCCGAGGTCGAGTCCGAGCTTTTTTGCTGAAGCCGGATATGATGCTTCTAACGGGGGATTCTCGGATGGCTATGATCCTTCTTACAAGCCTTCACACCGGCTGCCCGTGCTCGGCATCTCTGGGAGTAATCCGGCCTCGGACAATATGCATGTCAATAGGAAGCCTGCTTTTGGGAATTGATGCACAGGTGTTAGTTGAGTTTTTCTTTGTTTCCTCTCTTTTATGTATTGCTTGATATGTTTAAGTTACTCTATTCTGTATATTTCTTGGTCGTGGGTGTGTGTTAATATACGTACACGCATTGCGTATTTTCGGATGTGTATTGTAATGGTTCCATAGTCTAGTGGTTACGACATTGGACTTTGAATCCAAGGACGTTAAACAGTACATGCATATATTTATATGTATTTACTGCCAATTTATGTTATAATTTTAAATATATTAATTAAAATATCATTAAGTTACACAAGGCTGTATGCTATGTGACTATATGCACCTCAATATGTTGATGTGTGTTCTAATATATATCATAATAAAACAGTTTTTCAAAAATATTAAAATTTAAAGTGGTTTGACAAAACAGCCCAATATATTATAAATATATTTGGTTTATTTATCGTGCGATAACTAAATTACGTACCCAACGTGTATGAAATGAATTTGTAAAACTTTCACATGCTTTCATCAAACAATATATATTGATAATTCATGATAGACATTTCTATGTTGTACATCAAATATACGTTGTAAATATTTTACACAAATAATAAACATTAAAGCACGCGCGCGCACACACACACACACATACAAGCGACATGAACTTCCACGTTGTTTATGTAGAATATACATTTATATGTTATTCGTTTGCATGTCATGAACTTACTAACGTTTATCTATAATACATTCATGTGTATTGCATAGTATATACATACGTCTTCATTTCCACGTATGCATGTAGTATTTATACCTCTAAATCCGCCCCGCTCACACAGATGCATGTCTAGGTGTACGTGTTTGAGTGCGTGGTCGCGTGCTGTTTTACTAGCTTGTGTTCTATACACTTGTATTAAGTCCATATGCATATCATAATTGATAACTTGAGACATGAGCATGTTATATATATGAAACATGCTGCTTATAAGTACTACTACTATCACGTCCATCTCTTTATATGCGTTTCAGTATACATATACAAATACCATACGCATAGATTTATCACGATTTTATTTGTAGTTTCAAATACATTGCATCTATTACTGTGAAAACATATGGTAGTGACGGATTGACCATCCACATATAGATGTATGTGTGCATGTATATTCATGATACAACAGTCAGAATTGAATTTGTAATAAGTCTGATCAACATATTTATATCAAAATAAACAAAACAAACACACCTTATAATCGCATATGTGACGTGTATTTACACAACCAAGAAAAATTCTTGTTGTCAAACTATGATGCCCTGTAAGCGCGCGCACACACACACTTGCTACACCCCCTACCACCTCTTCGAAATGTATCTTTTATAAATACATTATAAAATTTTAAAGAATTTAATTTATGTTAATGTATATACTATATTAATATGCAATTTCTTTTTAAAATTTGATTTAAATTTAATTGGAATCAAAATACTAAAGTACAGATTTTACATATATTCAAATTTAAAATTGAATATAAAATTAAATAATTAATTTTAACGATAACAAATAATTTTAAAAAATTTGCAAAAAAAACTGAGGAATTTTGTAGCCTACTAGGGGGTTGTTAGAGGCTGAGTTCATTCTTCAAATATTTATGATTTTTGTTCACACAGACACACACTTGCACGCACGCACTACACACAACAAATGCACAAACACATGGGATTCTGCCAACCATCTCAATGGCCGTTCAGTCTTTGATGCTTTGGCTAAGATATCAGTTTCTCAGGCCGTTCTTCTAAGGTAAGCCTATTGCTACACGTACATATCGATATACATCCAGATGGATAATCCCACCGGGGCATGGCTCATGCAGGATGGAAGTTGACCGGACTCAGTTCAGTCCACCTAATCAAACTTTGTACCCGGAATAAATGTTGAGCAGTGGGGGGTGGGGAGGGGGAGATAGAGAGAGAGATGGTTCTACATGCTCTTCTCAGGAGTTCATCTCATAAAGACGCATAGGACCTGCATCCAGATGGGACAGTCAGAAACTGAACACTGTAATCCCCTCGGTACTTGCTCACGGACGGAGGTTTATTCTTCTCAGTAGGAAATCCTGCAGTCATTAGTTGACTGTTTCGCTAAGCTTGCTGAAGCACTGTGAGCGTGGGAATGAAGCAATCTTATTCTGCTATGGAGTATTAGACGAGGAGCATAAGGGTACACGCATACACACCACGCACGCGCGCACACGCACGTGTTTGTCCATGTTTTATGTTACAGGACAACGAGAGATGACCAGCTCTAGTTAGGATAGGGGAATATAAGTCGATATAGACACGTGTCTATGTATTTTAATACAGAATACTATTTGTACATTAAGTGTATTTCAGGTGAAGATGCAGTTGAAGAAATTAGGGCATTCAGGAGAGGATGGAAGCAGCACGAAGAAGATCATATGTGTTTGTATAGCATATATGTGTGTGGTGATACATATACGTGTAGTATATATCACCATCGTCAATAAAATCTTGACGTAATTAGCAACATATTAAAAATATGTTTAAAAGTGGATATTGTCATGTCATTGTGTAAATCTACACATCTAAGACTTTCTACTCGTGAAGAGAGTAATCATTTTGAAGTGTTTTCCAAAATATTATTTACAATGTAATATTCATTTATATTTATAGTGTATTTTCTTGAGATATTAACGTGTGCACCCACCCAATTGAGCAATTTCTTCTCTAGTCTAACTTCACCCATACACTGGAATTTGTTGTATGTATATATAAGGATTGATATTAAACTTAAAAAGAAAATATGGATCTTCTAGTGGGTCTCTCACTTGCTTTTTAACTCTATCCAGTATTTGATTTCTGCATACCAGCTAACAACCTCTATCCCTGCAAGCCACTCTCCAAAGTAACTGCAGATGACTTCCATTCTAGCTTACTCCATGTAGATAATGAAACATTTCCCCCAGGGTCTCTGGATTTTACCGAGGCAATTGTGAGCACATTTCCTGGGTTAAACACTATGGGTATATCCGTGGCACATGAAGGTACACATGAAAGCTACGCAAGATTGTGTGTGTGTGTGCGACAAGGTTTTATGGTGTTTGACTCAGCAAGCCTGTGGTACTGGTTATACAATCACGTGCTTAATGCTATGTGAGAATCAACTTAATATATAAGCTTGGAGCTGGACTTAAGAAGTGGTGGCACCGAATTTCCAACGAGGATTGACGATTGTTACATAAGATCTCTTCCTAAAGAAGAGGGAGTACGATTGACTGCATACGTGAATTATTTAGTTTCGGTAGGCTTTTATTAATTATTGAAGCACCCAACAATATAGCATAAGAAATGCATTCTTCTAGTTGTGTGTGAGTTAATAATTGTGGTTTAAAATAGACCCATTGTGCGGTTCAGGACTTAAGTTCTCACATGTGGGTAACCAAAGTGGATGTTAGTCTGGATCTACACCAGGAAACAAATGAAATTGGTATAGAGCACAGAGATTCAGAGAAGCACCTATTTGCAATACTTCATCATTGTAGTTGGGGAGCACTTGCATTTCCAGTTGAATGTAAGCCTAGTATATATGTTGTTATTTTAACAAAAATAATGCATATATGCTGGTGGGTATAGCATTAGATTGCATATGCGTATAAAACACACACAGATATGTATGTATGTGTAACATATGAATATATTTAAGGAGTCGATATAGTATAACTGCTTCTAGAATCTATTATTGGTAAAATTATTATACTAATGTATCGTTTTGTTTCAGAGTTCATTTCATCGTTTATGCCGATTGATGATCGTTGGAACGGAAGGAAGATGGTTGTGCATTTATATATCTTACTATCTATTTTTATAAATATATAAGTCACATTTAAGGTTTAATTTTTTTATTATTATATTTAATATTTATATTAATTATATTTTTATTTAATCTTATAAGACATGATGAAGGTATGTCTGAGAGAGAGAAACCAGTAAATTGTGACATTGATAATGTTTACAAATGTAAACATTAGAACGGTAATGAAGTGGTGTGGTAGTTGTTATTATATATAATCACATATACAGTTAACCTATAGTTTGAAATAATAAAAGTGCTTATATATCTAGCAATTTTCATGGCGACATATAAAACACTGGTTTAACTAAGCATCGTAATGGTATCAAAAAAACGTGTCTTTTGAATACGGAGACAACCAATCAATGAGTTAATCAGCGATGTTATTCTTCCATGTTATGAGTGGGCGAACTAGGTCCTTAAATGTTTGCATGAACCTTTTGTGCACGACCTTGTATTCTATGGGAGAGGTCGAGTAGATGACCTCGTAACCCATTTGCATCACACGATCAGGCGTACCAAACTGTGCCATATATAGACCTTTCCTTCACCTCCATGCTTCAAACCAGCTGCAACAATATGCTTTGGATAGGGCGTAGTCCTCCAAACCACCTTAGTATCAACTATGATCTCCCCTAGAACTGTCACTACGCCACATTCAAGCTTAAGCAACGCCAAGTTCTCACTAGAGCCTCTTCCCACCACCAAGAAGTTGGTAGTACTATCCCAAGCTACGAAATAGCTAACGGCTCCACAGTATGTAGATATGCAAACTCCCTTGGCTCTAATTCCAAGAACACGATTCTTTTCCCACTGATAACATAACACCTGTTGTCAACCACAAGCGGAGACATGTCGACATGGGACGAGTTGACAAAGACCCAGCTTTCTTGTGCCGAATCGTACACGCACGACACCCCCCTTTGTGAACAGTAGTCTTGATGATCTGAATTCACTCACATTGCTATGTCGTATTTTCTCATGAAGTTACCTCGTTCTCTGAGTACCACCTTTGTATTGTATGTGCATAGATTGTACAGAATTATAACCATTTCGAGATCGTCAGTGATGCAGCCTGTCCAATAACACTTTTTCCAGAGTGCATTCCCATGATTTAAAGGTCAAAGACTGTACACACACACTCTAAAGGGGACTCCTGCTTCTCTGTCTCGGCATCTAACACTGAAGCTAAACACAATCTTTTAGGGCAGCTGTAGGTCAGCCATCTTGCTGATCCTTAGAGCCTCAGTTTTTTCTTAAGGTCTGGTTTAACAATGCAATGACATATTGACAAAATTAGTCTAATTGCTAGGTTTAACTTCTTTTTCTTGAAGCATACTAGGTAATACATTTATGTTGTACATATCCATCAGCCTGTTTGCCACAACTATGTCCGAATCAATTCCTCGGTCTTTCATCCCTGTTTCAAGACAAAGTTGCTTCTCTGAAGCTTTCTCACTGGCCAAGGCCGAGCAATGCTTTGAGTGCAGCAACATATTTGAGGGAGTGCGGTTCCCACTCCATACTTCTCACTAGATCCATAGCCACTGAGCTCCCCCTGTTTCGAACATATCCTAGTATCAGGGACTCCAAGTGGGAGCATTCTTCAAACTCATCCGGTTGAACACCTCCCTGGCACGATTTATGCTTCCGCAGCTGCTGTACATATCCACCAAAGCACTTGCCACTCCTATATATCCACATTCTCTAGTTGTTTGTGGATGCCAATTTCCTTCTCCAAGCATAAATCTTTCTCTGCATCATCTTTGATTGCTAATAGCGCGCAGGACTTCAGCTCAGCGGCAAATGTGACAATGGTAGCTCATAGATCCAGCACTATCATGCTATCTCCGTTTTGAGCATACCCCAAGATGAGAGTGTTCCAAGCTGCAACATCCTTGAAAACCATCTTGTCAAACACCTCCCCGGCACTATTCATGCTTCCACAGTTGTTATACATATCCAACAACGTGGTAGCCACCATGCTGGTGGAATTCCATCCCCTTCTCAAGACAGAGCCGTTTTTCACAAGCGTGCACAAGCCTTGAGTGCAGCCATCGAATCTGGTTCACAGTCCATGCTGCTGAATAAATCCAGAGCCACGAAGCTTTCCCCGCTTTCCACATATCCATGAATGAGCCTGTTCCAGGTAACAATTTCCTTGCGAATCATGTGATGCATGCTTCCGCATTTGCTGTATATGTCCACCAGAGTGCTTGACACAATGATGTTGGACTCGAATCCTCGATCTTTAACTTGTTTGTGAATGGCAATCCCCTTCTCGAGAGCGAAGCCACGAATGTGAAAGAATCCTATTGAACGAATCCATAGCTACTAACTCTGCCCGTTTTCAGCGTACCCCGGCAGCCTGAGCGACGCCAAGGATGCACGGAGGAAAAGCAGGACGTGATCTCCTGTACAAAGTTGGAAGATTTTTCTGAGCATCTATGCCATGCCCAGAAGCAGGCACTAGAAGCCCGAAGAAGCAACATGGGAACCCACAACAATGGCTGCTGCATTGGTCACAATGCGTGGCAAATACCGGAACATGGAACTTGCACAGCACTTGGACATCGTCGTCTGGAATTCTCTTGTTACAGAGCGTGATTAGTAAATTTCTTTGCAGCGAGCCAAATTAAAGCTGGGCCTCCTCGCATGTTGCGACGAAGGCCGCAGAGTCTGCTGCAATGCCCTCCGGCTCCATCTCCATCTCTTGCATGAGTAACATTGCGAATGGCGATCCTGTTCAATGCACCCGCAATTGGCATACATCTGCACTACCAGATATCGCTAAGACCAGATGAGCGCCTAGGCGCTCCCACATTGCCGGAGCAATGCATTGACGCTCGCCAGTTTCCCTAAATTTGTTTGTGGCACTAGTGGAATTTATTTGGCTAGATTCTAGAGCAACAATATGCAGCATCATTTTAAGCTTCGAATTCGAAAATCCTCAGGCCATCTTTCATGTCCTGTACGAGAGTCTTGAATAACTCGTCATCCTCAGTGGTGAACTCTATTGACTGCATAGCGTCCTCAAGCCCACCATGGCGTGCCTTAAAAAGCAGTTCCCACCATTTTGCCCAAACAGGGCCATCCACCGGCAGCAATCCCTCAGACTTGAGCAAACTACAGTCTTCCATGTGTTGAGCAATAAAGACCACAGCTGCTGTCCTGTTGCCAAATACCACCTTCTTCTTCAACTCAACCCAAAGTGCTCTCTAGCCTTCCGGGCAAAACCCAGCTTGCCATTCTTGGACCCCTTGATCATGTCGACAACTAGACCCACGAGATTGGCACCTATGAACCATACCTGCCCATAGACTGAAACGTTGGGGAGCCATATGCTAGCGATGGAGTATGCGTAGAGCATGACTCCCGATAAGAACAGAGCTAACCTGCCAAGCAGCTTATCTTCTTGCTTCAACTTACGTTGAAAGAGTGCCTGGACCAAATCCTCTGTGCCTTCAACGATGTGAAATGTGTCGCTGTTGCTGTAAATGAGGCAGTCTCCCCGCTTGGGCGCACCTCTAGCAATCTCCGGCTCAGCATATTTGAACACAAAGATGGACTGTACTGTCCAGACTGCAAGTGCCATCCCGAGAGTACCTAATGTGATGAGACCTGCTGTGAACCATTCCTTGGTGATCCCTGCCATGCAGATAAACCCTGCTGTGAGAACAAGGGGCAGCCAGCCCAATAGGAGCCAGTCCATATATGTTCCTTTGAGCTTAGCTCGAGCACTACATACAGTGCCTGTTGATAAGACCAGCACCTCAACACTTCGACCAGCGTTTCTACCCTCAGTTTTTCTTTGTTGAGGCTTCCACAGCCCCTTATGCTCACTTATGACACTGGCACCCACAGTGTTGAGCACAGGGCATTTGGTGTTGGAATAGAGGCCCAGATACTGCAACCCTTGAGGGCATTCCAAGTGAGGAGGAGCAGAGTTGCCAAGAGCCAATAGCTGGGCCACAGGGAAGCCAGTCATCTGGAGGATAGATGTGGCAAGGGACAGGCTTCCTGGGCCTACATGACCGGTGATGCTGAACATGTCATTCATAGATGAGAATGCGAAGCTCTTCTTTGCAGATTCAGTGCCGAGGGCAGAAATTAGACCCACCAGATCCAGCTTCTTTGTTCTGATGCGATCGATATCCGACCTTATTAGATCATTTGCTTCATCTCCGGCCTGTACTGCAGCAAATTGCTGTAAGAGAAGCACCGTGACCTGAAGGATGAGAGATGATGCCCACTTCCGCAGCATGGCGTCTGATCTGGTTGGGGTTCCAATGTGCATGCCTCGCATTCGACGGCTTTCGTACCCTTTATAGGAGGATTAAACTTCTATACAATGGCAAGTTTCAACGAAGGATTTCAAAATGTTTAATATTCACTATTGCCACGTCAGTATATAATTAAACAGCTGTTAATAATATAGATATTAAATATATTACTAAACTGGAATAATAAACAGGCTGCGAAATGGAGTGCAATTTATTGCGATTTAATACGATATATTGCAATCTGTTAGTGGGCCCCACATCCACATCATTGCTAAGTCATCTCCAGCTGGCACTGGATCGCGATCTGTGATGTCAATGCCTAAGTTTCTTAGGAAACCAAGCTCTGGTCCATGATACCCATAATGATCGCACATGGGGCACGAAGACGAAAGCCGAACGTGTCTTTGTCGCCTTGGATGGTACATCATACATGCTTTCTCGGGCTTCATCTTCCTGTGTGCTCACTGCTCTCATATCATGGTTCCCGTCCCAGTTTTCCAGCAGGACAAGCTACCTTATCGGGTGATTGATGTGGATGCAACTCTGAGTAGTGAAGGCAGGTTCCGGTTTTGTAAGGCGGATAATATGTGGGATTTCTGTGTCATCTCTCACACCTGGAACGAGCATGTCACCAGCCTCATGGAAGAGATCAAAGGCGCTGCCCAGGAATCCAACTGCAGTTACCCACAAGCAGTTACAAGAAGAATTGGGCTCGCATCCCAGCAACAAAGGAGGCATATCTGAGCATCAAGGCATTCCTGGAAGTCCTCAAAGACCATGGAGTGAAGAAGGTATGGATGGATACCTTGTGCATCGACCAGAGTACGGATTCCAAGGAGATGTCTCGGGAGATCCCACTGATGGGGGCTTATTACCGCCATAGCAGTGCGTGCTACGTCCCAATCAACGGATTTGGTTTCAACTGCAACCTCCGCATGGGGGAACATGTGACGCAAACTCTGCCTTGGCTCAACAGAGTGTGGACTTTGCAAGAATTTTTGCTTCCAGACAGGATTTTCTTCTTCGTTGAGCTGGAAAAGTGGATGGAGGAGTGGCTGGCAGTCCGAGTAGCCACGGCCGGCAAGGATCTGGCACACTTTTGTAGCTGCTGTGTGGACGAATTCAGCTTCATGCTGGAGGCTTTGAAGAGTATGTCCACGAAGATGAAGGGCATTCCTTGCAAGGTGGAGAAGATCAGGGAGGCGGACGTCCATCACAGGTGCATGCACTGTGGATGTCCGCCACTCCTCACAAAAGCATTCAAGAACAAGGTGGACTGCAGGCTTTACTTGGTTCAGCGGGAGATGGTGTTTGCAGTAGTCTGCCTGGCACAGTTCCACAATCGAGTGCAGTGCAATGACTGGGAAGAATCACAAGAAGAACAGCTAAAAAGGTTTGATGAGGTATGGCCATTCATTACACGGAATGAATGGTTGCTTCGTGTCATGCACGCGAGAAGACAAGGCATATGGTTCAGCACGTTCGAGATGGTGGAGGAGGTCCGCAGTAGGCAGTGTAAGTTCGCACGTGATCGCCTCCTGGGCATGTTGGGACTCCTAGGTGAATGAAGCTAGAAATAGCCAACAGGAGCAACAGGAAGAGCAGGGCGCTCTTCAACTTGTTGGGGAGACACCAGAAGAGCAGCTGATTGAGCTAGCATGCAGAGGTGCATTCACTGAGCAATTGTTGGTGGAGTTTTGCTGGATGGATAGTCATAGCGGCCGGTCCATGCCACGGGCATCCTGGATTCCCGATTTCACAGGTCAGGTTTCAAGGTTAAGCATCGCACATCCGCGCTATAACCAGGGGATGAAGCAGTTCCACAGCTTGGCCAGCAATGTACATGTCGCTCCTGAAGGGCCTATCACCTTAAGTGTCAAAGTTCTGAAAGGGTACGTCACCTGCGAAGATCAAAAGAATCTTTCATGGACTTCAGAGCACCATCGCCTTCACTTCAAGCACAGCTCCCTCGTCCACAAAAACTACGAAGATGACCTGTTTTCCTACTCTAGACAATTCAACCATGGTGAAGTAGAGAGCTTTAATCAGGAGCATAGGGATCATCGACCCTGACGACAGAGCCTTCGGTGGTATAGATGGGACCCTTGAGCTCACTTTCAATGAACATGGGTCCTTCAGAATCCCTTTCTCAGGCCGGGTCTCCTTCTACGGTTTCGAAATGTGGTTGCTCTATCTTGGTCATTTCCGTGGTAACGGCACTGTGTTGCTTTGCCTCCACAAGCGTGGTGCTGGAAACACAGTACACAAGATCGGCACCCTTACTGCATCTTATATGGGCATGAGGACACCTCTAGACAACTTGGAAGATCCTCCAGAAGAGGTTACTATTGCAGGTTACGGGAAATGCTTGGACGACCATGTTGATTACTATCCTCCGTTAAGGGAGGTATAAACACCTTCCTTCCTAGTGCGAAATTTTTGCAGCAGGAAGCAGAAGAAGCCCACCACCTAAAACTATCTTTTTGTCTGGTCCCTCATTGTTACGCCTGAGGTGACACGTACCGTGTTCAAGTAGCTGTAAGAACTTGTCAATAGCACTGGTTTTCCACTAGGAACTGAGGTTATTTCCATTACAATCGTTTAATAAATTTTAATAAGTATTAGGGAAGGAATTCCCTGAGGAGATTCCCACGGGCGAGGATTTATCTTTGACTTTGATAATTGATCTCGTCTTTTTAAATACACACATGATGTTCTTCTAAGTGTAGTTATGCAAATGAATGGGTTTTTTTTCGTTCTTTGACATGGCATACCAAGGTTTTGCAAGTGGAGATAGAGTACATCGTAAGAGAAAACAAACAACAACAACAACAGACATGCACATGCACAAGCTACATCAATATGCATACGGACGAAAATATAAACACACGTACTCACATAGAGAGTTCGTGTGTGTGTAAGTATTTGGGATTCTTCTGAATTTTTAATTTAAATTTATTTAGGTTATAATTAATGAATTTGTAATTTGAATGTAAGTCAAATATAATTTACACATATTTATTTACAATATAATGATATTAATATGTTTATTCTACTGAACATAGTTTAATACAAAGGATGCCATTCTACCCAATGGCTGTTTAGTCTTAGATGCTTTAACTAAAATATCAGTTTCTCAGGCCATTCTTCTAAGGTAAGCCTATCGCTACACATACATATCGATATACTTCCAGATGGAGCTGACCGGACTCCATAAACAGAAGGTTGATCTAAGAGTTATGTTACCTAACGAAAATCTCAAACTTTGTACCATGGAATAAATGTTGAGCCGGGATGAGAGAGAGAGAGAGAGAACTACATCGACCCCGACACAAGTTATAACGCAAAATGCACCACGTAAAGAATTTGCATAAGTTAAGGAGACAACGGCAACACTGTGCAGTATGCCACATGCTCTTCTCAGACGTTCATTTATGAAGACGCATAGGATCTGTATCCAGACAGGACAGAGATTATTATAAAAGGACTGAACATTGTGTAAGTCTACACATAAAAGACTTTATACTCAGTGAAGATTAGATCATTAAAAGATTTTTGAGGCTGTATAATTATTATAATAACTTACAATTAATTAGTAATATATAATCATTTTGAAGTGCCTGTCGTAATCGGTAATGTTTAACATTCTTATATAATAAGTTTATTTTGTGGGTGTGTGTCACTGTTTCCACGCAGTGAACGTCCTATCCGACGGTTATATTAAACTTATCTTACCCAATCTAACAGTTATTCTAAACTCGTGTAAGAATGATTAAAAAGATTATTAAAAATTATTAATGGCATAGGTAAATATAATAATGAATTTACTAAATTAAAGATAATAATTAGGTTAAAGGGATAGTTTTTTTAAAACTTAACCTTAATGTTTCATTCATTTAGATTTTATATTAATTTTTTCCTTTGAAAATGTTGTTATTGAGATCCTTCCATGGTTTTAAGGTGTATATATGTGTGTGATATATATATATATATATTAAGAACACTAATAAAAGGGTCATAATAATTAAATAGCTAATTAACGAGTTTATTCTTAATGTCATAATTTTTACTATAACTTTTATTTTTACTTTAAGAATTAATTATTGTTATTTTGTAGTACATGTCGACAAGCCTTATGTATTATAAGAAACATCCCCATAATGTATTTGAATATTTAGAGACGGTTCGGTAAGGTATAGCTAATGTATTTGAATATTTAGAGATGGTTCGGTAAGGTATTGCTAAATATTTATAAGAAACTCTAGCATTTAAATTTCCTCCTTAAGTGTTTATAGTTCGTTAGATCTCTATAGATTTTCTGAGTGATTCTGGCATGTTGAAATGGGTTAGGAACACCCTAGGGTTGCCCTAACCCACACATACTGAATACATATGTGTATAGTTTGTGTGAAACTTAAATATGCGTGTATACGGAGAAGAACTTGAGGTTTGCCTTAACTGTAGAGCTGCAAAACGAAGCATTGAAGGCGAAGGACTAGCTTGAATTGGGGCTGCAGAATCTCGAAGTGGTAAAAACCTCATGCTCTTGCACACAGCTTGCTCATGGAGGCGCAATAATAAAGCTAACTGCTGAGAGAAGCAAACATTCAAAACCCTAGTGCTGAGATCTTGAAAATCAATCAGCTCTGACCCCCCAACTCTAAACCCTTGGTGAAGTAAAGCTCTAGGAAAATGCACAAGTCATTCTTTCCTACCCTACGAGCGTACACGTTGTTCTTGGTATCAATAAATCCAGCATTCACAGTACCAGTCTCCACATAGATTACCTCGCTTGCTCGAGGGTGAGTGTGTACTCTTCCACGGTCCTAGATATAAGTGTGCCACGGATATACCCATAGTGTTTAACCCAGGAAATGTGCTCACAATTGCTTCGCTGAAGTCCAGAGACCCTGGGGAAAATGTTTCATATAAGCTAGAATGGAAGTCATCTGCAGTTACTTTGGAGAGTGGCTTGCAGGGATAACCTTCATGCAGGGTGTTACTTGGTATGCAGAAATCCAACACTGGATCTGGATCTGGTGCAAGAATAAGAGATAAAAAAGAAAGTGAGAGACCAACTAGAAGATCCATATTTTCTTTGAAGTTTAAATATCAATCCTTTATATATACAACAAATTCCACAGTGGTTTAGACTTGAGAAGAAATTGGTAGGGTACCAATATCATAAGATTCTCAAGAAAATACACTTACTTAAATGGACTTCAATGAATATATATAATAACCGACAAGACATTCTTAAAATGTTTTTAATATAATTAAGTATATAGCCTCAAAAATCCTTTAATGGTCTAATCTTCACTTAAGAAAAAGTCTTCTACCTGTAGATCCAAAGATCCATTTTAAAAACAACATTTTTAATCTTGTGTCAATAGAGTGACGATACTTTTATTGATCATGGTGAATATATGCTACACACACACACACATTGACACATATATGTTATAAAAGACGCATTATGTAATTATAATTTATTTTATAAAGAATATTACTCAAAGTTCTCCTCGCGTCTTTATCTTGCTTCGATCCTCCCCTCCACATTTATAGAGACTCCTGCTCAAAAACCTCGTCCGGTTGTGAAATACACTTCTTATAGAAATAGTATATTCATAGATAGACATGTCTGTCCATATCAACTTCCCTTATCTCCTTAACTTACATGTACATATGCAAATACATACATTATATAAACCCAATCTACATTGTTATGTGCCACATTTTGCATTATAACTAGTGTCGGGTCCAACCCCCTGCTCAACATTTATTCCTGCTACAAAGTCTGAGATTTCCATTAGGTGGCATAACTCTTAAGTCAACCTTCATTCGATCGCTTCCATCCTGCATGAGCCATGCCGCAGTGGGATTATCCATCGTAATGTATCTTGTTATAATATTAGCATGATTTACAAGTTGTATTCACGGTTTTTATTTGAAAGAGGCGACTTTCATTATAGAATATTATTTTGTATCATCCAAAGATGGTTCCACATGAAGAAAATAATATAATTTATATGTTTAACACACAAGTGAAATACTATACATATGATGAAATGTATACTTACTCAGCGAGAAAGTACACCATAAATTAAATTTTTTGTAAAATAATTTATATGTTTAACACATGAGTGAAATACTAATACAATGAAATGTATAGTTACTCAATGAGAAAGTACATCATAAATTAAATTTATTTGTATTGAAAAGATTGTGGCATGTATAGATCTAGAAAATAAAAAATTACATATAGCAGTAGCTGGTAATTCAATTTATGTGTTGTTATGTGTTAGCCCTCCGGGTTAAAACTCTGACAATTAGTATTGAAACCTATTTTTTACAATCAGTAGGACTGCCTAAAGTTGTAGAGTGTTTCAAGATTTAGTTAATTCTAAATTTTCGAAGCACTTTATCACTTTTGATATGGAGAGTTGGTCATGAGATCTATAACTCTTCAGAATACACTTACTTCATAAGTGGGTGTGAGTTATAGACTCGAATGTCAAAGGTAATACTTGAAAGTTAATTTCTAAGTTGTATGTTCAATTATTTTACTTTGTGGTTGTCTAGGTTACTTACCATATACTTCCATAAGACATGGCATATTAGTTTGTTAAGGCACTACTTTAGTGTGTTTTCAAGTTAATTAAGAAATGAGGCATTTTTCAATACGGTGCTTAAAGAGCAATGTGATACTTTGTGAATTACTAGGTGCTTAATGGATAATGTATCTTAGTTCAACGTGTTTAATAAATATCTTATTCATGTTTGGAGAATCTATTAAATTATGACATATGACTGAAACATGAAATTAATATGACACATTCACGTTGTAACTAAAATAGGGCATGATACATGAAAATGGAAATATAAAAAAATTACTAATTAATACTTAAGTTTTAATTATTAATTAATTTTTAATTAATTATAATTAACCCTTAAATATTAATTAATTAATAAATTAATCCTTCAATAACCTTACTTAGTAAGGAATATTCTTAAAATATCTTAGAATATTCATATTATTCTTCATTATAAAAATAATTTACAATAATTAAAAAATATTATCAAACATAATTACAAATGAAATCATTTTTTTATCAACATGTTAATGTATTTATAAATACTTTTTCCTTAACCATACAGAGAAATCTCTTCATTTTGTTTAAGCCATTACTCTCTGATTAATCGAATCATTTTGATCAATATCTTTATTTTGTTGCCACCACCTAACACTTTCACAAATGCAGTTAAGAGTTGCCATCCTTGTTAATACATAAGTTGTAATAAGACTAGGTCTGCATAAAGGCTTATTTAAAAAATGACATTTTTTTAAGAATAATATTGTAAAGCGCCCGGTTGCTCTTCTTCATTTTATAAAATTCTAAATCACGAGAAAGAAAAGCGTCAGGAAATGTTTGATACGGTGGATATTGCTCACAAAAGTTTTCGAATTCTTTTTTCTAGGCATGTATCCAAGTAGTTCATTAGCTCATCCATGGTATTGGTATCAGAATATGGGTTAAAAATGATTGGATGGATACAAGCAATGTTTTGGTTGAGCATAGCCTTCTGAGGAGAGTCGTTTACCATAAGATATGTGCGTTCTTCATTATCCTTAACTGATTGATCTTCTTATGAAGCCCAATAAACCTTTCATTCTTGAAGAAGTATGGCTTGCTTTTCTTTCTTATATTGTGAAATTCGAGAGGTTTATAACATATCACTGATCAAAAATTCAATCTTTACGAATCACCTCTTCTGCAACACTATAATGTTTCTTAAGCAAATTCAGTAGCAGTGTCAAGTTGTGAATCTACATGCATGACCAAATCCCACAAGTGCACCCATCTCCTTAAGCTTTTGAAAGAGACCATCCAACCCCGGACGAAAAATGATATCATATCGAAATTTACTATGATAAGGAATGAAATCTCCTTGTTTAATTTTTTTTTTCTATCCTTGGGCCTTTGTCGATGAAGTAGAACCATTGACATCCAACAACACAATATGACCATGGGTAACAGGGGTAGCATTGCCTCTTGAATGCTTTGCAACTCACTTGTTTGCTCCCTTTCACATTTATCTGTTGACACTATATTATTACCTATCCCTTTATCATGTACTTGTACATCATCCTTACAAGATTAAGATATTGCAGGCACTAAAGAAAGTGATTTAAGAACTGAAGGCAATAGAAATAGTGATGAAAAAACTGAAGTGGTCCCCATGGTAAGGATGTTTTAAGTTACATTATCCATTTCCTACATGAACTCTGTCATTCTGACATGTGGCACAAGAAATTTTCGCCAAACCCCTCTGTTACTTCATGCCAATGCTAAAAATCCATATTCTCAACTATTTCATTACATCTGCAAAATGATAGTTAGGTGGCCTTATAATTATTAAGGTATATTATTTACCTTGTTAATGTGTGACCCATGTTTGAACTAAAAGCTTCTTTAATCCTTGAGAATTTATTTTTTGTACAAAATATAAACGAAATATACAAAAATGCCTTATGTAACACTCATTTACAACTATTCGTCACTCTAAGAACTCATTAACAATTCTTCTTTGCTATTACCTTCTGAGTGAGGCGAAGAAGGTTTTAACTGCTTGAAAGATCGTTCATGATCTTCCGTATCTTCTGTTGATGTTTCCATGGGTAATGGAGTATGTGAATGTTCTGTACTCCTCGAGATAACTTCCAATCTAATATCTGATTGAAGATCGTCCTTAAACTCTGACATTAAACCAGATTCCTCTTTAGAGCTATCACACTTCTCGGGAGGGAACTTTCCCCAATACTCCTGTATGGGTTTGTTAAGGTAGTCAATTAAGAACCTCTCTATCCACTTGTTCAGGTCTTCAACTATGATCTTATCCTTTTCAATGGCAAACACACATGTATCCTGAAGGTAACACTCCTTCAAGACGAATCCCCTAGTGCAGTAGTCAAAAACCCATGCATCACTGTGAGGACCCCTGATCAAGTTGACGATGCTCCATGCAGCTTGACTTGTGATGTTTGGATAACGTACATTGCCGAATACATCCCTCTCAGCTATCAGTGTATCAGATGGAGGTTCAGGCCCGTTGGAGTGCAAACAAATGCCTGGCTAGTCATTTGGAAGTTTGAAATTGTTTAGCACATTCCTAACAACCAAGTGAACAACCGTATCAATGCATTTGGGATCAGCATCGTTCATATAAAATCATGTCCAACGATGTCTATTCTTCTTGACGAAGACGAAGGCAAAAGTATCAGTGATATGAGTCAAAATGAAGAAATAAATACCTGAAAACGTAGGTATCAGTCAAGAGTGCAAGCATGATGATCCAAGGTTTCCTAATGAGATTGCAGATATGTGATTAGGTGTATATGGAACTAGTGCTGGCAACATATTTAGGAAGTGTTTTGACAGATGAGAAAGGCGCTAGTTACAATGTTAATGGTATCAATGGCCGCAGGTTTATGGTCTAGTGGCTACGGAACCCCATTGTGAATGGTTGCTACGGTCCCAATGTTTAGGTTTCTCTATTATCTTTTTCATGATAAATATTAATTTTTTCACATTCACTATGTAAAATGAAAGAGCTTTTTCATTTATATTTTTAAAAAATGAATATTTTTGATTTAAAATTTTAAAAATGTTTTATTCAATTTCATAACTAGAGAAAATCATAAGTTAATATTTTTTTTTATAAGGTTTAAAAATAAATTGTATGTTCTTACACAATCTATATATTATGGAGCTTTAAGTTACATTAATTAATTAATTAATAGGTTCTATTAAAGTATTATAGCTTAACATAAATATATTAAATGAAATACTATATGTATTTTAAGATGTAATATTAAATTGGTAATAAACAAGAATATATTAGGGGAACATTAATATATTAGCTTTTAAATTATAATATTTTATTTTGAATACTGGGATTGGCAAATGGTACATTTTGGTGATGTGCTCAGTTGTAGCATCAACACCAACCATAATGTTTGGTACGGTTTGATTGCATAGCGTGAGCATGTCATGAAATGCCTTAGACTCTACAAGATTGAAAGGCAAATTGGCACTAATGAGGAGGGTGGTGATGACACTTTTCAATGTGTCACGGTTGAGTTGTATATGTGTCTGATAAGTTCGACCATGTTAGAATTTTTGGAGTGCTTAGCACTAACAAGAAACTAATAGATAT
This sequence comes from Selaginella tamariscina, assembly GCA_003024785.1. Lineage (NCBI taxonomy): Eukaryota > Viridiplantae > Streptophyta > Lycopodiopsida > Selaginellales > Selaginellaceae > Selaginella > Selaginella tamariscina. The sequence continues at coordinate 73,758 of PUQB01000811.1, forward strand.
TCATTATTGCACCTTGCTACTGGTTTCTAAAAAGCTGGCCGGCTTTTTGTGCTTCCGGTTTTGTCAAGGGTCAACTTTTGGTTGCATATTGCCGAACCTCCCTTGAATTTAGCAGCTTGGCAAATGCATATCTTCTTGCCATTTATTTTTGTCTTTGTGAAATATTGCCAAACCCAACTCTTCTTTGCTTTGGACATTGTTGACGCCATCACAGCCGATCCTTCTGTGTATAATGGGAAAATGTGGCTTTTAGTTGGTCAGACTATCAAATGAACAATTTGCTGAGGAATTTCCAAGGATGATGCTGTTGTCGTTCACCATGGATGTCTCCAAGGAGTGGCGTGTGCTAATTGGCTCGGAAAGGGTTAGGGTTAGATAATTAAAAGTCGAGGCTGGCCATGGGTTGGGCCTCGGCTAGGCCTGGCCCTGGCCCAAAGGCACCAGGTCGGAACCCTAGTTTGAATACTTTAGTAAACAGGCATGCTTGTACTCGCATCAAGGTGTTAAGCCTTGGGCATTCACTCAGGGAGGTTAGGTCTTATAACTAGGTGTGCTTTTGGCACACTTAGTTAGGGGGTGTTCTCCTTGGGATTTAAGGGTTGAACAACCTAAGCTCATTAGTAGGAGCCCTATTGTGAAGCACTCATAAGGTCATGTACTTAGGGCTATGCAAATTTAACCTTAGAGAGTTTACTTAGTAAAGCACTCGTGTCTACCTACGGTGCACACTCGTGTCCTCCTTAAGTATTAGCTCTAGGTCTAAGGTACAACTTAGCCACTCAAACCCTTATGGGTTAGTCGTGGTTTAGGGTACCCCTTATTGCCCTAAAGGGGTTTTACTCCCGGATGAGGGTGATTCCTCAAAGGTAAGTGACGATGCCTTAGCTTTGTCACGAGGGTATGTGTAAGACACGTCTTTTTCATGGGGTTAATCATGAGTCTATCTAGGTCTACTAAGACAAGATCCTAAAGTCTACTTAAGTTATCCTTTAGGGTTCGAGGAACAATCATTCTAGGGATTTAAGGTAGGACTCTGAGTCTCTTGCCTAATTTAGGCATTTGAGTCAAATTCTTAGAGTCATCTTTGAAAACTTAACATTGCTCACAACAGGATGTTGACACCGGATGGCCACTTGGTAACCACTTTTAACCTTTTAAGTAAAAACTTTGACATCTGCAAATGAACCACAAACATGAAAGATAAGTAGGTTGGGATTTATGCATAGATTAACTTTTTTGGCCTAGATCATGGTTCATGAATAGTAAACCCTAATTTTTAATAAAATATATATATACTATTAATTTATATAATGATCAATTAAGAAGGTATTCATAAAATTAAAGAATATAATATTAAATTTATATATTTGATTTAATTTAAAATCATTAAAAGTCATTATATAAATTAGTTTAAATTTATTGATTTAAACCATTATGGTTTATTTGGTAATTTAAATCATGGCCTAAGTCAAAATTATTAATATATGGATTATTGTTCGCCAACGAACCTCATAAAAGGAAGTTGATCAAGTTTTTTTAATTGGTATGGAGTTTGCCGACAAACTCCATACACCAACAAAAATAATACTTAATGACAAGATATGTTATATACAATTACCTTCATGTGGAGCTTCGCACTACCAAGCCATCTCTTTTGCACCTTTGCAACATTTGGCAAAAGCAATATGAATGTTGAGACCACATGGTCTGAGTTCTCATTGTCCTCCGCAAGAAAGAATGTTCATTGAATAATGTAAAGATACTCACTTGATATTTGAAAGCCTTTTCTTGCATTTATTCTCATGTGAAATTGTAGGAATTTGTAACTACCATAATTTTTTGTGATCATTAATCTCATTTTACTTTGATCCACATGCCCAAAATGAAATTGAATAGAATGTGATACCAAGGGGTGTCTTTAGGTTTTGCTTTTAAAAGTTTTAACTCATATAGGGTTTCTAGCAGGCTCTTCCACAACAAATAGGCTCTTTCCCTTCATATGGGAGGTGGAAGTATTCTTCTTATCCGCAAAAGAAGATGAAGAGACCTACTAAAGAGGCTAACGCAGTGAAGCAAACACCACAAAAGAAAATGTTATTTTCTTAATATTGTGCAAGATGGTTCGGAAAACCCACAATATAAGTAAACATGGATGAATATCCTTGAATACTTTTACACATACCATATTTAGTTTCTTTTATTACATGCCTTGACAACCACTACCAAAACTCTGATATGCTTGTCTGAATCATGTCTTAAGGTTCTCTATAGTATTCATTATCGTTGTACAACGATGATTACCATCTGCAATATGAAAAACTTTATGACCATAAATTTTTAATATTCATTAGCAACGAGTTTTTATTGAAATGTTGTGATTTCTTAACCCATATGTTATTCCTTGACTTGACATCTTACATAATTGTCATTTTATTCTTGAGCAAACAAACCAAAAACATGTTGTTTTTACCCCAACCTATTTTAGAGCACAGCTAGGCATTCACAACTATGATCGACATGGTCAAGTTGTAATTCATGGTTTTTAGCTTGTAACATCGTCCTCCTAACCATGTGTTAGAGTTTTAACCCGGAGGGCTAACACGTGGCAACACGTGGTCGCCAAGTGACCTTCCGGCATCAATTCTCTATGTGAGCAACACTAAGTCTTCCAAGATGACCTCAAAAGTTTAACTCATATGCCTAGTTAAACAAAAGACTTCGAGTCCTACCCTAAGTCCCTAGAATGACCATCCCCCGAACCCTAAAGAATATCTTGAGTAGACTTTAGGATCCTATCCCAGTAAACATAGACAGGCTCATGCCCTAACCCACAAAGGAGATGTGTCTCATACATGCCCTCGTGACATAGCTAAGGCATCGTCACTTACCCCTTGAGGAATCACCCTCATCCGAGAGAACAACCCCTTTAGGGCGACAAGGGGTACCTTGAACCACGACTAATCTTAGGGGTTTGAGTGGCCAAGTTATACCCTAGACCTAGGGCTAGTACTTAGTGAGGACACAAGTGTGCGCCATTGGTGAACACGAGTGTTTGTTAAGTAAATTCCCTAAGGCTAGGTTTGGATAACCTTAAGTATATGACCTTGCGAGTGCTTCACAAAAGGGCTTCTGTTAACAAGCTTAGGTTGTTCAACACTTGGATTCCAAAGAGAACACTCTCCTAGCCAAGTGTGCCAAAGCACACCTAGTTACGAGACCTAACCTCCCTTGAGCTGATGCCCAAGGCTTAGCACCCTAGTGCAAGCACAAGCATGCATGTTTGTCAGAGTATCCAACCCCTTGGCGACAAACCCATGACACAACCCCAAAGGACATGCCTTGGGCATTGTATCACATGACGTCTAGCCTAGTGTCACATCTCCATGTGACACTGCCTTCCACGATGTGGGCTATCATGCCATAGCCCTTAGATTCAAGATTTGCACCAAGTGCCACAAACGTGGCTCCTAAATGCCAACTCTAGAACCCCTTAGTGAACCCTCAAGAACTAGATAACATGAACCTGTCAAACAAGATCCCACGCCCACAGTTAGATAAGGACACGAATGTGCCTTGCTTGGCCATGAGTGCTATACCTAGCTTGACGTGGAGGAGGAGGTTGAAGACAAGCCTCAACCTCAACCTCTTGGAATGTGCATTCCGACAAGACCTCCTAGGCATGGATTCGCCAACATTAAGGGGTGCTACCCCGAAGGTGGGACGTACCCCTATCATCTGGAAGTTAGGCGACACAATAGAGGGTTGTGTCAAGCCATGATCCAGGAACCAAGAAGAGAGCAGGATTCCGAGAACAGGAAGGCTTGACTCAGGAACAGGACCGAGAGCAGGACGGAACTAGGAACAGGAACAGGACAGATCCAGGAGCAAGACAGGATCAGGATAGGATCCGGGAGCAAGACAAAGCGGGACAGGATCCAGGAGCAGGACAGGAAACAGGAGCGAGACAGGAGCAGACAGGAAACAAGACAAGAACAAGACAAGACGAGATTGATCGTAGTAAGACTGGTGTTGATAGTAACTGATTGTACAACAATTAGGTCGGAGCTTTTATGCTCACAACTCCAAGAGCTAATCTAGGCATGAGTGCTAAAAGTGGTTGCATGCATGCAAAAGTGACTGCATGCATGCAGAGGCTAAGATGAGTCCACATGTCCCTTATCCTCTAGGCATATCCTGTGGCATATCCTGTAGGAATATCCTGCAACCGAATCCTGTGTCCGGAATCCTGGTAGGAATATCCTGTAGGAAAGTCCTGCAACCCATATCCTGTATCCGGAATCCTGTAGGAAAGTCCTGCAACCCATATCCTGTATCCGGAATCCTGTATTCTGTATCGGGTCGTGACAGCACCTCCTCCCTAAAGACGAGTTCCACGAGTCTTGGGACCTGGTTTAGCAGGATAATGCCGATGGAAGGCAGCAACCTTGGAAGAAGCATGGAGTAAGTTGGATGCAGGTTCCCAAGTGCGATCAGTAGGCATACCCTTTCCAATCCACCAAGTATTGGAGTTGGTGCGATGAAGACGAATCAAGGATGGCTGCAACTTCGTACTCAGGTTCAGTGTCAATGACCACAGGAGGGGGAGAGAAAACACGACCGGGAAGAGAAGAAGGATGATACGGCTCCAACAAGGAGGTGTGAAACACAGGATGAAGTTTCACCGTGGATGGTAACTCGAGTCGGAAAGCTACAGGATTTACCTCCGCCACGATCCTGTAAGGGCCCAATCGTTGAAAATCCAACTTAGAAGAAGGCCTGTTGGTGCGAATGTGTCGACGAAGAAGCCACACGAGATCACCAATCTTGTATGCAGGTGCCGGCTGACGGTGAGCATCAGCATGATGCTTGTATCGTTCCTGTGCCTGCTGAAGATGAACCTGGAGATCATCCTGTACCTGCCGAAGATGCTGAAGACGATCCTGTACTGCAGGAGCGGAAGAAGGAGAAGCGGGAGGAGCAAAGTCAAAACGTGGATGGTGGCCTGTAAGAGCAAAGAAAGGTGTCTGTCCTGTAGATGCGTGAACGGAGTTGTTGTAGGCAAACTCCGCCATTGGAAGAAGGTCCAACCAGTTGTCCTGCTGGTAACTGATGAAGCAACGAAGATACTGTTCAAGGTCTGAATTGTGCGTTCGGACTGCCCATCGGTTTGTGGGTGATATCCTGAAGAAAGATCCGCTTTAACCTGTAGACTCCGAAGAAGCTCTCGCCAAAACTTGGACATGAATTGTGGACCTCGATCGGAAACAATGCTCTCAGGAAGACCATGATGTCGGAACACCTCGCGGATCACCAACTCGGCAGTTGTCTGACCTGTAGCTGTCTTGTTGCAGGGTAGGAAATGAGCCTGCTTGGTGAAACGGTCAACCACCACAAGAACTGCATCAAATCCACGAGAAGGAGGAAGATCTGTGAGGAAATCCATAGAAATGGATCTCCAAGGAGCAGAAGGAACAGGAAGAGGACGAAGAAGACCAGAGGGTGCATGATGAGGCATCTTCGACCTGCTACAAGTGTCACAACTCCGTACAAACCTCTCCACAAAACCTCGCAACCCAGGCCACCAATAGTTGCGAGTCACCAACTCCACTGTCTTGGCCACACCAAAATGTCCTGTAGCCGGGGTATCATGACAATCCTGTACCACACGAGTCCTGGAAATACCAACAGGAACGTACAGGAGACCTTCCCGGTACAGGAGTCCATCCTGTATGGTGAACAGGTTGTAGTCTGGACGGGAACTGGAGGAAGAGGAACTTGCAACGTCAGGATGAATGTGTGAGAACACATTCTTTGCCAAGTCGTCTGTAGCCAACTGCGAACGGACGTCCTGTAGGAGTGTTGAATTTGCTGGAGCCTGATGAACCTGCAGTGCCGCAAGCCGGAATCGATCAGGACCCAACAACACTTGCCTTTGACAGTCAAATGCAGGATCGCCCGGGCTTGGTGCAAGGTAAGAGCGCCTAGACAATGCGTCCGCCTTGCCATTCCGAAAACCGGGCCTGTAGACGATGACGAAGTCAAAACGTGATAGGAACTCTGCCCACCTAGCCTGTCGCCGACTGAGAACTCGAGCCGTTTGAAAGTACTCCAGGTTCTTGTGATCCGTAAGAACTTGTACAGGATGTGCAGCACCTTCCAGGAAATGCCGCCACTCCTCAAACGAATCCACAATGGCCTTGAGTTCCTTGTCATGAATCTCGTAATTGATCTCCGCCGACAGGAACTTACGAGAGTGAAAAGCTACAGGATGAAGCAACTTGTCCTCTCCAACTTGCGATAGGACGGATCCTACTGCAAAATCCGAGGCATCTGCTTCAATGAAGAAAGGATGAGAAGGGTCAGGATGTGCTAAAATCGGAGCTGTCGTGAAACGTCCTTGAGTGTTGTGAACGCGTGTTCCGCCTTGTCGGACCAAGAGAAAAGTCCTGTGCGCTTGGTGAGTTCTGTGAGTGGAAGTACACGCTTGGAGAAGTCCTGTATGAACCGCCTGTAGAAGTTTGCAAAGCCAAGGAAACATTGTACATCTCGTACCGACTTGGGCCTCTCCCACTCCACGATGGTCTTCACCTTGTGCATGTCCATGGAAACGCCAGCAGGAGAGACGATGTAGCCCAAGAACTCCACCGAATCCCTATCGAAAAAACACTTCTCCAACTTCGCGTACAGGCCATGCTCGCGAAGCCGCTCTAGAAAACTAGTCGTACATGCTTGTCATGTGCCGCCTGGTCCTTGGAGAAAATCAAGATGTCGTCGAGGTAGATCACCACAAACTGGTCCAAGAAGTCACGAAAGATGTCGTTCACCATGTGTTGGAACACGGCTGGGGCATTGGTAAGGCCGAAAGGCATTACCGTGTACTCAAAATGTCCATACCTTGTACGAAAGGCAGTCTTCCACTCATCGCCGGGACGAATCCGTACAAGGTTGTAGGCCCCTCGTAAGTCGATCTTCGTGAACACCTTTGCTCCTCGCAGCCGATCGAGAAGTTCCGGGATCAATGGCAACGGGTACCGATTCCGAATGGTGACTTGATTCAAACCCCTGTAGTCCACAACCAAACGTAAACTCCCATCCTTCTTCTTGACAAAGAAGATAGGCGCTCCTGCAGGGGACTTTGAGTGACGAATGAAGCCGGATGCCAAGTTGTCCTCGATGTACTGACGAAGAACCTCCAACTCTGTGGGTGACAATGCATAAATCGGTCCGAATGGTGGAGTCTTTCCTTCCGCAAGATCAATAGGACAGTCGTAGGACCTGTGAACAGGAAGAACTGCAGCCTTGTTTGTCAAAAACGTCCTTAAAGCGTGATACTTGGATGGTAGGGAAGAAGGAGGAGAAGGAGGAGTAGGAGAAGGAGAAAAAAAAGAGTCGGATACAGGAAAGGTAGAAGAGGACGTAGGAGTTACTTGAAAGGCAAAAAGGTGGAAAGGAGCAGGATCAGTGGCGAGTTCATGCATGGTAGTGGTAAGAACTCGGAGAGGAGAAGGAGGGAGCTGTGACTGAAAAAGAGGAAGGATCTTGGGGGTGGAACAGAAGCAGGGTAACAGAAAGAGCAGGATTGGAAAAAACCTGTGTGGTGTTGATGAGTGTACAGGATTGGAAGAATCCTGTACAGGAGTCCGTGGTTGCGCAAGAGTGGAAAAGCCTGCGAATGTGCTGACGAATCAACAGGAGGTGGATCCTGTTGAGGAGGAACCTTCGACACTGATACAGGATTGGAAGAACCCTGTACAGGACACCGCAAACTTACAGGAGTGGAGAGAGCCTGCGGATGTGCTGAGGAACTGACATGAGGTGAATCCTGTCGAGGAGGAGTCTTCAACACTGGTACAGGAACAGGCACGGTCAATCCTGTAGCTTGTACTGCCTCAGATACTAAGGATGTATCCTGCACAGGAAGGTACAGGATTGATCCTAGCTGTCGGAGAGGAAAACGTGAGCGTCCTAGACCTCCAGTCGATCTGCGGATTTGCAACAACGAACCATGGCATGCCCAAAATGATGGGAGTCGACCGAGTCTTGATCAAGTTGAAGGAAATTGAACAGTTGAATGTGCCATACTGCAGGAGAGAGGTTCGGTAGCATGGGTAACTGCGCCAGAAGCAATCAGACCCATCGGCCACCTCTACAGGAACTGCACGCTTCAACTTCACCACCGAAATGCCATGTTGAGTTGCAAACGTGTCATCCATGAAGCATGCATTTGCACCAGTGTCTAACAAGGCAAACTCCATGAGCTCTCGATTATTAAGATGAATGTGTACAGGAAACTTAAGTGATGGGATGGTATGAGCAGCACCAATGGAGCCTGCACCTACGTCCAACTTCGCGGCTCCTAGACGAAGTGGACATTGGAGTTTTCCGACTGAACTTCAGCTTCAACTTCACGCGTCTTGAAGTTCCTGGCTTTAATAGGACAATCTGCCACCTTGTGTCCTGCTCCACCACAATACAAGCACAGGTTCTCACTGCGACGACGTTGCTTCTCAGCAGCGGAAAGAGAGCCACGCTTGGATTTCTCAACCTCCATAGGAACTACTCCAGAAGGTGGTGCAGGAACATGTACCACAGCTGCAGGATTGGTTTGCAGGAACTGCTGACGGGATCTTTCCTGACGACGCTCGAACAAACGGTTGTCGCAACGAACAGCTTGTTGCATGATCTCCGCTAATGTTTGGGCATCCGGTAACGTAAGGAGAAGGTCCTTCACGTCATCCCTCAACCCAAAACGGAAGTGTTCGATCAATGCAGTCTCGTCCCATGGAATGTTCGTGCAAAGTTGCTGAAATTCGGATGCATAGACGGAAGCTGGTCGGGATCCTTGAGTGAGCTTCCGTAACTTCGTGCATGCAGAACGGTACTTATCAGGATCTCCAAAACAGGCTTCAAAGGCAGCCACGAAACCTTCAAAGTCTTCCATCAATGGGTCGTCACGCTCCAGCAAGGGGCAACCCAAGCCCGTGGAGATCCACTTAGTAAGGATGCCAAAAGACCCACCTTTTGAGCATCAGTCGAGTAGCGCCGTGGTTGCATACGGATCAAGAGCCGGATCTGATTCAGGAAACCTTGGAAATCGGCACGATTGCCACTGAACTTCTCTGGCATGCTAACCTTCGGCTCCGAAGAAAAGTTGATGAAGAGGGAACCACCGATGCCTGGGAGAGAGCCTGCGCAGCAGCCTTGGAGGATGCATCAGCAGCTGCATGTGCCGCAGTGGTGGAACCTTGCAGGTCGGTGACCACTTGGCGCAAAGTGGCCAGCTCATGAAGTAACATTTGGTGCTCGCGTTGAAAGCGCTCAAAATCAGCCATGATCTAGGAAAGAAAAAGGAGGAAAATGAAGGAAAAGAATCAAGAAAAAGGTAGCTGGAAAACGGAGAACTATGAAGCAGTTACTATCAAACTGTCAAGCCACGATCCAGGAACCAGGAAGAGACAGGATTCCAAAAAGGAAGGCTTGACTCAGGAACAGGACCGAGAGCAGGACAGGAACTAGGAACAGGAACAGGACGGATCAGGAGCAAGACAGGATCAGGATAGGATCCGGGAGCAAGACAGAGCAGGACAGGATCCAGGAGCAGGACAGGAACAGAGCAAGACAGGCAGGACAGGAAACAAGACAAGAACAAGACAAGACGAGATTGATCGTAGTAAGACTGGTGTTGATAGTAACTGATTGTACAACAATTAGGTCGGAGCTTTTATGCTCACAACTCCAAGAGCTAATCTAGGCATGATGCTAAAAGTGGTTGCATGCATGCAAAAGTGACTGCATGCATGCAGAGGCTAAGATGAGTCCACATGTCCCTTATCCTCTAGGCATATCCTGTAGGAATATCCTGCAACCGTATCCTGTGTCCGAATCCTGTAGGAATATCCTGTAGGAAATCCTGCAACCCATATCCTGTATCCGGAATCCTGTAGGAAAGTCCTGCAACCCATATCCTGTATCCGGAATCCTGTATTCTGTATCGGGTCGTGACAGGTTGTGGCTTAACGACACAAGCTAGAGCTTGCACCAGGAGAAGAGTAACAAGCTCAGTCATGAACCCAAACCCTCACTCCTACATATTCTACCTTATTTATGTGACAGCGCCCCTCGCCCCCCCCTCTCCTGTTTACATAAGTGGGCTGGCACGGAATCTCATTCCCAAAGGGAATATACTTGGTGAGTTATTCATCAATCCCTAAACCCTAACCTGTCGAACTTAGGGGTATTTCTAAACATATCCGACATGTCGAACTCACCAGAATTAACCATTAATCCAACTGGGACACGGAAAACTAAGGTAAGAGTTTTTTAAATGGAAGTGCTAGCTTCGCCTAGAGTTTCCTATAAATACCTAATGACACCCAGCCAGACCATCACTAGATACCCAAGTTTACTAAGAGGGCCTATTTCCTCTACATCTAAAGTTTATCAACATAGTTCAATAAGTAACAACAATCAACATCCAAAGTAAAGAGGAGTCATAGTAAAAACTATGACACCATGTCCCTGATTTGTCCTTGGTCTTGCTCACTCACAACCCTTGCAAAGTGCCTTCACCAATTGGATTTGTTTGTTGGCTATCATGTTGTTGGTTGGTGTTGCCAACAAGTTTCTCTAGATTGAGGAGGAGCCTTCACTAGTTGGATGTATTTGCTAGCTGCCATGTTGTTGGTTGGTGTTGCTAGTAGGTTCCTCTAGATTGGGAAGAATGGCTAGGTTGCACATGTTCAAAATGAGGAGGGGAAGGCATGGTTATCAAGGCAAGGAGGGTGTAATTGAATGGTGATAGTGGAAGCAAGTTGGAGAAGGATCACATGATCTTCCTTGTTTGTTTGTTGACCTTCCTCTTCTGACAGATCCACCACTTCACTTTTGCAAATAGGTCGATCACATGCATCTATCTATGTGAATGTGGGGTGTGAGGTTTTCTTTTTCTTACCTATAAAACTGAATTGAACAAGCATGTTACTCATATCTCTACTCTAAATGTACAACTACGTGAATTACTAGAAGCTACTTTTTTTTTTTCTTTAGATTGTGCTTTTCCTCTTAGTAATCTATGAAAGCAATGTTCGAATTTTCTTAGTAAAAATAATTTAATTCAAATGCATTACACACATGCAAGCACAAGACACAACAAATGATTAACATTAAGAAAGACCAAACAAGTTTGTTCATAACATTAATCAGGAGTTATTCACTATCAAACCCCAAAGAAAACTACATTCTATTGTCAGAAATATGGAAGTCAATGAAGATAGCCAATGAACCCTAAGGAAAACTAAAATATAATTACTGCAATTGTGAAAGACCCTCCAGTTCACTAGTGAATTTTAATGAAAACTACATTTTATCCTCGGCAATATGGAAATCTTGAAAATAGTGTTGGGGTTTGTTGACAAACCCAAACAAAACTTAATATCTGATTACTGCAAATTTGAACAAAATGCAAAATACCATCGGGTGGCTAGATACCCCAAATTTAAACTACATTCTATCATCAAAAATATGAAAGCAATTGTTATTGATAGAACTCTAGGCATGTTGATTATGCATATACATATTAAGGATTTAGGGTTCTTTTCCATGGCACATGTGGCTAATATAGCTAATGTGTGCATGCATGTTAGCAGCATTTGTGCACATTTAGGGTTGCATTTTATAGAATCTATATATGTTAATTATATTAATATATTCTATACAAACACAACATGGTTTAGGGTTCTCTTACGTGTGTCTATTATACAACCCATAACTAGTGTGTTCTTAGTGATGTACATTTACCATTGCCTATATATAGACTTTCATTATGGACTTCTACATAATATTCAATAGATTCTCTCTTTATATATACATGTGTGTTATGTATGTGCATATATGATATACATATATTTTGAAGTTTTGAAGAGTGGGAACAACATTCAGTACTCGATAAATGTAGCATTCCTTACATCTATTTATGCAAACAACTTAGGAAAATGCATGTTTTCAAGTGGATCTAAGTTGCTAACCTCTAAAGACTTGATTGACTTTGTAGCAAGTGTCATAGTTTTACTATGACTCTTCTTTACTTTGGACGTTGACTGTTGTTATCTACTGTAATATGTTGATAAGCCCTAGGTGTAGAAGAAACAGGCCTACTTAGTGCACTTAGATATCTAGTGATGGTCCGACCGAGTGTCATTAGGTATTTGCAAGAAACTTTAGGCAAAGCTAGCACTTCCATCTAAAAAACTCTTACCTTGGTTTTCATGTCCCGGTTGGGTTAATGGTTAGTTCCATGTTGAATATGCTTAGAAATACCCCTAGGTTTGACAGGTTAGGGTTTAGGGGTCGATGGATAACTCACCAAGTATACTCCCTCTGGGAATGAGATTCCGTGCTAGCCCACTTATGTAAACATGAAAACAGGGGGGGGCCCTCTGTCACATAAATAAGGTAGTATGTAGGAGTGAGGGTTCTGGGTTCACGACTGAGCTCATTACTCTTCTCCCGATGCAAGCTCTAAGGATTTAAGGTGGGATTTAAGGTTAGGATTTAAGGGTCAATGAGTCGTAGGTTAACTCAACAAGTGTATTTCTATTGAAAATGATATTATGTGCTAACACGGAATTGTTCATATATATTAAAATAGGATTATAGTGAGAGTTTCTGGGTTCATGACTAAGTTCATTATTATTTTATTAGTGTAAGCTTTAACTTGTGTCATCAAGACACAACCCTCTATTGTGCCGCCTCAATTTTTAGAATAACTTACCCTTAACGTTGGCGAATATGTGCCTGGGAGGTCTTATCAAAGTGCACATTTCAAGGGTCAGAGGTTGAAGTTGTCTCCAACCTCCTCCACATTAACCTAAGAGTAACTAAGCAGGGCATATTCGTGTCCTTGTCATGTGAGCATGGGATCTTAGCTGATAGATTCTCAAGTTCATGAGGGTTCATAAAGGGGTTTTAAAAGTGGCATCTGTGAGCTATGTTCATGGCACCAGGTGTAACTCTTGAATCTAAGAGGTTATGACGAGATAACTAACATTTTGGGAAATAATGTCACATGAAGATGTGACACTAGGTTGAGTATCCAACCCTTTAACATTAAGCCACACCCCAAAAGGCATGCCTCAAGCGTTGTATCATGTGTCATTTAACAAACATGCTTGCATTAGGGTGTTAAGCCTTAAGCATCTGCTTAAGGGGGTTAAGTCTTATAATTGGATGTGTTAATGGGCTAGGGGGTGGTTCTCCTTGGGATCCAAGGATTGAACAACCTAATCTCATTTGCAAGAGCCCATTTGTAAGGCACTCGCAAGGTCATGTATTTAGAGTTATCCAAACCTAGCCTTAGGGAGTTTACTTAGTAGAACACTCGTGTCCACTTATGATGCACACTTGTATCTTCATTAAGTACGAACCCTAGGTCTAGGGTATGACTTAGCCACTCAAACTCTTAGGGACTAGTTGTGATTTACGGTCTTGTTGCCCAAAAGAGGTTGTACTCCTAAACAAATGTGATTTCTTAAGGGATAAAGGACAATGCCTTAGCTCTATCATGAGGGTATGTGTGGAACATGTCTCCTTAGTGGAGTTAGGGCATAAACCTGTTTAGGCTTCCTAAAGTAAAATCTTAAAGTTTACTCAGGTTATCCTCTAAGGTTCAGAAAGTAGTCATTCTAGGGACTTAGGGTAGGACCCTAAGTCTCATGCTTCTAAATCAGTTTTTATGAAAGACTTAGTGTTGGTTACACAAGGTGTTGACGCCGGATGACCACTTGGCAACCACATGTTAACCCTTGGGTTAAAACTCTGACAACAGGGATGCACCAAACCCTAACATCTTAATTGGTGCAATTGTTGGAGGACCATATGAAAATGATGAATTTAATAATGTGAGATCTAATGTAACTCAATTAGAACCTATTACTTACAACAATGCACCTTTTATAAGGTTGGTTGCTAAGTTTCCCTATAATGGATACTTTTAATTTCTTTCTAATTTTATTTTTTTTCAATTGCCACATTCCTCCACCTCCCTCTCAATATATATTAGGTAAAGATATAATTATAATGTGTACTTGTATATGTGGCATGTTTATATTTACATGTGTACATTCATACATATATGTATCCATATATATATGAACATCTCATTTGTAACTTTTGTTATGTAAATTTATATATTGTTATGTGTTGTAGGTACACATAAGCATTATGTTTGTATATTTGTATACATGTATGAATGCATGTGTATGCTCTTGTGTGTTATGTGAACACATGTATGTGGTTAACTTATTTGCTAGCATATATGTCAATGCATATAAAATTATTCTTATTACTTTGTTTTTGAACATCTTAAGCTACTAATATGAGTATGTACACACACACATATATAGTGTAAGCAACTCTTCCTTTCTCTCTCTCTACATTAGAATGTGCATGTGATGTGTATGGTATATGTGTGAAGGTATGTGTTTCATGTGTAAAACCTATGTATATACGCGTGTCTTTATCTGCATTGGTGTTTGTGTGTGCAGTCACATACAACTCAATTACACGAGAATGACATGTACATGGGCCTTGCCTTTACTAACTTCTACAGTTATTTTTTTATAGTAATAAAAAAGAAAACCACAATTTATGTACATTCTAAGTTATTTTATTATAATTGTTCAAGTTTGCTAATATATTTCATACATCTTTGCTGAATGTCCCTTTTTGATGCTTACACATGCCCATAGTTGATGGGTTTAATTATTTAATAATAATTTATTAATTAATTAATCATTAACATAATTGTTTTTATTTTAACATGGAATGTTATTCTTAACACGATGAATTTATCGTTAAGTTCCTTGGTTTACTTATAATGATCATTAACTTAGTTGTTATCCTTAAATTAAACCCTTAACTCAGTCCTTTAATCTTGCTAAACCCAAACCCCATACGCAATATTCTTATTCTGACATGAGATTCCAAATTTGAATGCTGAACGTGTCAAATCCACGTCGAATATATATGTCACAATGCCCTTCTCTACTCGCCTTAGGTTGTATAACTACTGTGATCGCGACCTGCGTTGTCTTTGGTGTCATTATCGCTCGTTCTCCTCCGGGCGGAACTCCTTCTTTGGCTTTACAGTATCGATTGTATTCACGATCCAGATATGATTCAAGCTCAGCATCGTATTTGCAACCGTCCGGAGATTGTTAAAACATATACCTCTCGCGTGAGTGGTAAGGATTGCTGTCCTCCTCTGTGCTGTGTTCACAACGTCTCCTCCAGTTCCAGGGCATCTTCAACACGATCCAGATCCTTCTTCTTCGCCTCTGACATGAAAAACTTTTGTAAAACATAATTTCAGAGAGGACATTCTCATGGAAGTCAAGGCGTAGTCGACGTGGGTGCCTTCAACTGCACAGTCCAATACTGCAGGAGCCGAGAGTTGTGCACCATAGAATTCTCCACAGTTTGCGCACATTCTGAGAGGTGCGTTCCCAGAGAATAGCTCTACTCCAACAAGCGTTGAGAATGGTGAGGAAAGTGACGATGATTCTCACGCATGCACGCGTTGCCAACGAACGTGATATTCTTAGCGCCCATGGCTTCCAGCTGCATGGGATGGAAGTTAGCTGTTGGGCATATGCGGTGATCATGACGTTCCATGAAAGAACTCGCTTGAACAGTGAAGCCAGCAAATGGTTCTCTCTCCATGCCCCAACGAGTCGAATGGCGATGACCAGTTTATTTATAAACTGGCTATTGTTTGCAAAACAGAGATGGGTGAGGCGGCGGCGCTATCGATCTACACCCACGTTCATGAAGTACCAGAAGCACCAGCCGGCAGGGTGCTGCTTGTCAATCCTGATTGGGGCGATGCAGAGGCATTCCAAGGAGTGGGTATGTTCTTGGTTCTTTCTTGTGTCGTTTTCTGATTAGAATGTATCAGGTGATAACTTGGTGGAGTGCGTTAGGAGGAGCAGATACAGCTTACCCTAGACGACCTGCGCTTCAAGCTGCCTAATCTGCTTGTTGGCTCTGCTGAAGCGCACCAATGGATGCTTCCCGCCCTGGGCGTCATTGTTGCAACCCCGGAGCAAGCAAACTACGCCTGCTTTTTTTTTGCACTGCTTGCATGTCCCTGCCTTTCTTCTGGCCTCTGCGGGAAGGTATCTCGTGGGCTTTGAATTTCTTGTTCTCGCGTCAACCTTGTCTTAACTTTTGGACGGAACCTTCAATTTGAAGAGCCCTGTACGTTTTCCCAAAAACTGCCCACCGCAAGTCTCGCCACCTCCTGCCTGTGGGGTTTCTCCAAGTCGCCCTCTTAGCCGTTCCTCTCTTCAGTTTTTGACACGGAAGTTTTCCTGCAGGCACTGGTTTCGGGGACAAATGCTTCGAGACAATGCTGGACTGATTTGGTCAAGGCAACAACCTTGTCCACCACGACGAGTCGGGGATTTTAATTTTCACGCCCGGATTACTCAGGGCTGTTGCTGGCCATCGGCCATATGCGTCCCTACTTCTGGTGCCCCAGGGATACTTTGAAAAGTTTTTGAAGTTGCAGTTAGTTCCGGTACCTGAGATTTTAGCATGCTTGTAC
Organism: Selaginella tamariscina; assembly: GCA_003024785.1. Classification (NCBI taxonomy): domain Eukaryota; kingdom Viridiplantae; phylum Streptophyta; class Lycopodiopsida; order Selaginellales; family Selaginellaceae; genus Selaginella; species Selaginella tamariscina. The sequence goes on from PUQB01000811.1 coordinate 90,361, forward strand.
AACAAACTTGCATTTATAATGGAGTTCATTTCAAGATTTTCAAAATTATCATTTGAAATCAATTTCTTAACGATCAATAAGTAGATTAGGTGGAAACTGGGTTATAAGGCATACTAATAAAACTTTGGGGCGAGCTAAAGTATTTTATGAGAGTGATACATTCACTATTAGGCTATAAAAGTGAATATTTTTATTAAAAGATTAAGTAAGATTTAAACATTATGTAAGTGGTAGTATTGAATTTATTACTTATTTAATATTATAAAGTTGGGTCTTAAGTTAATTATATAGATTTTATGACATTAATGGTACTTTCTATATTGCTTTCCGATCTGGTATGAGGGAGTGATATGTTCAATATAAAAAGGAAAATATTAGTAAATTTGTAATATATTATATATTTTTCAATTCTAGTCTTGCAAAAGAAATGATTTGCAAGTCAGGTGGGTGTTTTATAATCTTTTGTTTTTTTAAGTGACAATTACTTATTTTTTTTAATAAAGATATGCATTTGATACAAGCACTGTTGACATTAAAGTGTTGAAATCACATTTTATTCAATTCCAATGCTTTGATACCAACAATGCTCGCATTAAATGCATATGTTTATTTAAAAAATAAATGATTATCACTTTAAAAAATAAAAATTATAGAACACTCATCTAACTTACAAAAATAAATCGGGAGCAAACAAAAAAAGTACTCTTGGGTGTCATAAAAACTCATGTAATTAACTTAAAACCCAACTTTATATTGTTAAACAAAATAAGAAATTCAATATTACTACTTACATAATGTTTAAATCTTACCTAATCTTTTAAATAGAAATAACTCAATTCAACATCGTTGTCTCTGTAGCCCAACATCAAGTGCATCACCTTCACAGAGTGCCTCAACTCGCCCCAGAATTTACCACCGATATGCTTTGTAACTTAGTTTCCACCTAACTCACTTATTAATCAGTTGAGAAATTAATTTCGAGTAATAATTTTAAAAGTCTTGGAACGAACTTCATTATAAATGCGAATCTGTTATACAAGTGCATTAGAATCCCAAAGACCGGAACCGACTACAACTTCAAAAACCCACTTACAATATTGAAGATATAGATCAGCTACATGCTTAGTACATTTCTTGCAAACCAACTCGCACATTCCGCAGCCCTTATTAGCTTGGTTCCTGCAAGCGCATCTAACAGCACTACCATGGACCACATCTTGTACAGCTGCACCTGACTAACGAATTCCATATGTAAATCATAAAGGCCATGCTTCCCGACCGCCGCGCCATAGCTGCCTTAACCCTATTTGGACCTTTAACGATTCGAACCCTAAACCAGTGTATAAGCATGCTGAGTGTGTGAATGCAATCTTTCATAACAAGTAGAAGGCTAATATGTCCTTGTGTCGTTGATCGATCGTCTTGCTCGAATTAATATATATAAAACATACCTATTCTTGTACATGTCAAACACATATCTCACTTCAAAACCTGTGGAGAACATATACTTAGAAATATGATACCTCGAGACTCGCTTTCACTTTGCTTATTAATGAAAGCCCGCCCCCGCAAATGTATTTCTCTATTTCTAATTCTTATGATACATAGTTTATTTATAAATATTATATTAAACACATTATATTTTCTAATTCTTATGATACATAGTTTATCTATAAATATTATATTAAACACATTATTATTATAAATATTACACTGTATTAAAAATCTAGTATAACCATGGCTCCCATGCATAATCAAATCCATTTCATTTTAAAAAAAACATGCTACATCCATATTTATCACAAACCACACCAATGCTGATTAAGAATAATTTTCTTTACATTAATATTAACATCTATCGTAATTGTATTGGTCTGTTGATAAAACATAAAAATTAATATTTACTTAATGATGATCAGCCTAGAAGATTATGTTAATTAAATTAATACATGATTATTTGACTTGCAGTGTCTTTAAAAATACGAACGTTGTAATTAAAATGAGAATGATACATGAAAATGAAAATATAAAAACATCTTTAATTAATACTTATGTATTAATTATTAAATTTTAAACATACATTTTTAATATTCTTTTTTTAAACATATATTTTAAAAATTATTTATTTATATTAAAAATGCTAATTAAATAATTAAAATTGCTAATTATATAAATGTTGTAACTAAAATAGAAATGTATATAGTCACATTTTCTTAATAATTAGCAATTTTAATTATTTAATTAGTCTTTTTAATTATAAAGAAATAATTTTTAAAATAATATATGTTTAAAGAAAGAATATTCATTAAAATGTATGTTTATTACAGTCGGTTTCTCATCTTCAACCACTATTAAAATTATAGATCTTTAAAATTTAATTATCAATAAAAACTAATTAAAAATAGTTGTTTAAAGATATTGTGCACGAGAGTAAATAACGTTAATACAAGTTTATAATATACGAATATACTGGAATTTATACACGTCTAAATTTAGATTTCATAATCGACCGTTCAGATAACCAGTGATTAAAACTGACCGTCCGATCAAAAGGACAAAAGACATGTACATAAAATATTCTTTATTTTAATTAGATGGCAGTAAAAAATTATTTATTAAATTTTTAAATAATAAAAATATTAATAAATAAACCGGATAAAGTTACCCTGGTAATAAAGCATATTCTTAGGAATATATATAAGAGCCAAATAAGCTATGACGTGAACACACAAAAAGAATAGAGGAGCGCAACATATAGAGGTAATTAAAAAAAAAAGATATTGATTTCTGTCTCCATTTTCCCCGATTTCTCTCCATCCTCCCTATTATTCCCTGTATTTCCTCATTCTAGGGCAAAATCGACTTAGGTCATTCGGTGCTTAGGGCACACAATGCTTGGCGCAGCGTGCAGCGATTAGGTCGGTCCTCTCTCTCGTGTAAGTGTGTGTGCGTGTCAATGCCGGTAAGAATCTATGAATTTGTATGCATTTTGCTGTTTTATCGGGAATCGCTCACATTATGGGGTTAAATTAGTCATCAATACGACTAGATTAAGTGTTTTGTATGTAAATGTGTAGATAAGTATTACAAGTTCAGCATATAAGCATACAGTATATATGTTACACGCTGCCTGGTTTAATATATAATAACTGGGTATTTGTCTCTGTTCTTTTATTAAAGTTGGTATCTTTGTTATGTATATATTTTCTACATATCTTCTGTTATGTGTTTGAACACTGTGCTTCGAATTTTCCTTTTCTCGCTTGGAGAAAGAAACTAGATAATATAGGTTAAATGAGTCGAATAGTAGTTATCGGTAAGAATTTTATAGAAGAGTCTCTTCAGTTCCTGGCACGGTAATATGTGGTATCTTGCCCAACAAGTTTAGGAGACACTTATACATACGTGGTATATAGTAA
>PUQB01000812.1:0-93416 GCA_003024785.1 Selaginella tamariscina
GGAGAGGTGGGGCTGCTGTTGTTAATCTGTAGTTTGCCATCAATCACCAAATCAGCCAAGACTCCATCTCCTCCATCGTTGTTCCATTTAAAGGCTTTAACCATGTGAGCTTGAAATCGTTGTCTACATCCTTTATAGTAGATTGAACATATTATTTCAGCGTCTTACTAGGTTTCTTTGCAGACTTCTCTGAGGGCTCCCCTTCACTTGTCTGCTTCTTCTTTAGTGTTCCTTTTGTAAACGATTCCATAATCCCCAACCATTTGGCAAAGATTTATCCTCGGGTAAGAAATCAACATCATCAAAAAGGATGTTTCCTCCCGCCCACATGGGCAAAATCAACTGTGTAATTTCTTCAACTCTCTGAAAAAAAAGAAGACATTAATATACTGGCGAGATAAATCCCGCCAATACAATTTACTTACCCGGTATTTGACATTGTTCTTTCCATGTAGTAGCTCTTTGTGGTCGCCCAAGAGTTTCCCACATGGATCGCGTGTGTTTGAACTTTCCCATATTTTGCTGTTGTAATGGTTGGTGTCGGCAGCGTCCCATTCCGCCGATAACTTATGGTACTGCTTGATTGTGAGATTCGCTTAGTTAAAAACGCCGATCTTTTTGTCAGCTTCTCACGGGTATGCTCGGAAAGTTTTGTTGCCATCATTCCTTTATTGTGTTCATCGAGAAGTTGTTGGGCTGCCGTTATTGTGTGCTGTCCATTAATAATGTAGAACTTAATTGATTTTTTATTCTCCATCTGGATCTTCGTGATTTGTTCTAGTGTTGTCATCCACACTTTCTCAGTGCCTTTCTTTCTTTCATAGTATGGGCACAAAACAGCATTATGTGGAATGGTGTAAGAATTGTCGTCCTTCATCTTCTCCATGAGCTCAGCTACACGTTCTTGGTTGAGTGGCTTGCAATTGAAGTTTGGGTTGACGCTACAATACTTAATCCTACACTCGTAAATCATATCATCCAACATCATTTCCTTATGGCTTATTGCAACATGGGATGCCACAGGTGCAGCTGATAAAACGACAGATGATTTTCTTTTGTGATCCGATTCAACATGTGTAATCCTTGACTGTAGCTGTTCTAATGTTTCGGCACACTCTTCCAGCTCCCGAAGATTCCTAAACAAATAGAACGTGATCTATAAAGAACCTGGGACCGAGCCACCCTCTTAATCTCCCTAATGATGTCACTGTGTTATTTTCAATAAGAAGAGGGACGATTGCTTCACTTGTGGATGTTATGTATTGTGAAGCAATATCTACTAAGAATACACTTACTTGATGAGTATTGAGATCTAATTGGATCCCCTCCATAGATGGGCTTTCGTTGAGTTGAAGAAGAACTCCATAGTCAACATCATTAGTGAAAACATGAACGTCATTATTTACAAGTCAACAAAACCACCTGAGATTAATGTCGTAACTGGTGACCTCTTGGATGGAACAAGGCATATGTGTCGAGCATTGTCCAATCTGGATTCGCAGCCTGCTTTTGAGTGCTTGACTAGTAAATCTACTTTTCATTATTTTGTTTATCTACATGATGTGACAAAGGTTAGTTTGACAGCAACCATGGTTGCTTCAATGTGCTTCCCGTTTATTTTAAAATATGGCCAAGTTGATTCCAGAATTCCCCTGCCCATTTCATCTCCTCCTCTTGTCTTAAATGTCACCTCAATTCCACATCTAAATACAAAAATGATTAGTTCTTCAAGCACATATCCGAGTATAATAGATTTTATTTTAATTCTTACCTAAATTTAACGACAACTCCATACTAATGACTGAATTTCCTTGTTTGATCAAATTGTCCTTCTGCACAATAATACACTATGAATATAATTTATATAAAAACGCACACACACTTGTATAAACCCGAATAAACAAAAATAATACATTGATAAATTCATATACACACTTCTTTGTCTCAGAGAGAAGTGGATGGGATTGATTGTCCAAAGCTCACATTTGTGCTAGTGCAAAAGATTGATAACATTTGGTTTTAGAACCACCACAAATGTGAATTTTGGACAGTTTCACATAGTTTACTGGCTTTTACTCAAAATATTATGATAAGATAATAGAAGTAAATAACATGAGATAAATAACTTATATATACTAATACACATATACATTCACATGAAAGGGGTTGCGAGATTAATCTCGCCACCCCTTCTATGCCTTCTAAAAAAGTGGGCGGATTAATTTCACCACCCTTCTCGATCCCCTGAATGGGTGTTTAATCCCGCACACCCTTCTCGATCTCAGAGAGAACTGGGCGGGATTTATTTGGTCCACCCTTCAAGTGATCAAGAAGAGTGGCGGGATTAATCTTGCCCACCATGGAAGGGATGGTGGAATTAATCTCGCCACCCTTCTCAGTCCTCTGAATTGGTGTGTGGTAACCCTTTTCCGTCTCAAACAGAAGTGTCGGGATTGATTTGGTTCACCAATGCAGGAGACAGAGAAGGGTGGCGGGATTAATCCGCCACCCCTTCTATGCCTGATGAGCGGGATTAATCCCGCCCATGACATTCTCATATGGATAATGGCATTTGGCGGGATTAATCCCGCCCCACATTCATTAAGACATAAAGGGTGGTAAGATTAATCCCGCCATCCCTTTCATGCCCGATGAAGGGAATTACTCCTCCACCACTTTCACACTTCCTCGAAGAGTTGGCGGGATTAATCCCGCCACCAGGCATGGAAGGGTTGGCAGAATTAATCCCGCCACTTATGACTTGCGTGAAGGGCGGCGGGATTAATCCCGCCGCTCATGACCTGCGTGAAGGGCGGCGGGATTAATCCTGCAGCCCATGAAGCTAACCAAAGAGCAGCATGATTAATCCTGCCGCCCTTTCGTAAATCCTGCACACACACACATATGTATGGTCGGCAAGATTAATCCCGCCACCCTCTGCACCCCGCCGCCCTCCACACATGCCATGGGCGGCGGGATTAATCCCGCTGCCCATGAGGCTAACCAAAGAGCCTACATGAAGGGCAGCGAGATTAATCCCGTTGCTCTTTGGTTAATCCCGTTGCTCTTTGGTTAATCCCGCGCACACACAAATATATATGCATATGTATATATAGGAATGTGTGAAGATGAACAAACACATATATATGTATATGTATATATAGGAGTGTGCGTGTGTGCTAGAGATAGAAAAATCAATAAGATTATACAGATACAAACACAGATATACGCTGTATATAGTGATCAACCTTAAAGAAAACTTAATCTATATGTATATATATATATATATGGATATGTATATCATGTGTGCGTGTGTGTGCTAAATAAATTAAATTATACAGATACATACACACATGTATATGTATATGTATATACAGGAGTGTGCATGTGTGTGCCAGAGATAAATAAATCAATAAAATTATACAGATACATACACACATATGTATGTATATGTATATATGTATATTGTGTGTGTGTGCTAAATAAATTAAATTATACAGATATATACACACATGTATATGTATATGTATATACAGGAGTGTGCATGTGTGTGCCAGAGATAAATAAATCAATAAAATTATACAGATACATACACACATATGTATGTATATGTATATATGTATATTGTGTGTGTATGCTAAATAAATTAAATTATACAGATACACACATATATATATGTATATGTATATGTATATACAAGAGTGTGCATGTGTGTGCCAGAAATAGATAAATTAATAAAATTACACACACACACACACACACACATATATATATATGTGTGTGTGTGTGTGTATAGGAGTGTGCGTGTGTGTGCGAGAGATACATAAATAAATTAAACTATACAGATAAACACACACACACACACACATATATGTAAATACAAATATATGTATATGTGTATGTATATACAAGAGTGTGCGTGTGTGTGCGAGAAATAGATAAATAAATTTTATTATTAAGATACACACACATATAAATGTTTATGTAAATATAGATAGATAAATATACACAGGAGTGTGCGTGTGAGCAGTGATTAAATCCGTAGTCGAAAAATGCTACGGAAATGTTTAATTACTAATTTAATTACTAGTTTACTAATTACTAATCTAGTTTAATTACTAATCTGTAGTATTTTTTTTACTATGCCATATATCACTGCATGTGAGAGAGAGATTTCACTTGTGTGAATGTGCTTTCAAACCCTACTGCACTACCGCGCCATTTTGCGCCGCCACGCCTTTTGATAAAGAGATATATTGATCTATGGCACAGCCGCTCTATTGATCTATGGCGCAAGCGCTTTATCCCATTGATGTCGCCTCTGTCGTCTTTCTTCTTGAAACCCTAAGAATATACCTAAACCTTAAAAGGAATAAAATATATATTAACCCTAATTAAATATTCCTTTTAAGAATATACCTAAACCTTAAAAGGAATAAAATATATATTAACCCTAATTAAATATTCCTTTTAAGAATATACCTAAACCCTAAAAAGAATAAAATATATATTGACTCAAAACGAATTATATTATCATAATTTTAAATTTGTGTGCGTGTGTGGGTGTGTGGGTGTATCACATACACCCAAAAAATATAAATCATGCAGGGGTTTAATATATGTGTGTTTATGAGAGTGTTAAATTTTCACGTGTAGCAATACATATATACATACATATAATATTATACACAGACATACATATATAGTACATAATATTGTAACGTTAATACATATTATGGATCATGCATGGTGTGTATGTATGAGAGAAGAGAGACATACTACATATTATGGATCATGCATGGTGTGTATGTATAAGAGAAGAGAGACAGTACATATTATGGATCATGCATGGTGTGTATGTTTGAGAGAAGAGAGACAGTACATATTATGGATCATGCATGGTGTATATGTATGAGAAAAGAGAGAGTGTTAACAAATCAATTTCGTACACATTGCATATATTAGTACACATATATACATACACACGTGTATACACACAGACATACATATATATTACATGTGTAAATTCAATGTGTTACATACACACAGACTGAGTATATATGGATCATACATGCGTTGAATATGATGTTTTTAATAAAGAAGCAACATATGGTTTAGGGTTTAAACCCAATGCAAATATTTTATTATTAAATTTTAATATTTGTATAAAAAGTCTATTATTTGTATATAAATACACAAGAAACACACATAAAGAATTGTTGATAGTCAAGTAGATAAATATAAAATCACAAATCATTCTACTGATTTGTCAATTAATTTAAAAAACTTCATTTTTAAGAATGAAAATTATAATTTGCTCATATTTTAAGATTGTATGTATATATTTGAATTTTACCCAATTTTAACTTAAAATGACATAATGATATTAAAACACATTTGAAAGCAATCATAGCACATAATATATATATTAGTATAAAATCTTTATACTAATATAAACTAAATGCATGCACATTTTTCTAATTATTTAATATAAATTTATTCTAAACACTAAACATATAAGTCCCAATGTAGAGTGTGTGTAATTATAAATATTTGGTTTTGGTTTTAAACTCTAAATCGTAAATACAAAGCTAGATGCTTTATTTATATCGTGATCCCTCATTGGCTTGTGCATGTGTGTGCATATGTGTCTCTGTAAGTGCTTCTAATGCATGTGCACGTGTATATATAAATTTTTGATTGTGTTTATATATGTGTGCAAATGAAACATTGAATAATTAAGAAAATAATATTAATAAACACACTATGAACATATTTTAAATTATACATAATAATATATCATTTTATCTAATATATAGTCATATATAGTTTTAATAATATATATTAATTTAATATTGATAATAAGGTTTAACATTGGAATATTCTTGAAATAATAAGAAATTAATTGAGAAAATCCCATTAATATATACAAATGTAGAACAAGTACTGAAATAATTAACTAAATTAATTATGATAATCATGTTTAATATTGAAATATTCTTGGAATAATAAGAAAATAATAAAGAATATCCCATCAATATAAAGAAATCTAGATTAATTACTCGAGTAATTAAGAAAATGATATTAATATACACACTATGTCATAGTTTTACTATGACTCGACCCTTTATTTTGGGGTTTAACTGTTGCTACTTACCGAGTTGTGTGACGGACCCTAGATGTAGTAGGAAACAGGCCCGTTTAGTGCACTTGGGTATATAGTGATGTCCGGCCGGGTGTCATTAGGTATTTGCAGGAAACTCTAGGCGAAGCTAGAACTTACCTTCTAGAAACTCTCCCCTGTTTTGACGTTCCAAGTTAGGGTTTGCAAAGTATAGCTTGTCAAAATAAGGGTTAGGGACACCCCTAGGGTTGACCTAACCCTAGGGTTGCCCTAACCCCATGCCGGTTAGGTTTAGGGTTAGGTTAGGACAACCATTTTCTCTAAGGGTTGGCATTTCCATGCCAGCCCACTTACTCACTTAGGAAAACAGGGGGGGGGGGGGGTCTGTCACATAAATAAGGTAGAGTGTATGTAGTGAGGCTTCCTAGGTTCAAAAAGAGCTCATTAACCTCCTATCGGTGTAAGCTAAGCTTGTGTCATCAAGGCGCAACCCTTTGTTGTGCCGCCTTAACTTCCACACGATAGGAGTACGTCCCACCTTTGGGTTAGACTATCCTTATCGTTGGCAGGATCACGCCTTTGTGACGGGGGTACATTACTTCCAAGGAGTTAGTCAAATTCCTTGGCCCGAAAACCTACCCACACGCTCAAAGGCATTGCTCGAGTTCACATTCTGCAGATCTAGTGGTTGAGGCCTTGCTCTACCGCCTCAACCATGCTAAGCTAGGAACAATACCCGTAGCTCGGCTAGTCCGCATGTCTTGATTCACAAGGTGAGCCTTGTTTGTGGACTTAGTCAGCTAGGGGCTTAAGTTTCTAAGGGTTGGGTTCCTAATACAGATTACTTTACCAGATTCTGTGGGGTTTCCAGAGAGGGGATTCCAGGGTTGGCACTTGGCAAGCTGCCTTTGTGGCACCAGGTAAAAACTTTGACAATTGGTATCAGAGCAAGTTCTCAGTGGTCAGTAGGACTGCCTTAAGTCATAGGGTGTTTCAATGTTTAGATAACTCTAAATTCTTGATATACTCTAACGCTTTTGGTTGACATGTCTGTATTCTATGCAGAGAGTTTGATCCTGTGAGTTGTCAAACTTCAGAGAACACTTGCTTAGTGAGTTGGCGTGAGATTCTAGGTATGTCTGAAAGTCTTATGCTAGTTTAAGCTGATGTGTGTGGGTGTACAACATGTGCAGGGTGTTTCCAACTTTACATTGGGAATATTCCTAGCGTATTCTTTGAGTGTTGCAACTAGGGTTCAATACGATGAGCAAAAGAAAGCAACTAGAGGGTTGTTGCAGAGGTTCAAAATGAGGAGATGGATGAGGCTGATCTAGGTCGACCCCCTAGAGTTAGACAACGACCTGGTTGGCGAGAAATAATAATGGATGCCTGAATGAACTTTGAGGGGATATTTTGGGGTTGAATGACCGAATAATGTTGCCGTTCGATTCTGACGAATACTGCAGTGCTAGATGTTTTGCAACTAGACACACGGAAAAAGAAAAAGAAGCATGACTCAGAGTCAGGTTTCTCTGAGTCAGATTCTTCGACGGAAGTAGGTGGTGGAAGTCCCAATAAATTCAAATCGGTAAAGCCTTCGGATTTCATGGGTTCAAAGGATTACAAAGTTTTGAATGACTGGTTGTATGATATGGAAAGCTATTTCGAGGCTACTTCCGTGAGAAAGACAGAAAAGGTTGCATGTGCCAAGTAGTTTCTTAAAGGAGAAGCTAAGACTTGGTGGCGAATTGTTGAAGGTGAACGTGGATACCAAAACAGCTGGAAACACATGAAAAGGGAGATCAAAAAGCAATATATGCCGAATGATCTCGGTTTGCGATTGCATACTGACTTGGCACTTTGTCAATAGGGAGTTCGGGGAAGTCCAAAGGACCATGTTTATCGATTTGAAAGTGTACGGCGATTGGTGTCAAATATGAGCGATGATGAAGCTCGAAGTTGCTTCATGGCTAGCTTGAATGAGAGGATGCGAAGGGAAATCTTAAGGTACAAGCCAACAAGCTATTGAGAATGTCAAGAGGCAGCTCAAAAGGTTGCTTATGGCATGTCGTTAAAGGACTTGTACAAAGGGGAGGAAGTAAAACCTAAATCGAGGAGGTTTCCTCCAAAGTCTGGGTTCAAAAGGTTTAATAGGCAACCAGATCAATCACCATCGAATCGAAATGCAAGTCCCTTTGTTGGTAGTTCTAAGTTTCCGGATACATCAAGACCCATCGGATCTGGGAAACCGTTAACGTTACCACCACCTCAACAGGTCAAGGGCTCGCTCCAAAGTCTGCTCCCTCGTAATCCGCAGGCGGGGTCGTGAATGTTATAATTGTAACAAGCCTGGTCATTTTGCTAAAGAATGTCCGGCACCTTCACAACAATTGGACATTTCAAGGCGATGGTAGAAGAGGAAGTTGCTGAACCAGAAACGCTTGAAGATCCGGAAGATGAGTCAGAAGAGGTAATGTTGTGCCAGACACAACCTGCCTTATTCGCTATTCAAGACAAAACTGACCCTTTGCTATATTTGACAGGAAGGATACGAGGGGACCGAGTCCAATGATGATCGATACTGGAGCAACATACAACTTCATATCGACTAGTCTAGCTCGTCGATTGAATTTGGATGTAATAAAGATGTGTGAAATAAAGATCAATTTTGGCAAAGGTTCTCAAAATACTAATAATATAGCAAGGGCTGTCCAAATCAAAGATTGGAAGGCTAAGCTAGACTTAGTTGTCTTGAATATGACGGGGTTTGACTTTGTTTTGGGTATGGAATGGTTCCATAAACATGTAATTGAAATGAGGGGTTCCGGAGATAATCGAATCACGCTTGCAGCAATAAAAGACATTAGAAGACGCTCAAAATGGAAACGCTAACTGATAAGGATTGGAATCCTATGTTCCTTACCTTAACTCAGTTGCGTAAGCAGTTAGACATCGGGAACGTGTGTTTCTTGCAATGGTTTTGGATACTGGTGAAGTCAAAATAGGAGATGGTCAAGATTTCCTGAACCTATTTTGGAAGTCTTGAACATGTTTAAGGATGTGTTGCCGGAAGACTTGCCGCCTGAGTTACCTCCACGTCGAGCTGTGGACCACAGATAGAGATTTTGCCAGGTTCGTCTCCACCGGCAAGAGCCCCATATCGGTTGAATCCTCAAGAGTTGTAGAATTGAAGAGACAGCTGACGAATTGATTGGTCGAGGACACATTCGACCTAGTCGATCGCCGTATGGTGCACCTATCTTGTTTGTAATGAAAAAGGATGGTACGATGCGAATGTGTGTGGACTATCGAGCACTGAACGCGATAACTATCAAAAAATAAGTACCTCTTCCACGAGTGGACGACTTATTTGATAGGCTATCGAAAGCAAAGTATTTTCAAGAATAACTTGAGGTCTGGGTACCATCAGATTCGGGTAGCAGAGAATGACATTGAAAGACCGCTTTTCGAACGCGTTATGGATCATTTGAGTTTCTAGTCTTGCCATTCGGATTGTGCAATGCTCCAGCAACTTTTTGCACAATGATGGATGATGTGTTTAGAGACTATCTAGACGAGTTCGTAGTGGTGTATATTGATGACATTCTGGTTTTCAGTTCAACAATTGAGGAACATGTGGAACACTTAGAAAGTGTTTCAGAGGTTGAGGAGAACCAGTTGTATGCTAAAGAAAGCAAGTGCGCATTTGGTCAAACCAAGATAGATTTCTTGGGACACTTGATCTCAGTGGGAAGGTTGCCATGGACCCAAAGAAAATTCAAGCTATTACCAGTGGATGATTTAAAAGACGTGCATGAAGTTAGATCATTTCTTGGTCTGAAGGGTATTACCGAAGATTCATAAAGGTTACTCGAGAATAGCCCCATTGACAGATCTTACGAAAGAACATTCCATGGCATTGGACTCCAGAGTGCCAACGTGCGTTCGTCAAACTCAAAGAGGCTATCTCTTCTGAGCCAGTTTTGCAGTTGCCCATCTTTGAAGATCCCTTTGAAGTAGAATGTGACGCTTCCGACTTTGCAATTGGTGGTGTATTGCAACAAAAGGACATCCAGTGTCCTTTTCTCGAAAAAGTTAGATGCCGCGCAAACTCGATGGCCTACTCACGAAAAGGAGATGTATGCTATTGTTGCTTCCTTGGAGTATTGGCGTCATTATCTTCCAAGTCATGGCACTGTGGTTTGGACAGATAGTGTAACTCTAAGGTATTTTGAAACGCAGCCGAAGCTATCGCCAAAGTATGCTAGATGGCAGCAGAAGTTGGCACGATTCAGCCTGAAATCAGACATAAGGCGGGAAAGGACAATGTGGTAGCTGATGCACTCAGTAGAAAGGGTCATCTTCGTATTATGTCAGCACCCGTGTCAACTTTGGTGGATGAATTTGTGACGGCGTATCCTCAGGACAAGTTTGCCAAGGAGGCTTTAGCCTGGTGGCAAAGAGGAAACAAGTTCATCAATTACGAAGAGATGGTAATATTCCAGCAGGAATAGAAAGTCGATGGATGCACTCAAACAGGCCCATTTTGCGTACAGATGGAGTTCTTTATTATAAAGAAAAGAGACTCTATGTTCCAGAAGGGACATGGAGGGAGAGGCTGTTAAGAGAGCATCACGATGTTCCTTTGGCAGGACATGGTGGAAGGCATAAGACGTTGGCTTTGTTGAAACAGGGATTCTATTGGCCGGGTATGATAGACGATGTTGCCAAGTATGTCAAGACATGCCCCACATGTCAACAAGTGAAGAGTCGTTGCAAAAACGAGCTGGGAAGTTGCAGTATACCGATTCCAGAGCGGCCATTTCAAAGTGTTACTTTGGACTTTATCATGGGATTGCCAAAATCTTTGTTTTAATGCTTTATGGTGGTAGTCGATCGATTTTTAAAGGTTGCTCATTTCATTCCAATGTAGAGATAGTGAATGCAATTCAAGCAGCAAAATTGTTCTCCACGAAGTCATAAGAGTGCACGGGCTACCGGAAACGATGATCTCAGATCGGGATCCTCGATTTACGGGCAAGTTTTGGGGAACATTGTTTAAGCAATTTGGTACGATGCTAAGTTCAATATAGCCTACCATCTGCAAACTGATGGTCAAACGGAGAGGGTGAAACGACAAGTCGAGGATATCTCAGATGCTATGTTCAAAATGATCAACTTGATTGGGCTAACACTTGGATATGGCTGAGATATGTTACAATAACTCGACACACACAGCGATCGGATGTAGCCCGATGGAAGTGTTAATGGGAATAAGGTGGTATTCCTTAAGTATGGTGTTACCAAAACGATGTCAATCGAGTTTCTCTGTAGTGAATTCACTGGACAGTTGTATCGGACATGGGAAGCTGCTCGTCAAGCGATGGCTGCAGCATAGGAAAGGTATCGTCAGTAGTACGATAAACATCGGCGGGATGTAGAGTATCAGGTTGGGGATATGGTATTGTTGAGTACCAAAAACCTAAAGGTTCCAACAACTCTTTCGAGGAAGTTTCTATCGCACTACATAGGTCCATACAAGGTGGTGAAGCGAGTAGGGAAAGTGGCTTATGGGTTAGATCTTCCTCCAGAGTTGGAACAATACACAATGTGTTTCATGTCAACTTGCTTGAGCCATTCCACAAGAATGAGAAACATCCACATAGATATCATAGTTTATGTCCACCTCTAGAGTTAGTTGGTGAGGAGAAAGAATTCGAAGTTGAGGCGATATTAAAGGGGCGAAACATTTATGAACGGCAAAAACGTAAATGTGAATATCTTGTTAAGTGGAAAGGGTACCTGACATGCGAATCGACATGGGAACCATTGGAGAATCTGTAGAACGCGATGGAGTTGAATGAGTTTGAGGCGAGGTCTCAAACTGATTAAGAAATAAAGTTATTTCTTCTTAACCTAGGGGCCAACAACAACATTAACTAGAGGCCTCCATATAAATTCTAGTTAACTAAAGAAATTAACTAACTTGTTGTTTGTGTCGGGTGACAGACTTTGTAGACGTGCAAAAGGTCTCCAAATGACTTCTTGTCGCAGGTGGTACTTCCAGCTGAGTTCTCGCTCAGTGAACGACGGTTTGAAGTATTGGCTTTGCGTAATGCAAGGGGGGTAATAAAACTTGTGAACTTTTGTGACTCCATAGAGTGATTAGCGTTAGTTTTTAATTAATTTTTCCTAACCTAGTCTAGTCTTGGAGTTAGACGTCAACGAGACGTTGACATTTTCAAAGGCGGGGAGTGTGTCATAGTTTTTACTATGACTCGACCCTTTACTTTGGGGTTTGACTGTTGTTACTTACCGAGTTGTGTGACGAACCTAGATGTAGTAGGAAACAGGCCCGTTTAGTGCACTTGGGTATCTAGTGATGGTGCCGGGTGTCATTAGGTATTTGCAGGAAACTCTAGGCGAAGCTAGAACTTACCTTCTAGAAACTCTCCCCCGTTTGACGTTCCAGGTTAGGGTTCTTCCAAGTATAGCTTGTCAAAATAAGGGTTAGGGACACCCCTAGGGTTGACCTAACCCTAGGGTTGCCCAACCCCACGCCCTAAACCCCCTAGGGGTTAGGTTTAGGGTTAGGTTAGGACAACCATTTTCTCTAAGGGCTGGCATTTCCGTGCCAGCCCACTTACTCACTTAGGTAAACAGGGGGGGGGGGGTCCGTCACATAAATAAGGTATGTATGTAGTGAGGCTTCCTGGGTTCAGAGAGCTCGTTAACCTCCTACCGGTGTAAGCTAAGCTTATGTCGTCAAGGCACAACCCTCTGTTGTGCCGCCCTAACTTCCACACGATAGGGGTACGTCCCACCTTTGGGTTAGAACTATCCTTATCGTTGGCAGGATTAGCCTTCGTGATGGGGGTACATTACTTCCAAGGAGTTAGTCAAATTCCTTGGTCCGAAAACCTACCCACAGCTCAAAGGCATTGCCTGAGTTCACGTTCCACAGATCTAGTGGTTGAGGCCTTGCTCTGACCGCCTCAACCACGCTAAGCTAGGAACGATACCCGTAGCTCGGCTAGTCCGTGTGTCCTGATTCACAAGGTGAGCCTCATTTGTGGACTTAGTCAACTAGGGCTTAAGTTCTTAAGAGTTGGGTTTCTAATACGGGTTACTTTACTAGATTCCATGGGGTTTCCAAAGAGGGGATTCCAGGTTGGCACCCGGCAAGCCGCCTTTGTGGCATCATAAAAACTGACACACTATGAACATATTTTAAAATTAACATAATATTTTATCTAATATATCATATATAATTTTAATAATATATATTAATTTAATATTGATAATAAGGTTTAACATTGGAATATTCTTGAAATAATAAGAAATTAATTGAGAAAATCCCATTAATATCTACAAATGTAGAAATTACTAAAATAATTAAGAATAGATACTAATTTAATTATGATAATCATGTTTAATATTGGAATATTCTTGGAATAATAAGAAAATAATAAAGAATATCCCATTAATATAAAGAATGTAAATTAATTACTCAAGTAATTAAGAAAATAATATTAATAAACACACTATGAATATATTTAAATGATACATAATAATATATCAATTTATTATTGGTATAAGTATATATATTTATATATATACTTAACAATATATACTGAAATATTAAGAATGTAGAATAATTACTAAAATTTCATAATATTAAACAGCTTGAATCACTTGAATTATATTAAATGCAATTTATAAAACTCATTAGAATTAGAGAGTATATATGTCAGACTATCGGTTATTTGTGTCAACTTATCTTAAATTTTATTTTATTTTATTTTTAAAAATTTTGAATTTCTGACATAAGTATTGTCGATCTGACATGTAAATTTGAAAATGCATTTAATTTTCCACTCAAATTTAGATCTGGTTCTTTCTTCGGCAAGGGTTTCTTCATTTTTAAAATTTTCATTCTTTAAATTTTATTTTTTCTTAATAGTGATCAGCTCAGGAGCGACATTAAATTGGGTGCTATTGTTTATAAAAAAGCACGGCGCCTTTAGTGCTGTTTACAAGTATATTATAAACAAATTTAGAAATACTTATAAAGATTCACTCTCTTACATTCTCTTTTAAAATTAAAATTTAGGGGTTTAGGAATTCATTAGGATTACATTATATTCCATTAGGGATTTATCCCGTTTGAACATCCTTTTTACTTAATATTCTCGATTAGCGGTGGCGGATTAATCCGACCATTTCTTTTTTGCTCTTAGAAGAGGTGGCGGGATTAATCCCACTAGCTCTTTGAAACATGGAAGCTATGGCAAGATTAATCCGAGCAATGCTTCTCCTCTGAAAAAGACCGACGGGATTAATTCCGCTGATAACTCTGATGAAGTTAACAATTTATTAGAAAGAGTTGTCAGCGGGATTAATTTGCCAATACTTCCCTGTTTTAGAGATTTGTGGGCAGGATTTATCCTGCCGATCAGTTTAGGACGCAGAAAAGCATTGGCGGATTAATCCCGCCACCCCTTGAGATCTTTTTGAAATCATAGCTTCAGAGAGAGTTGTGGGCAGGATTAATATTCCCATCGGTGAGAGTTGTGGGCGGATTAATCCCGCCGACTCTTCCTTGTTGGAGAGAGCTGGTGGCAGGATTAATTCCGCCGCCTCTTCTTCGTTGGAGGGAGTTGCGGCGGGATTAATTTCGCCGCCTTTCCTCATTGGAGGGAGTCAACAGCGGGATTAATCCCGCCGACTCTTCCTCGTCGAAGGGAGTTGGTGGCGAGATTAATCCCCCGACTCTTCCTCGTCGAAGGGAGTTGGTGGCGGATTAATCCCACTACCCTCTTCCGAAGGAAGAGCCAAGCAGGATTAATCCCGCCAACTCTTCCTCGTCGGATGGAGTCGGCAATGGGATTAATCCGCCGGCTCTTCCTCGTCGGAAAGAGTGGCAGCAAGATTAATCCCACTGGCTCTTTCCCGTCGGAGGGAGTTGGCGGCGGGTGGTCGTCGGGACTCTGCAGATGTGGTGCTGCTCAGGAAGTTAGTGTCGCCAAGACGCTGTTGAGGACGTCCAACTCCGGGTTCTGCCGGTACGCCGGCCTTACCCCAGGAGTAATGGGAAGTATTGGGTGGCCTCTACCGGACGCCGAGGGTCCATGTACAGGTGAGAGGGGAGTTCTACTGAGATGACTGGACCGAGAGGATCGCGGGACCTAGGAGTCGGCAAGCGGGGAACGCCTACTGGTGGGAGAATAGAAGGAAATGGATATATATTGCCTGTCTGAGTACAACTATCTCCGACAGTGGAGTAATCTATAAGACACAGACTTGACTCCAAAAAGACCCCGACCCACTACCAGCCTTCCGGCTTATATAGTGGTACTTACCACTAGTTCCTTAGCTACAGCTGATGCTCTCTCACTAGTCGCCGCCTGGTGACAGAGTCCTGCCTGTCACATTTATGCACCTCCCCATGCGTGCTGTCCTTCGTACCTTGGGTAGTTGGTCCAGACGATCGGATTTCGCCTGCTTATGCCGCTGCCTGACACGGTCTCCATCAGTCCGTACCTGAAGTACCTCCCTTATTGGCGTTTCGTCCAGCCGCTTGTCTGCGTCGGTGGCAACTTGCCGGATGGCCGCGATGACGGACCACCGTCAACCAGCGGGATTAATCCCGCGACCCTTCCTCATCGAAGGGAGTCGTGGGCAGGATTAATCCCGCCCACTAGTTGTATTAATGAAGCATGAGATATTATCCCTATATATAATTATGTATTATTGCACATGCATATTATTAAACACCCTCAATTCAGATTTCTTAGAAATATTGCATAAATAGATATCATAAATAACAGAATTATTTATGTGCAGGACAATATATTTAATACTAGAGATAAAGTATGTCTTCTTCGGAATAACGAGATAATTAGCACTAGAACTGTGGAAATTCGAGATGATAATGCATTATGTCACAATATTGCCTAAGGATCTTGTGTGTACATATGGGTGAACACCATTTGCAAGCATGTTAAGGTTCCAATAATGGAATTTGAAGAGGGTTCTCCTATATTGTGGAATTTGGATAAAGTCAAGGCTGACACAGAATATGCAGAGTCACAAACAAATAGTAGTACGAGTTCACCAGATGATGGCTTGCCTGTGATGGATGAGGTGATTCTCTTTCTTCATGAGATCGAAGTTGGGAGAGGCATCATCACAGTTATAAATCCAATGGAAGCAGTATCAAAGAGAAACTAGGGGCCGACTTCGTGGGTGTAGTTGTGACAGAGGTTTCACCTAATGGCACATTGCATCCTGGATCCCTCGTGAGGTGGTGAACATCTGAATTAATATGGCGAGATGGTTCAACATATTCTGGGCTGGATTTCTATAATAACAACCCGGAAGGACAACCCATATTTGAAGAGGTTTCTTGCATTGGTCCTATAGTAAGAAAAAGACGATTCATGGGTTGCAGATCTTCCCCTGCAAGTTTTAGCAAGAGGGTCAAGATGGATCCTACATCTTCTGTAAGTGTTATTAGCATTTTCACAATTGACTGCTGCAAGAAGAAGTGTTGTTAGATGGCAGACCGGAATGAAATTACCCAATGTAAACATGTCTTTCGTACGCTCACCCAAAAGCAAAGGTTTGAGTTTGTATATGCTGCACTAACTGGGTGTATTGATGGAATGGCCTTGGACACAGTTATCAGAGTACATCCATGGTAAGGTGGCCATCTGCTTCAAAGCTTGGTACACAATATAGGATCCCAAAGACCATGAGGGATGAGTGGGTAGATGGAGTGCGAACCTCAATACATGGGAACACTCGCCTGGTCAAAACCCGCTCTCACATTACTCAAGGCTTTTGTGGAAGCAAATACAGAGGATGCCTCACAAATGCCGAACCACAAATGCAGGGGTTAGGGAAAATCTCAAGGTTTTGCCTTCAATCTACACTCAATTGAAGCTGTGTGAATATGTGAACACGTGCCTCAGTTTGATGGGGCTCCAAGCAATCTGCACTGGTACTTCAACAACATATGGAATATTCATTTTAAAGATGTGGAGATTGCAAAACACTCTAGCTTTTCCAAGTGTGACACTTGTACATCATTGAAGGTTGCAGAGGCTTGTACAAAAACCTTGGTGGAGATCACTGCCATTCAAAAGAAGATGAAGGCCCACATGATTGCACAACAAACTTGCCGGTCTTAGTACTATGCACATTGCATGCTTTCTGTGTCACGCCCATCAGAATACATGTGCTTGATCCATGACAAGATGGATAATTCAAAGACCAGCATTCCAAAGCTTGTTGTAACACCAAAGTGTCTTGGAAATGTCATGAAACTTCCGATTTCATTAATAAGTGTGCTAACACATAGACATGGTTGTGAATCATATGAACACTTTTCACTTCCACATTGGTCTAACGACTCCAATTTCACTATTGGGTCGTTGGCCATGTGTTTCAGAAACCTTGAAGCCCACTCACAAACAAGTCTTATGAGTGATCTCAAAGAGAAGAAAAACACCTTCAACCTTTACATAATGCTCTCATGAACACGTTTGCACTTGAGGCTACTTGGGAATATGAGGCATTGTCAGCAGCCTGCACAAAAAACAGATGGCTTTGTTGAGAGTTCTGGTTCAATGGAGGGATTTAGCTCAAATAGTGTACATGTGTCCTCAACATCAAATAAGCTTCCTCGTCATTTGCTTTTACAAATGGATAATTGTGTAGGCGAGAACAAAAATAGGTAAATCATTTTAGTTAAGGGTTTCCCAAGCTCATACTTACTTTTATTTTCTAGATATGTACTAGCATACTTGTCAATGCTTGTTGCCAAAGGTGTGTTTGAGACAATCACGCTCAGTTTCCTTATGGTTGGTCACACTCATGAAGATATTGATGCGTTCTTCAGCAAGGTCTCCAACTCTACAAAAAGGACAAGTGCACTTACCTTACCGCATATGATGGATCTTTTTGAAAATTGGATCTCCAAAAAAAGTTCTGCTTTGCTTGTGATTAAGGTGCAGACTTCAAAAAGTTTTTTAATGAGTATATAAAAGAGGGGACGATTCTTTAGTTGGTCACCTTGTGCCACTACAATTCTTTTTCTCCATAAGAGATGGTATACCTATTATGCAGTACAAGTTACGGCCATTAGAGCAAGAGTGGTTACTGAAAGAGGGCTTAATTGTCAGAGTTTTAACCCAAAGGGCCAACACGTGGTTGCCAGTGGCCATTTGGTCATCACCCTGTGTGAGCAACGCTAAGTTTCCCAGAACAACCCCAACGACCCCTAGGGTTAGACTCTAATGCCAAGTGGACAGGAGACTTAGGGTTTAGCCTAAGTCTCCCTAAGTGTCTACCCCCAAAACCTTGAGGGATAACCCTAGTTGACTTAGGTTTTAGCCTAAGTCTCCCTAGAGTGTCTGCCCCCAAAACCCTTGAGGGATAACCCTAGTTGACTTAGGGTCTTGTCCTAGAAGACCTAGACAGGCTCATGCCCTAACCCCCATCAAGGAGACATGTGTTCCACACATACCCCTGGACAGAGCTAAGGCATCGTCACTTACCCCTTGAGGAATCACCCTCATCCGGGATACAACCCCTTTAGGGCGACAAGGGGTACCCTGAACCACGACTAACCCCTAAGGGTTTGAGTGGCCAAGTTATACCTAGACCTAGGGCTAGTACTTAGTGAAGACACGAGTGTGCGCCGTAGGCGAACACGAGTGTTCTGCTAAGCAAACTCCTTAAGGCTAGGTTTGGGATAACCCTAAGCACATGACCTTGCGAGTGCCTCACGAAAGGGCTCCTGCTAACATGTTTAGGTTGTTCAACCCTTAAATTCCAAGGAGAACACTCCCCTAGCCAAGTGTGCCAAAGCACACCTAGTTATGAGACCTAACCTCCCTTGAGCGGATGCCCAAGGCTTAGCACCCTAGTGCAAGCACAAGCATGTCTGTTTGCTAAAGTATCCAACCCCTTAGCGACAAGCCCATGACGTAACCCCAAAGGGCGTGCCTCAGGCGTTGTACCATGTGACGTTTAGCCCAGTGTCACATCTCCATGTGACACTGCTTCCCCAATGTGGGCTATCATGCCATAGCCCTTAGATTCAAGAGTTGCACCAAGTGCCACAAACGTGGCTCCTAAATGCCAACTTTAGAACCCCTTAGTGAATCCTCAGGAACTGGTAATGTGAACCTGTCAAACAAGATCCCATGCCCACAGTTGGACAAGGACACGGATGTGCCTTGCTTGGCCGTGAGTGCTACACCTAGCTTGACATGGAGGAGGAGGCTGGAGACAAGCCTCTACCTCTGCCTCTTGGAACGTGCATTCTCACAAGACCTCCCAGGCATAGATTCGCCAACGTTAAGGGTAAGCTACCCCGAAGTGGGACGTACCCCTGGCATCTGGAAGTTAGGGCGGCACAACAGAGGGTTGTGCCTTAACGACACAAGCTAAAGCTTGCACCGGGAGAAGAGTAACGAGCTCAGTCATGAACCCAGGAACCCTCACTCCTATATACTACCTTATTTATGTGACAGAGGCCCCCCCTGTTTTCCTGTTTACATAAGTGGGCTAGCACTGAAATCTCATTCCCAGAGGGAACATACTTGGTGAGTTATCCATCGACCCCTAAACCCTAACCTGTCAAACCTGGGGGTATTTTAAGCATATCCGACATGCCAAACTCATTGTAACTAGCCATTAATCCAACTAGGACACGGAAAACCAAGGTAAGAGTTTTCTAGATGGAAGTGCTAGCTTCGCCCAGAGTTTCTTGCAAATACCTAATGACACCCGCGGACCATCACTAGATATCCAAGTGCATTAAGCGGGCCTGTTTCTTCTACACCTAGGGCTTATCAACATAGTATAGGTAACAACAGTCAACGTCCAAAGTAAAGAGGAGTCATAGTAAAAACTATGACATTAATGCTCTTCAAAAGTGGAGAGGATGGAAAGCCACTCCTCCCAAAAGGACAACTAGACCCTATTCCATTGAGTGCCTAGCTCAAGGAACAAGAGGTTATTACGACCACATGCTTATATAGTCCTGAGTAACCAATTGCCTTATCAGAATTCTTTAGCATCGATTTTTGAACCCATGCCACATAATTTTGATGATTGAGAGACTATGGTTCGAGAGTTAGAAGGGCCTACTGTCACAAGTACAGAATTGCAACACCCTTTTTGGCGTAAAACAAGGTGGCGAGTGGAGATTGAAATGACATCACTGAGCACAGACGACATAGAAGCCAATAGTGATGTGGAAGTGCAAACCCCACACTTTGTTGAACAAAGGAACCAAAAACCTAAAGCATACTTTGATTGCTGCAAGGATTTCAAAAAGTAATGATGATCCTCATTACTCCAGATGTGTCATATAATCAGCTTATTTGGATGGATCAAATTATCGACACACCTGAAGTAATCACAAAAAATAATATATAGTTAATGCATAGTTCAAACCACAAAAAAGGCGACATGAGAAAGAGAGCGAGAGATATAATGAATGCCTAGAGAAAACATAGTCTCCCAATCAAAAAGACCTAGCATATTTTATAAATGTTAAATCCATTTGATATAGGTGGATGTTAAAAGCATTGATAAAGTCAGATTAACAAAACTGCAAAAAAATGTATGTTTTCTGAAGCTTAAAGCAATTATAAAATTATAAAATATCGTATATTTAATATTCATAATTATAATAAACTCTTTAATAATAGTACCAAATTGTTTACTTAACTATATAAATTTATAAAAAGATATGGAAGATTGACTATATTATTATAGGATTTTGTATATTATATATATATTATTACTAGTACAAATTTTTAATTAATGTTATATTTAAATATTAATATTTTAATAACAACATCAATATTTATATAATGTACCTCTTATGCTCTTCCTTAATTTTTATATTAGGCCTATACAATCTTAATATAATATATTATATAATTTAATACCTTCTACTTTTATAATGTTATTAATTTTTGGTTCATGAATGTTATAATTTATTAAAGGGTCGATTACAAAATATAATATTCTAAAGAATATTCTGTCTTCAAACATATATTCTAAAGAATATTCCTTTAATATTAGAAAATGCTAATTAAATAGTTAAAATTACTAATTATTAAGAAATGAGACTACAGACATGCCCATTTTAGTTACAACATGCATACTTGATTGCTAACTAGTGCTCCCAACCTCTCCATAAGTTGTGAGACATGTTCAACAACATACCCAATATCTAGCCTTGTACACACCATCGAGTAGACCAAATTACCCATTACCTAGCGATAAGGAACTTTGACCATTTGCTCTTTCTATTGCTGAGTCTTTGGACACATCTCTTTGGATAAGTGCATATTCGACAACATTGGCATTAGCAAAGAATTCATGCTGCTCAACTCAAAACTTTTGAAAGATCTCAGATATATATTGCTACTGTGATAAGGCCATACCCATCATCTCACTTGTTCCAGGCTCGTGGATTTTGCTTTAGGCCGTAGAGGGACTTTAACAGTCTGTAGTACTTACTTGTCTCCCCCTCAGGCTAGAAACCCTCTGACATAGTGACATATGCCTCCTCCTTGAGCTACCCATACAAAATTGTTGTCTTCACGTTCCAAATTGCTCCGTCTCTAGATTGCATATAATAGTAACAGTATAAGAATATATAATTATAGATTACCAGTTGTAGGTTGGCAAAACCCAGCTGGTGGAGCTGTGAAGACTATGCCTCAATACGAGATTGAGGGCTCAGCTATCACACAGAACTACAGTGCTTGTGTGGAGGAGTTACAGCTGTAAGCTGGCAAAATCTAGCTGGTGGAGCTGCACAAAGACTGTGCCTCAATACGAGATTGAGGACTCAGTTATCACACAAAGCTACAGTGCTTGTGTGGAGGAGTTACAGATGTAGGCTGGCAAAACCTAGCTGGTGAAGCTGCACAAAGACTGTGCCTCAATACGAGATTGAGGGCTTAGCTACCACATAGAGCTATAGTGCTTGTGAAAAATTTCAGAATGAAAACTCTACAAAAGCAAGAAGTTGAACTCCAACCTTCTGTATGCGTGACAATGGATATTTGATGATCCACCCTTGATCGAATAAATTGCCAAAAACCTCCACGTTAGGTCAGGTGGATATGGAAGTTTCTTAGTAGCAAAAACTGGATCAATAGAAAGGATAGCAACCCGAACATCATTTGTCCCAAGTAGTTGATGATGTACTATGGAGTTTGGATCACAATTGTCAATTGTTCCTACTGCCACAACATCGCCCTTGTTGTTGAGGAGAAGAACTTTATCACCGATTGCAACAGATGAAACTTCTTCGTTATAGTCACGTGGAATATGCTCATTGTTGTCAATCTTATCTTATAAAACACAAACCATGAAACATTAAGTAAATCATGCCATATGGTTACCTCATTTTCATTTTGTTTCCATCATTTTAGGTTGGGTAGGAGCCTTTGCCTGAAATTAAAAGGCATCTTCAAATATTAAGTTTTAGAAAATGGCTTATACTTACAGCTTTGTTTTGCATGTCGACTACAATCTGTTGCACCTATAAAAGCATATTTATATTATTACATGTTGAACATTTAAAAAAGACTTATATTTTGTTGGTTATCATTTTCTAATGTGGAAGGAGTGGGTTGGTTAATATCAGAATTTCCCTGATCACATGACTAAGATATGATCAATGCATTTGTATCGAATTTCTAACTACATACCTCTTTCGGGTTATAATTGTAATGTCCACCTATATAACACATAGCGAAAATCGTAATACAAGTCAGCAAACATGAAAAACTTCCAACCAATCTCTATGCTAGTCGGTGCAATTTGGCTGACGAAGATCTTGTCTGCTAAAGTAACAAAACAAATAATTTATATTTATGTGACTTCATCATCTTCTTGCAAGTTACATTGTACATTAGGTGTGATTGTTGGTTTGGGTACATTTGCTTGTTTACATGTGTACTAGTTCACATACTATTTTGTGTTTTTTCTGTATCATCACAGTCCTTGTAAAAAATTCCTACATGAAATATACATAAGAAATGAATACTATAATGAGAAAATGTACTGCACCTGGTCAGCCTGTGACATTTGTTCTACATGCCTCTCTTTGTTTTGATTATGATGTGTTCTTGTAGTGAAAAAAACCTACACAATGGACATACAAATTAGAAAAAAATAAATCAAAGTGGTTGCACATGATCGGCCTGTGATGTGCTCTCTAAAGGCCTAACTATGTCATCTTTATCACTTGTTTCAAGGGAGTTTACCTATGCAAATGGTTAGTTAATTAATAAACATGACAATAAGCTAGTAAAAAGATGTACTACACCTGTGGAGCTTGTATGCATGTTGTAACTAAAATGGGCATGTCTGTAGTCCCATTTTTAATAATTAGTAATTTCAGTTATTTAATTAGCATTTTCTAATATTAAAGGAATATTCTTTAGAATATATGTTTGAAGACAGAATATTCTTTAGAATATTATATTTTGTAATCGACCCTTTAATAAATTATAGCATTCATGGACCAAAAATTAATAACATTATAAAAGTAGAAGGTATTAAATTATATAATATATTAAAAATTAAGGAAAGATAAGAGGTACATTATATAAATATTAATGTTGTTATTAAAATATTAATATTTAAATATAACATTAAAAATTTGTACTAGTAATAATATATATATAAAAATCCTATAATAATATAGTCAATCTTCCATATCTTTTTTAAAATTTATATAGTTAAGTAAAATTTGGTACTATTATTAAAGAGTTTATTAATTATGAATATTAAATATATGATATTTTATAATTTTGTAATTGCTTTATTCTCATTGCAGTTTTGTTAATCGTGACTTTATCAACGCTTCTTGAACATCCATATCGAATGGATTTAACATTTATAAAACATGCTGGGTCTTTTTGATTGGGAGACCATGTTTTCTCTAGGCATCCATTATATCTTTCGCTCTCTTCTTGTCGCCTTTTTTGTGGTTTGAACCATGCAACCTTAACATATATTTTTTGTGATTACTTCAGGTGTCGATAATTTGACCATCCAAATAGGCTGATTATATGACGCATCTGGAGTAATGAGAACCATCATTAGTTTTTGAAGATCCTTGCAGCAATCAAAGTATGCTTTAGGTTTTTGGTTCCTTTGTCCAACAAAGTGTGGGGTTTGCACTTCCACATCACTATGGCTTTATATCGTCTGTGCTCAGTGATGTCATTTCAATCTCCTCTCGCCACCTTGTTTTAGGCCAAAAAGGGTGTTGCAATTCTGTACTTGTGACAGTAGGCCCTTAACTCTCGAACAACAGTCTCCCAATAGTCGACCACATGCTTATATTTCTGAGTAACCAGTTGCCTTATCAGAATTCTTTGGCATCGATTTTTGAACCCATGCCACATATTTTTTGATGCCATCAATAATAACCTCTTGTTCCTTGAGCTGGGCACTCAATGGAATAGGGTCTGGTTGTCCTTCTGGGAGAAGTGGCTTTCCATCTCTCCACTTTTGAAAGCATTAAGCCCTCTTTCGGTAACCACTCCTGCTCTGATGGCCGTAACTTGTACTGCATAATAGGTATACCATCTCGTATGGAGAAAAAGAATTGTAGCGACAAGGTGACCAACTAAAGAATCTCCCTCTTTTATATACTCCTTGAGAAATTTTTTGAAGTCTGGCACCTCAGTCACAAGCAAAGCACAACTTTTTTTGGAGATGCAATTTTCAAAAAGATTCCATATGCGGTAAGTAAGTGCACTTGTCCTTTTTGTAGAGTTGGAGACCTTGCTGAAGAACGCATCAATATCTTCATGAGTGTGACCAACCATAAGGAAACTGAGCGTGATTGTTTCAAACACACCTTTGGCAACAAGCATTGACAAGTATGCTAGCACATATCTAGAAAATAAAAGTAAGTATGAGCTTGAGAAACCCTTAAGTAAAATGATTTACCTATTTTTGTTCTCGCCTGCACAATTATCCATTGTAAAAGCAAATGACGAGGAAGCTTATTTGATGTTGAGGACACATGTACACTATTTGAGCTAGATCCCTCCACTGAACCAGAACTCTCAACAGGGCCATCTGTTTTTTGTGCAGGCTGTGACAATGCCTCTCATATTCCCAAGTAGCCTCAAGTGCAGACGTGTTCATGAGAGCATTATGTAAAGGTTGAAGGTGTTGTTTTTCACTTTGAGATCACTCATAGGACTTGTTGTGAGTGGGCTTCAAGGTTTCTGAAACACATGGCCAACGACCCAATAGTGAAATTGGAGTCGCTAGACCAATGTGGAAGTGAAAAGTGTCCATATGATCACAACCGTGTCCATGTGTTAGCACACATGTCAATGAAATCGGAAGTTTCATGACATTTCCAAGGCACTTGGTGTTGCAACGAGCTTTGGAATGCTGGTCTTTGAATGATCCATCTTGTCATGGATCAAGCACAGGTACTCTGATGGGCGTGACACAAAAGCATGCGGTGTGCATAGTACTGAGACGGCAAGTTGTTGTGCAATCATGTGGGCCTCCATCTTCTTTTGAATGGCAGTGATCTCCACCAAGGTTTTTGCACAAGCCTTGCAGCCTTCAATGATGTACAAGTGTCACACTTGGAAAAGCTAGAGTGTTTTGCAATCTCCACATCCTTAAAATGAGTATTCCATATGTTGTTGAAGGTACCAGTGCAGATTGCTTGGAGCCCCATCAAACTGAGGCACTTGTTCACATGTTCACACAGCTTCAATTGAGTGTAGATTGAAGGCAAAACCTTGAGATTTTCCCTACCCCTGCATTTGTGGTTCGGCATTTGTGAGGCATCCTGTCTGCATTTGCTTCCACAAAAGCCTTGAGTATCTCTATGGCTGCCATAATGTGAAAGCGGGTTTTGACCAAGCGAGTGTTCCCATGTTGAGGTTCGCGCTCCATCTAGCCACTCATCCCTCCGACGGTAGAACGTGGTCTTTGGGATCCCGTATATTGTACCAAGCTTTGAAGCAGATGGCCACCTTATTAAATACCATGGATGTACTCTGATAACCTGTGTCCAAGGCCATTCATCAATACACCCAGTTAGTGCAGCATATACAAACTCATGCCTTTACTTTTGGGTGTGCTACATTGGTAATTTCATTCCAATCTGTATCTGACAACACTTTTCTTGCAGCAGTCAATCGTGGAAATGCTAGTAACACTTGCAGAAGATGTAGGATCCATCTTGACCCTCTTGTCAAAACTTGCAGAGGAAATCTGCAACCCATGAATCGCCTTTTTTCTTACAATAGGACCAATGCAAGGAACCTCTTCAAATATGAGTTGTTCTTCCGGGTTGTTATTATTGAAATCCAGAATATGTTGAACCATCTTGCCGTCTTAATTCAGATGTTCGCCACCTCACGAGGGATCCAGGATGCAATGTGCCATTAGGTGAAACCTCTGTCACAACTACACCCACGAAGTCGGACCCTAGTTTCTCTTCTGACACTGCTTCCATTGGATTTATAGCTGTGATGATGCCTCTCCAACTTCAATCTCATGAAGAAAGAGAATCACCTCATCCATCACAGCAGGCAAGCCATCATCTGGTAAACTCGTGCTACTATTTGTTTGTGACTCTGCATATTCTGTGTCAGCCTTGACTTTCAAATTCCACAATACAGGAGAACCCTCCTCAAATTCCATTCCAAACCTCAACATGCTTGAAAATGGTGTTCACCCATACGTACACACAAGATCCTTGGGCAATATTGTGACATGATGCATTATCATCTCGAACTTCCACAGTTCCAGTGCCAACTATCTCGTTTTCCGAAGAAGACATACTTTATCTCCAGTATTAAACATATTGTCCTGCACATAAATAATTGTGTTATTTATGATATCTGTTTATGCAATATTTTAAGAAATCTGAATTACGGTTGCTTAATAATATGCATGTCAATAATACATAATTATGTATAAGATAATATCTCATGCTTGATTAATACAACTGATGGGCGGGATTAATCCCGCCCACGACTCCCTCCGACGAGGAAGGTCGGCGGGATTAATCCGCCGCCAACTCCCTTCGGAAGAGCGGCGGGATTAATCCCGCCACTCTTCCGACGAGGAAGACCGGCGGGATTAATCCCACTCTCTCTCCTCGGAGAGAGTGCGGGATTAATCCCCGCCTCCCTTCGAGGAGGAAGAGTCGGGATTAATCCGCCGCAACTCCCTCCAACGAGGAAGGCGGCGGGATTAATCCCGCCACACACCCTCCGACGGAAGAGTCGGCGGATTAATCCCGCCGTCGGCTCTCTCCAACTCTTTCTAATAAATTCTGTTAACTCTTCACATTGGAGAGTTATCGGCGGGATTAATCCCGCCCACTCTTTTTCAGAGGTGAAGAAGCATTGCCCAAATTAATCCTGCCACGGCTTCCATGTTTCAAAGAGTTGGTGGCACCTCTTCTAAGAGGCAAAAAGAAATGGCCGGATTAATCCCGCCGCCCCGGCTAATCGAGAATATTAAGTAAAAAGGATGTTTAAACAAGATAAATCCCTAACGGAATATAATGTAATTCTAATGAATTCCTAAACCCCTAAATTCTAATTTTAAAAAAGAATGTAAGAGAGTGAATCTTTATAAGTATTTCTAAATTTGTTTATACTACTTACTTGTAAACAGCACTGAAGGCGCCATGCTATCCTATAAACAATAGCACCCAATTTAATGTTGCTCATGAGCTGATCATTATCAAGAAAAAATAAGATCTTAAAAATGAAAATTACAGAAATGAAGAAACCCTTGTCGAAGAAAGAACTAAATTTGAATTTGAGTGAGAAATTAAATGCATTTTCAAATTTACATGTCAAACCAACAATACTTATGTCAGAAATTCAAATTTTTGAAAATAAAATAAAATTTAAAATGAGTTGACACAAATAACCAACATTCTGACATATATACTCTTTAATTCTAATGAGTTTTATAAATTGCATTTAATGTAATTCAAATGATTCAAGCTGTTTAATATTATGAAATTTTAGTAATTATTCTACATTCTTAATATTTCAGTATATATTATTAAGTATATATTTAAATATATATACTTATACCAATATATAAATTGATATATTATTATGTATCATTTTAAATATATTCATAGTTGTTACGACCCATATAACGAATAAAAGAATATTCCCTAGAAAGGTATAAGCTAGAATATTCCTAAAGAGTTATACCTAGATCTAAGAGAATTAAGGGCACACTAATATGGGAAGTCTTTTTAGAGAGCAGCGTCTAGAGACTAGAGACAACTCGGGGGAGGTCGGGTGGTTTTGTGAGGGTCTCTAGTTTGTACGTAGTGGTGCCTAAAAATTGGTATTGGAGCAAGGTTCGAGATGAGTGCCGGGTGGGAAGGGATAATACCACCTGTGTGGAGACGTTGGACACTAAAAAGCAAATTGTCTAAGGAGAAGCAAGCCCAAGGGCAAAAGTTTCAATGGCAACAAGGACAAGTAGACGCTTAAGAAGCTTTAGGAGATGGAGCGTGGAGAGGAGCACAAAGGAGACTTCTCTAAACCACAAGGTAAATTTCTATTTGTTCTTGCTCAATAGGTAAACTACATGGCACAGGAGGAGCCATGGAAGGACGACTTGGTGAGCGTCCAGTGTGAGTCCTTGTGGATAGCATGAGTAGTGATAACTTTGTGTCAACAAAGTTAGTGGAGGAGTGCAGCTTGTCCACGAAGACTGTGCCTCAATACAAATTTGAAGGCTCAACTATCACACAGAGCTACAGTGCTTGTGTGGAGGAGTTACAGTTGGAGGTTGGCAAAACCCAGCTGGTGGAGCTGCGTGAAGAGCCTCAATACGAGATTGAGGGCTCAGCTATCACACAGAGCTACAGTGCTTGTGTGGAGGAGTTACAGCTGGAGGTTGGCAAAACCCAGCTGGTGGAGCTACACGAAGAGCCTCAATACGAGATTGAGGGCTCAACTATCACACAGAGCTACAGTGCTTGTGTGAAGGAGTTACAGCTGGAGGTTGGCAAAAACCCAGCTGGTGGAGCTACACGAAGAGCCTCAATATGAGATTGGGCTCAGCTATCACACAGAGCTACAGTGCTTGTGTAGAGGAGTTACAGCTGTAGGTTGGCAAAACCCAGCTCGTGGAGCTGCACGAAGACTGTGCCTCAATACAAGATTGAGGGCTCAGCTATCACACAGAGCTACAGTGCTTGTGTGGAGGAGTTACAGTTGTAAGTTGGCAAAACCCAGCTGGTGGAGCTGAACGAAGACTGTGCCTCAATACGAGATTGAGGGCTTAGTTGTCACACAGAGCTAAATTGTTTGTGTGGAAAAGTTACAGCTAGAGGTTGGCAAAACCCAGCTAGTGGAGACTTTCTTTCTTGCGAAGCTAGTGCGTGTGGATCCTAAGATCTAGTGGAGCACCAAGCACATGAAGCTTGAGTATAGTGAAGTGGGAACAAAGCTTGAGTCTCCAAACAAGTTCTTTTACTGTCACCTTGAGCAAAGCTGTTGTGCGAGGAGTTTGCTTGACTCTTCCCTCCCGAGCTACCTCATGGCCTACCACATGCAAGAGGTGTGGAGCTGGAATAGGGTACGAAAGCCATTTACCGTAAGCCATTCTGACTGAGCCATGCTAAGGAGCAAGAGGTTAGAGACAAGTGATGGAGCTATTGGAATATGGCTTTATACAACTAAGCAAGTCTCCATTTGGTGCACCAGTATTAGTTGTCAGGAAGAAGGATGGCACCATGAGGATGTGCATAGACTACAGAGCTCTCAACAAGCAAACAGTAAAGGATAGGATGTCCATGCCATGTGTGGATACTATCATGGATCATCTCGATGGAGCTAGAGTGTTCATCAAGATAGTTGGGCATTTCGAGTTCATTGTTATGCCATTTGGCTTAATAAATGCCCCTGTCACATTCACTCGGTTGACGACTAAGGTGTTTGGTGACTACTTGCACGACTTTGTGGAGATCTTCCTCAACGATATTCTTATTTACAATAAGAATATGAAGGAGCATGTGCATCATTTGCAAACAGTTCTTCAGTTGTTAAGGGAGAACAAGCTCTATGCAAAGAAGAGCAAATGTGCATTTGTTCAGTGCAAAGTGGAGTATTTGGGTCACATTGTGATGCCAAGTGAAGTGAAGACTGATCCACAAAAGGTGGCAGTGGTGGAGCAATGGCCAATTCCTAGTAATGCAGAAGAGTTACGGAGTTTCTTGGGCATGGCTGGTTATTACCGACGATATGTCAAGGATTATGCCAAGAAAGCTTCTCTGTTAACTAAGTTGCTGAGGAAGGACGTTCCCTTTGCATGAAGTGCTTCAGAGAAGAGCAGTTTCCAAGCTTTAAAACAAGCTTTGGTACGTGCACTAGTTTTATGTATTGCAGATCCCTCTAAGCTTATGAGGTATCATGTGATGCAAGTGGAGTGGCCATTGGAGTTGTACTTATGCAAGAGGGAAGGCCTATTGCTTATAAGAGTCGTACTTGAATCCTGCATAGC
The DNA here is from genome assembly GCA_003024785.1 of Selaginella tamariscina. NCBI lineage: Eukaryota > Viridiplantae > Streptophyta > Lycopodiopsida > Selaginellales > Selaginellaceae > Selaginella > Selaginella tamariscina. The sequence goes on from PUQB01000812.1 coordinate 30,707, forward strand.
AACAATACTCAACGTATGAGTAAGAACTACTGGTTATTGTTAATGCATTATGAGTTTGCAGGCACTATCTTTATGGTGCAAGTTTCAAAGTGTTTACAGATCACAAGACTTTGGTGTATCTGTTCAAACAGAAAGAGTTAAACTCTTAGCAAGCTCTCTGGATAGTTAAGTTCATGGAGTTTGGCAAATTTCCTATTGAGCATTGCGTGGGAAAGGCTAATGTGGTGGTATATGCTTTGTCACGCATTAGGAGAGCCACAGTGGTTAGAGAATTCCAAACACACTTATGTAATGCATTAACAAGGACGGTCAGTGAGTTTAGCCAGGTAGTTCAACATGTTCAAGCACAAGACACTGAGGTGCAAGAGCTCAAAGGACAGCTAGAGCCACCATTTTCATTTTAGAATGGAGTTTTGTACTACAATGGCCATGTGTATCTTCCTCGTGTGGACCATTTGATCAACCAAGTACTATATTTCCATCATGATCACCCGGAGGCTGGTCATTTTGGGGGGAGGAAAATGTATGAGTTGATCAAGAGAAGATTCTATTGGAGGAATATGAAAGCTAATATTATAGAGTACTGCAGGACTTGTGACAAGTGTCAAGTAAGGGTGCCTAGGGAAAAACCAAGTGGGCTATTAGTACCATTACCTATTCCAGATAGGCGATGGGGCAATATCTCTATGGACTTTGTCACCCATTTGCCAAGGACACAGTGGCATTGGAATGAGTCCATATTATGCTATGTTTGGACGGCATTCCAAGACAGCTTTTGAGCTGGGTTTAGCAAGTAAGAAAGCTCAAGGCAACATGGATGAGGAAGCTAAAGATCTGAGTGTTGAGCTTAGAAACATTCAGAGTTTGTGCAAGAAGAACTTACAAGTAGCTCAGAGCCGAGCTATCAAGTTTGTTAATTAGCACATAAGCTTTCAAGAGTTCCAGGTGGGAGATTATGTATATCTCTGAGTGGTATTTGCCACACATGTAAGGCGGAACACTATTGTGGCCTTACAGAAGGGACACAATGATAAGTTGTCTCCTAGGTACTCAGGTCCTTATGAGATTCTAGAGCGTATCGATAAGGTGACATATCAACTACGGCTGCTAGAAGGAGTGAGGGTGCACCCAGTGTTTCATGTTAGCCAATTAAAGAGAGTACTCACAAGGAACGAGTCCCGAGTAGATTTTTTGTGGATGTATAAGGCTAATGATACAGGACCAGTTGAATAAGTTATACTGCCCTTGAGAACAAGGACTTGCTAATGGGGGGAGGATTGTTACGACCCGTATAACGAATCAAAGAATATTCCCCAGAAAGGTATAAGCTAGAATATTCCCGCTATACCTAAATCTAAGAGAATTAAGGGCACACTAATATGGGAAGTCTTTTTAGAGAGCAGCGTCTAGAGACTAGAGACAGCTCGGGGGAGGTCAAGTGGTTTTGTGAGGGTCTTTAGTTTGTACGTAGTGGTGCCTAACAATAGTGTGTTTATTAATATTATTTTCTTAATTATTCGAGTAATTAATTTACATTTTCTTATATTAATGGGATATACTTTATTATTTTCTTATTATTCCAAAAATATTCTAATATTAAACCTGATTATCATAATTAAATTAGTATCTATTCTTAATTATTTCAGTAATTATTCTACATTTGTATATATTAATGGGATTTTCTCAATTAATTTCTTATTATTTCAAGAATATTCCAATGTTAAACCTTATTATCAATATTAAGTTAATATATATTATTAAAACTATATATGACTATATATTAGATAAAATGATATATTATTATGTATAATTAAATATGTTCATAGTGTATATATTAATATCAATTCTTAATTACTCGAGTAATTAACCTATATTTCTTTATATTAATGGGATATTCTTTATTATTTTCTTATTATTCTAAGAATATTTCAATATTAAACATGATTATCATAATTAATTTAGTTAATTATTTCAGTAATTGTTACATTTGTATATATTAATGGGATTTTCTCAATTAATTTCTTATATTAATATCATTTTCACTTTAATTTAATGTTTCTTTTGCACACATATAAACACAATCAAAATATATACACGTGCACATGCATTAGAAGCACTTACAGAGACACATATGTATACACATGCACAAGCCAATGAGTGGATCACGATATAAATAAAGCATCTAGCACATTTAGAGTTTAAAACCCAAACTAAACATTTATAATTACGCACACTTTACATTGGGACTTACATATGTTTAGTGTTAGAGTAAATTTATATTAAATAATTAAAAAATGTGCATGCATTTAATTTATATTAGTATAAATATTTATACTAATATATATATTATGTGCTATGATTGCTTTCAAATGTGTTTTAATATCATTATGTCATTTTAAGTTAAAATTGGGTAAATTCAAATATATACATACAATTTTAAAATATGAGCAAATTATAATTTTCATTTTTAAAAAATGAAGTTTTTTAAATTAATTGATAAATCAGTAGAATGATTTGTGATTTTATGTTTATCTACTTGACTATCAACAATTCTTTATGCTTGTTTTTTGTGTATTTATATACTAATAATAGACTTTTTATACAAATATTAAAATTTAATAATAAAATACTTGCATTGGGTTTAAACCCTAAACCAAATTGGAGAGATATGTTGCTTCTTTATTGAAAACATTATGTTCAACGAATGTATGATCCATATGTACTCAATTTGTGTGTATGTAACACATTGAATTTACACATGTAATATGTATGTATGTCTGTGTGTATACACATGTGTATGTATATATGTGTACTAATATATGCAATGTGTACGAAATTAATTTGTTAACACTCTCTCTCTTCTTTCATACATACACACCATGCATGATCCATAATATGTACTGTCTCTCTTCTTTAAAAAATACACACCATGTATGATTCATAATATGTATTGACATTACAATATTATGTACTATGTATGTATGTTTGTGTATAATATTATATGTGTGTATATATGTATTACTACACGTGAAAATTTAACACTCTCATAAACACATGTTAAACCCCTACATGATTTATATTTTGGGGTATGTGATATACCACACACGCACACAATTTAAAATTATGATAATATAATGAAAGAATATTTGTTTAAGGTCAATATATATTTTATTCTTTTTAGGGTTTAGGTATATTCTTGAAAGGAATATTCGATTAGGGTTAATATATATTTTTTTTTTTAGGGTTTAAGTATATTCTTAAGGTTTCAAGAATAAAGGCAGCGGAGGCTGCGATGGTGGAATAGAGCAGCTATGCCATAGATCAATAGATCTCTCTCTTAGCAGGTGGCAGTCCAAAAAGGCACGGCGTGCAGTAAGGTTTGAAGGCGCATTCACACAAGTGAAATCTCTCTCTCTCACACGCACACTTTGTGTATATTTATTTATTTGTATTTACATATACATTTATATGTGTGTGTATCAAATTTTATTTATCTATCTCTCGCACACACACGCACACTCCTGTATATACATACACATATACATATATTTGTATTTACATATATATATATATATATGTGTGTGTGTGTGTATTCATCTGTATAATTTTATTTGTTTAGCTCACACAATGCATACACACGATATACATATACACATTTATATATACCTATATATATATATATATATATATATATATATATATATATATATATATATATATATAATATATATAATATATATATATATATACATACATACATATATTATGTGTGTGTATCTGTATAATTTTATTTATTTATCTATCTCTTGCACACACACGCACACTCTTTAATATACATATACATATACATATATACATATATATATGTGTGTGTGTATCTATATAATTTAATTTATTTAGCACACACACGCACACACATGATATATATATATATATTTGTGTGTATATCTGTATAATCTTATTGATTTTTCTACTCTGGTACACATATATAAATGTGTTTGTTCATCTCTCACACATTCTTGTATATACATATGCATATATATATATTTGTTGTGCACGGGATTAACCAAAGGGCGGCAGGATTAATCCCACCGCCCTTCACGCAGGTCATGAGCGGCGGATTAATCCCGCCACCCTTCATGCATGCCCTTCCGTAGGTCATGAGCGGCGGGATTAATCTCGTCGCCCTTCACGCAGGTCATGAGCGGTGGGATTAATCCCGTTGCCCTTCACGCAGGTCATGAGTGGCGGGATTAATCTTGCTGCCCATATATATGTGTGTGCGCGGGATTTACGAAAGGGCGGCATAATTAATCTCGCCGCTCTTTGGTTAGCCTCATGGGTGGCTGGTTCGGTGGGATTAATCTCGCTGCTCTTTGGTTAGCCTCATGGGTGGCTGGTTCGGTGGGATTAATCTCGCTGCTCTTTGGTTAGCCTCATGGGCGGTGGGATTAATTTCGCTGCCCTTCACGTAGGCCCTTCACGTAGGTCATGAGTGGCGGGATTAATCCCGCCGCCCATGGCCTGCGTGCAGGTCGACGAGATTAATCCCGCCAACCCTTCCATGCCTGGTGGCGGGATTAATCTTGCCGACCCTTCCATGCCTGGTGGCGGGATTAATCTCGCCGACCATTCGAGGAGGTGTGAAAGTGGTGGGAGGATTAATTCTGTTCACCAGGCATGGAAGGGTGGCGGGATTAATCCTGCCACCCTTTATGTCTCAATGAGTGTGAGGCGGGATTAATCCTGCCAACTGCCATTATTCATATGATAGTCTCATGGGCGGATTAATCTCGCTTACCAGGCATGAAAGGGGTGGCAGGATTAATCCCGCACCCTTCTCTGTCTCCTGAATTGGTGAGCCAAATCAATCCCAACCACTTCTGTATAAGACGGAGAAGGGTTACCGCACACCAGTTCAGGGGACTGAGAAGGGTGGCGAGATTAATTCCACCATCCCTTCTATAGTGGGCGAGATTAATCCACCACCCTTTTTGATCATCTAAAGGGGTGGGCCAAATAAATCCCGCCCAATTCTCTCTGAGACCGAGAAGGGTGGTGGATTAATCCCGCACACCCATTCAGGGGATCGAGAAGGGTGGCGAGATTAATCCCGCCCACCCTTTCAGGAGGCATAGAAGGGGTGGCGAGATTAATCCCGCCCACCCTTTCAGGAGGCATAGAAGGGGTGGTGAGATTATACCTGCCACCCTTCCATGTGAATATATATGTGTATTAATATATATAAGTTGCTTATCTATTTTATTTACTTCTATCATCTTATCATAATATTTTGAGTAAAAGCCAGTAAACTATGTGAAACTGTCCAAAGCTCACATTTGTGGTGGTTTTAAAACCAAATGTTATTAGTCTTTTGCACTAGCACAAATGTGAGCTTTGGACAGATAATCCCATCCACTTCTCTCTGAGACAAAGAAGGGTGTATATGAATTTATCAGTGTATTAATTTTGTATATTCGGGTTTATACAAATGTGTGTGTATTTTTATATGAATTGTAATTATAGTGTATTATTGTACAGAAGGACGATTTTATCAAACAAGGAGATTCAGTCATTAGTATGGAGTCGTTGTCAAATTCTGGGTAAGAATTAAAATAAAATTTATATACTCGGATATGTGCTTGAAGAACTAATTATTTTTATATTCAAATGTGGAATTAAGATAACATTAAAGATAAGAGGAGGAGATGAGATGGGTAGGGGGATTCTGGAATCAACTTGGCCATATTTTAAAATAAATGGGAAGCACATTGGAGCAACCATGATTGCTATCAAATTAACCTTTGTCACAACGCGTGGACAAGCAAAACAATGGAAATTATATTTACTAGTCAAGCACCTGAAAGTAAAACCCAGATTGGACGATGCTCGACACATATGCCTTGTTCCATTCAATGTCACGTTCTCGGATTCAGAGGTCTCCAATTACGACAATAATCTTGGGTGGTTTTATCGACTTATGGATAATGACGTTCACGTGTTCACTAATGATGTTGACTGTGGAGTTCTTCTTCAACTCAACGAAAGCCCATCTATGGAGGGGATCCAATTAAATGTCTACTTTGAAGATCTCCATACTCATCGAGTAGGTGTATTCTCAGCAGATATTGCTTCACAATACAGAACATCCATAAGTGGAGCAATCATCCCTCTTCTTATTGAAGAAGAACACAACGACATCATTAAGAAGATTGAGAGGGTGGCTCGATCCAGGTTCTTTACAGATCACATTCAATTTATTTAGGAATCTTCGAGAGCTGGAAGAGTGTGCCAAGAACATTAGAATAGCTGCAGTCGGGGATCACACATGTTGATTCGAATTGCAGAAGAAAATCATTTGTCGTTTTGTTAGCTGCACATGTGGCATCCTATGCTGCAATAAGCCATAAGGAAATGATGTTGTATGATAAGATTTACAAGTGTAAGGTTAAGTATTACAACATCAACCCAAACTTCAATTACATGCCACTCAACGAGGAACGTGTAGTTGATCTCATGGAGAAGATGAAGAACGACAATTCTTATATTCAAAAATATTCCAATATTAAACATGATTATCATAATTAAATTAGTCTTATTCTTAATTATCTCAGTAATTATTCTACATTTGTATATATTAATGGGATTTTCTCAATTAATTTGTTATTATTTCAAGAATATTCTAGTGTTAAACCTTATTATCAATATTAAATTAATATATATTATTAAAACTATATATGGCTATATATTAGATAAAATCATATATTATTATGTATAATTTAAAATATGTTCATAGTGTGTATATTAATATTATTTTCTTAATTATTCGATGTTTGTTTTGTACATATTATATATAAAACACAATCATAAATTTATATATACATGTGCACATGCATTAGAAGCACTTACAGAGACACATATACACACACATGCACATTGCCCTAAACCAAACTTGAGAAATTATATTTTGCTTCTTTATTGAAAAACATCATGTTCAACGCATGTATGATCTATATGTACTCAGTGTGTGTGTATGTAACACATTGAATTTACACATGTAATATATATGTATGTCTGTGTGTATACACGTGTGTATGTATATGTGTACTAATATAATATATGCAATGTGTACGATTTTCATTTGTTAACACTCTATCACTTCTCTCATACATACACAGTGTCACCATGCATAATCCCTTCTCTCATACATACACACCATGCATGATCATGATCCATAATATGTAGCCTGTCTCTTCTCTCATACACACACACCATGCATGATCCATAATATGTACTGATGTTACAATACTATGTAATATGTATAATGTATATCTGTGTATAACACTCACTCCTCTCATACATAAACACCATGCATGATCCATCCTAACCTAAACCCTAAACCCTACATTGAATTTACACATGTAATATGTATGTATGTATGTGTGTATACACATGTGTATGTATATGTGTGTACTAATATATCCAATGTGTATGAATTTAATTTGTTAACACTTTCACTCTTCTTTCATACATACACACCATGCATGATCCATGTAAATATGTACTGTCTCTCTTCTCTCAAACATACACACCATGCATGATCCATAATATGTATTGTCACTCTTCTCTCATACATACACACATACATGATCCTGTACTCTGTCTCTCTAATATTAATATGTACTAATATGTATGTATGTCTATGTATAATACTATGTGTGTATATATATATCGCTGCACGTGAAACTTTAACACTCTCATGGACACACACGTGTTAACCCTTGCATGATATTTATTCTTGGGGTGTATGTGATACACCCACGCACACGCACACGCTGATAATATACACACACGCACACTCACACTCGTATAATATACACACACAGATATATATATATATATATATATATATATATATATATATCCTTCTCTCTCTCTTCTCTATAGATCTCCATCTCTCGCACACTCGTATACATATACACACACAGATATACACAGATATACATATATATATATATATATATATATATATATATATATATATATATTCTATTTATTTATCTATATATATGTGTGTGTGTGTGTTTGTTTATCTGTATGATTTTATTTGTTTCACACATGCATACACACGATATACATATACACATATATATATATATACCTATGTATACATACATATATTATGTGTACCAGTATCTGTATAATTTTATTTTATTTATCTATCTCTCGCACACACACGCGTATATACATATACATAACATATATATGTGTGTGTGTGTATCTGTATAATTTTATCTGATTTGACTATCTCTGGCACACACACGCACTCTCCTACACACACATATACATATATATATCTATGTGTGTGTGTGTAGCGGCAGGATTAATCCGCCGCCATTTCAGGCCCGAGTGAAGGGCCTGGGCGGCAGGATTAATCCCCGCCTACACATGCCATGCGCAGAATTGGGCGGGATTTATCTCGCCGCCATTGGCCTGCCTGAAGGGCCTAGGGCGGGATTAATCCCGCCGATTCCGCACAGGGCATTGGCGTCGGCGGGATTAATCCCGCCGCTAAGGCCGAGTGAAGGGCCTGGGAGGATTAATCCCGCCGCGTACGCATGCCCTGCGCAATCGGGCGGGATTTATCCCGCCAATTGGCCTGCCTGAAGGGCCTAGGGGCGGGATTAATCCCGCCGATTCCGACAGGGCGGATTAATCCCGCCGACTAAGGCCCGAGTGAAGGGCCTGGGCGGCGGGATTAATCCCGCGTACGCATGCCCGCGAATCGGGCGGGATTATCCCGCCGCCAAAGGCCTGCCTGAAGGCCTAGGCGGCGGGATTAATCCCGCCCGATTCCGCGAGGGAATTGGCGTCCGGCGGATTAATCCCGCCGCATAGGGACCGAGTGAAGGCCCTGGGCGGCGGGATTAATCCCGCCGAGCCTTCAATGCCTGTTGGAGGAATGAATCCCGCCACCCTTCCTTTTTTCATTGGTGAGTCGGACCAATCCCAAACGTTTCTGTCTGAGACGTAGAAGGTTTACAACATACCAATGGAGAGAACTGGGAAGGGTGGAAATTCATTTAACCATCCCTTACATGGTGGGCGAGATTAATCCCGCCTCCTTTCTGGAGTCACTGAAGGGGTGTGAAATAAATCCTGCCCAGTTCTCTCTGAGACCGAGAAGGGTGGCAAGATTAATTCCGCACTCCCGTTCAAGGCCTCCAGAAAGGTGGCGAGATTAATCCCGCCCACTCTTTCAGGAGGCATTGAAGGGGTGGCGAGATTAATCCCGCCGCACCTTCCATGTGAATATATATGTGTATTAGTATATATAAGTTGCATATCTCATTTTATTTACTTTTATCATCTTATCATAATATTTCGAGTAAAAGCTAGGAAACTATGTAAAACTGTCCAGAGCTCACATTTGTGGTGGTTCTAAAACGAAATGTTATCTTTCTTTTGCACTAGCACAAAGGTGAGCTTTGGACAGTTAATTCCGTCTACTTCTCTCTGTGTATTATTTTTGTATATTCGGGTTTATACAAGTGTGTGTGCGTTTTTATATGATTTGTATTCATAGTGTATTATTTTGCAGAAGGACGATTTAATTAAACAAGGAGATCGAGTCATTAGTATGGAGTCGTCGTCAAATTCTGGGTAAGAATTAAAATAAAATCTGTTATACTCGGATATGTGCTTGAACTAATCATTTTTGTATTCAGATGTGGAATTGAGGTGACATTAAAGACGAGAGCAGGAGAAGAGATGGGCAGGGGGATTCTGGAATCAACTTGGCCATATTTCAAACTAAACGGGAAGCGCATTGGAAAACCATGGTTGCTGTCAAACTAACCTCTGTCACATCGCATGGACAAAAACAATGGAAAGTGGGTGTGCTAGTCAAGCATCCGAAAGCATGCTGTGAACCCAGATTGACGATGCTCGACACATATGCCTTGTTCCATCCAATGTCACGTTCTCGGATCCAGAGGTCGCCAGTTACAACATTAATTTCGGGTGGTTTTGTCGACTTGTGGATAATGACGTTCACGTGTTCACTAATGATGTTGACCTTGGAGTTCTTCTTCAACTCAACGAAAGCCCATCTATGGAGGGGATCCATCTGGATGTCTACTTCGAAGATCTTCAGACTCATCGAGTAGGTGTATTGTCAGGAGATATTGCTTCACAATACAGAAAATCACAAGTGGAGCAATCGTCCCTCTTCACATTGAAGAAGAACACAGCGACATCATAAAGGAGATTGAGAGGGTGGCTTGGTCTCAGGTTCTTTACAGATCACGTTCAATTTGCTTAGCAAATTTCGGGAGCTGGAAGAGTGTGCCGAGAACATTAGAACAGCATCAATCGGGGATCACACATGTTGATTCGGATCGTAAAGAAAATCATTAGTCGTTTTGTCAGCTGCACCTGTGGCGTCCCATGCTGCAATAAGCCACAAGGAAATGATGTTGGATGATAGGATTTAAGTGTAGGGTTAAGTATTGCAGCGTCAACCCAAACTTCAATTACAGGCCACTCAATCAGGAACGTGTAGCTGAGCTCATGGAGAAGATGAAGGACGACAATTCTTACACCGTTCCACATAATGCTGTTTTGTGCGCATACTACGAGAGAAACAAAGGCGCTGACAAAGTGTGGATCACAACACCGGAACAAATGAGAAGGTTCAGACGGAGAATAGAAAATCAGTTAAGTACTACATCATTAGTGGCCAGCACACAATAACGGCAGCCCAACGACTTCTCGACGAACACAACAAAGGAACGATGGCAACAAAACTTTCCGAGCATACCCGTGAGAAGCTGACGAAAAGATCGGCGTTTTTAGCGAAGCCGAATCTCACAATCGAGCAGTACCATAAGTTATCGGCGGAATGGGACGCTGCAGACACCAACCACTACAACAGCAAAATATGGGAGAAGTTCAAACACACGCGAGCCGTGTGGGAATCTCTTCAGCGACCACAAAGAGCTACCGCAGGGAATACACAATCTGCGGACTACCGGGTAAGCAAATTGTTTGGGCGGGATTTATCTCGCCGGTATATTAATCTGTCTTTTTCTCAGAGAGTTGAAGAAATTGTAGCAGTTGATTTTGCCCAGGTGGGCGGGAAGGAAACATCCTTTTTGATGATGTTGATTTCTTGTCCCGAGATAGGATCTTTGCGAAATGGTTGGGGATTATGGAATCCTTTGCAAAAGGAACACTGAAGAAGAAGCAGACAAGTGAAGTGGAGCCCTCAGAGAAGTCTGCAAAGAAACCCAGTAAGACGCCGAAGGCTAAGTCTGTTCAATCTATAAAGGATGTAGACAACGATTTCAAGCTCACATGGTTGAAGCCTTTAAATGGAACAACGATGGAGGAGATGGAAGTCTTGGCTGATTTGGTGATTGATGGCAAATTACAATTAACAACAGCAGCCCACCTCTCCTTTTCATCTCAAGGCAATGGAGTTGAAGACGGTCAGGCACTTCAAGGAGTGGTTGGGAATACACTGCCACAAACTGGGTTGGATTTCGGCTTCAACATACGAAGAGGTCAGCAAATATTTGCATGTGACAAATGATGATATGCTTGTCGAATGGGTGAATCAATCGGAAGATCTGGGCAAGAATCTATTGCACGCCAACGCCAAAAAGGAGAACATTGCGATGACGCCTTCTCTTATGGCAGTCCTTCAGCAGCGGAGAACCGAGTTGAACCTTATAAAGGAGGATGCTACGAATCACGACAAGCCCTACAGATGTTTGTTGTTGGATTCGGAGACTTTATGGGGTACCATCACTGCTTGTAGGAAACCGTTTCAATTGTTCGTGATGGATCGGCGGGTGTCAAAAAATCCTTCGACAGACAGGACACTAGAGGATTGGTGGAGAAACTTAGCCGTGCAAGTATGTACAAAGAAGGTATTTATTATTGAATTCATACTTGCACTCTTGACTGATATCTACTTTTCAGGTATTTATTTCTTGATTCTTGCTCATGTCACCGATACCTTTGCCTTCTCCTTTGCCAAGAGGAATAAACATCGTTGGACAGGATTTTATATGAATGATGCTGATCCGAAGTGCATTGATTCGGTTGTTCACTTGGTTGTTAGGAATGCGCCAAACAATTTCAAACTTCCAAATGACTGGCCAGGCATCTGTTTGCACTCCAACGGCCCTGAACCTCCATCCGATACACCGATAGGTGAGAGTGACGTATTCGGCAATGTACGTTATCCAAACATCACAAGTCAAGCGGCACGGAGCATCGTCAACTTGATCAGGGGTCCTCACAGTGATGCGTGGGTTTTTGACTACTGCACTAGGGGGTCCGTCTTGAAGGAGTGTTACCTTCGGCATACATGTGTATTTGCCGTTGAAAAGGATAAGACCATGGTTGAGGACCTGAACAAGTGGATAGATAGGTTCTCAACTGAGTACCCCAACGAATCCATAAAGGAGTATTTGAGAAAGTTCCCTCCAGATAAGTGCGATAGCTCTGAAGACGAATCTGGTTCAATGTCGGAGTCTGAGGACGAACTTCAATCAGATATTAGACCGGAAGTTATCTCGAGGAGTACAGAACATTCGCACACTCCATTACCCATGGAAACATCAATAGAAGATGCAGAAGATCTTGAACCATCTCACAAGCGGCTTAGACCTTCTTCGCCTCACTCAGAAGGTAATAGCGAAGAAGAATTGTTAATGAATTCTAGAGTGACGAATAGTTGTAAATGAGTGTAACATAAGGCATTTTTGTATATTTCGTTTATATTTGTACAGAAAATAAATTCTCAAGGATTAATGAAGCTTTTAGTTCAAACATGGGTCACACATTAACAAGGTAAATAATATACCTTGATAATTTTAAGGTCAGCTAATTATCATTTTGCAGATGTAATGAAACAATTGAGAACATGGATTTTCAGCATTGGCATGAGGTAAGAGAGGGGTTTGGCGACAATTTCTTGTGCCACATGTCAGAATGACAGAGTTCATGCAGGAAATGGATAATAATGCAGCTCAAAACATCGTTACCATGGGGGCCACTTCAGTTTTTTCATCATCATTTTTATTGGCTTCAGTTCCGAAATCAATTTCTTCAGCGCATGCAATATCTGAATCTTGTAAGGATGATGTACAATTAAATGATGAAGGGATAGGCAACGAGATAGTGGCAACGGATAAATGTGAAAGGGAGCAAACAAGTGATTTGCAAAGTATTCAAGAGGCAACGCTATCTCATGTTACTCATGGCCATATTGTGTTGTTGGATGTCAATGGTGTTCTGCTTCATCGACAAAGGCCCGAGGATAGGAAAAAAGAAATCAAACAAGGAGATTTCATTCCTTGTCATGGTAAATTTCGATATGATATTATTTTTCGTCCAGGGTTGGATCGTCTCTTTCAAAAGCTTAAGGAGATGGGTGCGCTTGTGGGGATTTGGTCATGCATTGCAGATTCATAACTTAACACCGCTGTTGAATTTGCTTAAGAAACATTGTAGTGTTGCAGAAGAGGTGATTCGTAAAGATTGGATTTTTGACCAGCGAATATGTTATAAACCTCTCGAATTTCACAATATAAGAAAGGAAAGCAAGCCATACTTCTTCAAGAATGAAAGAATAATTGGGACTCATGGGGAGATCAGTCGCTTAAGGATAATGAAGAAGCACAGATGTTAGTAGTAGACGACTCTCCTCAGAAGGCTATGCTCAACCAAAACATTGCTTGTATTCATCCAATCACTTTCGATCCATATTCTGATACGATATCATGGATGAGCTAGTGAACTACTTGGATACGTGCCTCAGAAAGAAGAATCTCGAAAATTTTTGTGAGCAGTATCCACCGTATCATACATTTCCTGAAGCTTTTCTTTCTCGTGATTTTGAATTTTATAAAATGAAGGATAGCAACCGGGCGCTTTATAATATTATTCTTAAGGAACGTCATTTTTAGATGAGCCTTTATGCAGACCTGGTCTTATTACATCTTATGTATTAACAAGGATGGCAACTCCCAATTGCATTCGTGAGAGTGTTAGGTGGTGGCAACAACATCAAGATATTGACCAAAATGATTTGATTAATCCGGAGAGTGATGATTTAGACAAAATGAGGAGATTTCTTGTATATAGGAAGAAAGTATTTATAAAAAATTAACATGTTGATAAGAAATGATTTCATTTGTAATTATGTTTGATAGTATTTCTTCATTATTGTAAACTATTTTTAGAATAATATGAATATTCTAAGATATTTTAGGAATATTCCTTACTAAGTAAGGTTATTGAAGGATTAATTAATTAATTAATTAATATTTAAGGCTTAATTACATATTAATTAAATGATTAATTAATAATTAAAACTTAAGTATTAATTAGTAATTTATTTTATATTCCCATTTTCACGTATCATGCCCACTTTAGTTACAACGTGCATATTTATCGTTACACACACTCTACATTGAGACTTACATATACACACACAAAAATGGGTGCACTTGTGGGGATTTGGTTATGCATGCAGATTCACAACTTGACATCGCTGTTGAATTTGCTTAAGAAACATTGTAGTTTTGCAAAAATTCGTAAAGATTATATAAACCTCTCAAATTTCACGATATAAGAAAGAAAAGCAAGCCATACTTCTTCAAGAATGAAAGATTAATTGGGCTTCACGGGGGAATACATTAGGTGGCAAATCTCCTCACAACTTTATCTTCTTCACCAAAGTCTCTTTCTTCACGTGCCACAACTAGTTTTGTTTGTGTTTCTCAAAATTTGGCTCTGTGAAAAGCAAGAATGTTTTGTACACTTCATCACAAATGATTCTTTCGCAAGCCACCGGAGAATTCCACTGATCTATATACCCACTATTCTTAAAGCCCATTTCCAACACATTTGCCTTCTCCGTCTATGCGCCAACAATCTTCCTGGAGAGGGACAACACCAATTTGTATTCTATTTGTCCTATGCCGTTTCTAATTCATGCTAATCATGAGGTTGCCTTCTATAGGAGTTGTAGGCTGACCAATAGAGTTGCTTTGCTTCCTCTTCCCACAAGTTGAAGGGTTTCCTGATGGAGTCTTCAACCACTTTCTTTGTTGAACAGATTCAGTTTGCATTTTGCTCGTATTTGGCTAGGAAAAACAATTCAGATGCTGGTTGCTTGGCAAATCTACAACTTGTTGCATGATACCCTTTGCTAGTCCTAATGAACATCCCAAGCTCCTCCAATCCATCTTAGTCATTTGAAGCCATATATGCCATTCACACACCTTCTAAATGAGGGTTGAATCCCTGGTAAACCTAGATTGAAGCCATTCGGTTACATCCGCAGTCTCCCATTCCTTTACTAGCTCCACTATACCCATTGTCATGACCCGATACAGGATGCAGGATTCCGGATACATGATACAGGATATGGGATATAGGATATGCCTACAGGATATACTTATAGAATATTCCTACAGGATATGCCTACAGGATATGCTACAGGATATGCCTAGAGGATAAGGGTCACCATTTTTAGCTCATGACTACATTAGGCTCATGACCAGATTAGGCTCATGACCAGATTAGCTCTTGGAGTTGTGAGCATAAAAGCTCTGACCTAATTGTTGTACAATCAGTTACTATCAACACCAGTCTTTCTACAATCAATCTTGTTGTTCTTGTTTTGCTCCTTGCTTCCTATTCTTTCCTTGTCTTGTTCTTAGTTCCTATCCTACTCCTATCTTACTTTTAGTTCCTGTCGTGCTCCTGTCTTGCTCTTGGTTCCAGTCCTGCTCCTGTTTTGCTCCTAATTCCTGTCCTGCTCCTGAGTCAAGCTTTCTTGTTCTCGAAATCCTGCTTTATTCCTTGTTCTTGGATTGTGGCTTGACAGTTTGATAGTAACTGCTTTCATAGCTTTCTGATTTTCAGCTACTTTTTTTTCCCTTGATTCTTCTCCTTCATTTTCCTCCTTTTTCTTTATAAATCATGGCCGATTTTGAATAATTTCAATGCGAGCACCAAATGTTGCTTCATGAGCTGGCCACTTTGCGCCAAGTGGTCACAAATTTGCAAGGTTCCACCAACACGGCGCATGCAGCTGCTGATGCATCCTCCAAGGCTACTGCACATGCTCTCTCTCAGGCATCCGTGGTTTCCTCTCCATCGAACGCGCCGAAGATTAGCATGCCAGAAAGTTCAGTGGCAATCGTGCCGATTTCCAAGAGTTCCTGAATTAGATCAGGCTTTTGATCCGCATGCAACCACGCCGCTACTCAACTAAATGCACAAAAGGTTGGCTTTTTTGGCATCCTTACTAGTTGGATCTTCACGGGCTTGGGTTGCCCCTTTGTTGGAACGTGACGATCCATTGATGGAGGACTTCAAAGGATTTGTGGCTGCCTTTGAAGCCTGCTTTGGAGATCCGACAAGTACTGTTCTGCATGCACGAAGTTACGCAAGCTCACACAAAGATCCCGACCAGGTTCTGTCTATGCATCCGAATTTCAGCAACTTTGCACGAACATTCCATGGGACAAGACTGCATTAATCAAACATTTTCATTTTGGGTTGAGGGATGACGTGAAGGACCTTCTCCTTATGTTACCAGATGCCCAAACATTAGCAGAGATTATGCAACAGGCCGTTCGCTGCGACAACCGTTTGTTCAAGTGTCGTCAGGAAAAATCCCATTAGCAGTTCCTGCAAACCAATTCTACAACTGTGGTACATGTTCCTGCGACCCCTTCTAGAGTAGTTCCTATGAAGGGAGAAATACAAGCGTGGCTCACTTTTTGCTGCTGAGAAGCAACGTCACCGCAGTGAGAATCTATGCTTGTATTATGGTGAAGCAGGACACAAGGTGGCGGAATGTCCTATTAAAGCTAGGAAGTTCAAGACGCGTGAAGTTGAAGCTAAAGCTCAGTCGAAAAACTTCAATGTTCACTTCATCTAAGAGCCGAGAAGTTGGACATAGGTGCAGGCTCCATTGGTGCTGCTCATACCATTCCATCACTCAAGTTTCCTGTACACATTCATTTCAATAATAGAGAGATCAAGGAGTTTGCCCTACTAGACACTAGTGCAAATGCATGCTTCATAGATGACACTTTTGCAACTCAACATGGCATTCTGGTGGTGAAGTTGAAGCGTGCAGTTCTTATAAAGGTGGTCGATGGTCGTCTGATTGCTTCTAGTGTAGTTACCCATGTTACCACACCTTCTCTTGCTCTTGAGCATTCAACTGTTCGTTTTCTTCAACTTGATCAAGACCCGGACGACTCCCATCATTTTGGGCATGCCATGGTTCGTGGTTGCAAATCCTCAGATCGACTGGAGGTCTAGGACGCTCATGTTTTCCTCTTTGGCAGCTAGGATCAATCATGTACCTTCTTGCGTGCAAAATATGTCCTTAGTGCTGAGGCAGTACAAGCTACATGATTAATTGTGCATGTTCCTGTATCAGTGTTGAAGACTCCTCCTCGACAAGATTCACCTCATGTTAGTTCTTTAGCACATCTGCAGGCTCTCTCCACTTTTGTAAGTTCGCGAATTCCTATACAGGGTTATTCCAATCCCTGTATCAATGTCGAAGGTTCCTCCTCAACAGGATCCTCCTCCTGTTGGTTCGTTAGCACACTCACAGGCTCTTCTCACTCCTGTGCATCCACGGACTTTTGTACAGGATTCTTTCAATCCTGTACACTTGTCAAATCCACACATGTTTTTCCCAATCCTGCCTCTTTTCGTTACTCTGCTTCTGTTCTACCCCTCAAGATCCTTCCTCTTTTTCAATCACAGCTCCCTCCTTCCCTCTCGAGTTCTTACCACTACCATGCATGAACTTGCCACTGATCCTGCTCCTTTTCATCTTTTTGCTTTCCAAGTAACTCCTACGTCCTCTTTACCTTTCCTGTATCTGACTCCCCTATTTTTCAATCTCCTTCTCCTTTTCCTCCCTCTTCCCTACCATCCAAGTATCACTCCTTTTAGGATGTTTTGACAAGCACAAGGCTGTAATTCTTCCTGTTCACAGGTCCTACGACTGTCCTATCGATCTTGCAGAAGGAAAGACTCCACCGTTCGGACCGATTTATGCACTGTCACCTATAGAATTGAAGGTTCTTCGTCAGTACATCGAGGAAAACTTGTCATCCGACTTCATTTGTCACTCAAAGTCCCCTGCAGGAGCACCTATCTAGAAGAACGATGGGAATTTGCGTTTAGTTGTGGACTATAGGGTTTGAATCAAATCACCATTCGAAACTGATACCCGTTGCCATTGATCCTGGAACTTCTCAATTGGCTGCAAGGAGCGAAGGTGTTCACGAAGATCGACTTACGAGGGCTTACAATCTTGTACGGATTCGTCCAGGCGATGAGTGGAAGATTGCCTTTCATACAAGGTATGGACACTTCGAGTACACGGTGATGCCTTTCGGACTTACCAATGCCTCAGCCGTGTTCCAACACATGGTGAACAACATCTTTCATGACTTCTTGGACCAATTTGTGGTCTACCTTGATGATATTTTGATTTTCTCTAAGGACCAGGCGGCTCATGACAAGCATGTACGACTAGTCTACAGAAGCTTTGCGAGCATGGCATGTATGCGAAGTTGGAGAAGTGTTTCTTCAACAGGGATACTGTGGAGTTCTTGGGCTACATCGTCTCTCCTGCTGGCATTTCCATGGACATGCACAAGGTGAAGACTATCGTGGAGTGGGAGAGGCCCAAGTCTGTACGAGACGTACAATGTTTCTTAACTTTGCAAACTTCTATAGGTGTTTCATACAGGACTTCTCCAAGCGTGTACTTCCACTCACAGAACTCACCAAGCGCACATGAGTGTTCTCTTGGTCTGACAAGGCGGAACATGCATTCACAATACTCAAGGACGCCTTCACAACAGCTCCGATTTTAGCAATTTTGAACCAATTTTGCAATATTGTCTCAGTTCTCCCTTCATACTAGCATACGTTTACCAAATTAAATAACTCTATTGTTTAAGGTGTTTGTTCATTCTCGTTTAATTTGACAAACATGTCCTTAAACTCTTAACCACCTATAAGTGCTGGTTATTGCTAGTACCACTTCTTCGACCAGTAATTTCTTGGATTAAATGATAGTTGGAAGTGCTTATGACATACTGAGTACTTTGCATGTATGCATTGAGAGAGGCATATTTTTGTCCTTGTCCTTGTCCTTTGTCATTTGCAATAACTAGAGAATGTAGTGCTGAACCATGTGTAATGGATTTCCCTTGTATCAACTAAAGCTTTGTTAAAGGGATCATATTTTTAGTGCATAGTTAATTATTCTTTCTTTGTAGGTATGACTTACCGTTCACAAGTAAATTACATAACTTTACTTTGTTATCTTCTCTTAATTTTAAATTCACATACATAATATAGTAACATTACAAAATCACAAAACCAAAACGATATTGTTTCTTTTAAATCTATTAAATCTTGTTAGAACTTTATATTTCTAACTTATATTTTAAACAAGAAAATATATTTGATCATTAACGTATGAATATGAATATAGAAGCAATAAATATATTTATTAAATGATTTATAAAATCTATAAATTTTGAAATGCATATGTACATAAAAGTTAGCAAAGTAGACTTTGTTCTAGTCGAGCAAACTTCAAGGTTATCAACTTTAATAAATATCTCATTTTAAAAGCTGGTAAACACGTAATTTTCTCGACAATACAAAGTCTAAACATTTACTAACTTAAATATACAAATACATTTAAAAATTTATATATTTTATAAATCAGTTAGTAAATAAATGTATTACTCTTATATTTATATTCATATATTAATAATATTTTACATTGCAATGTTAAATACAAATTAGAAAATATAAAGTTATAAAATATCTAATATACGTCTTAATAAATTCAAGACATTATAATGTATTTTATGATTGACTAATATTAATATATTATCTATATTAATTTAAAGTTAACAACATAAATAACAAAGTAAAAATATAAAATTTACATGTGAATGATGAATTATACTTACATAAGGGCAAAAAAAATAATTCTTTGAATTCAAATCATTCCAATTGATATTATGCATGAGTGTATACAAACGACTAGAGATTGCATACAAGTTATAGTTCAATAAATGTTGATTGTGTTCATTCATGAATATAAAATTGTATTTATGAAGAATTTAAAACTTGTTTAAGGAATATAGATTCGAAGAAAAAAAAGTTTCACAACAATTTAGACTCAAGCTAATTATATTAAACTTCACAATTTTAAGGATGATCCAAATTAAACACTAATCTTTATATGAACGAGACTGAGTATTTAATTGGAAACAATACTTAGAATGGCGAAGTTTAATTCCAAAATAATTGTTAAACTTTATCACATTAAATATTAACTATTGTAAAATCCGGGTAAGAAACACAATTAATAATTAGATGCAAACATGAAATAAAAGTAAATTAAATGTATGAGGCTATATGTCATAAGTTTATAGTTGAAGTATAAGAACTAGATGCATCTTGTTGTTATTTTAATAATACACCCATCGCATGACTAATAATGCCAGTTAAGAAAATTATCTCTACTCAATGGACTCCTAATTAAAAATTTACTAAACGAGAATTATCTTGTTCTAAAAAAGGATGAGATACATTAGAGCTACATACTTTTAAACACACAAGAAATGAATGTTTAATATAGGCACATTTAAAATTTAAATGAGAAGCATCTCGTTTAAAATAAGTAATATAAATTATTTATATGACAATAGTTCTATTATATAAACAAACATCACAATGGTAACATAATGTAATGAGTTGTAACTCATTAATTTCATATGTTACTACTTAATTTGAAATAGCTTTTGCTGAAATAGATTAAAATATATAATATATATATATAAACATGCTTATAAGTTAAACATTACATTCAAGATCAAATTCCTAAGCCTTTTAATATATTAAGTACTTGCTACTCAATTATTTAGTCAATTTAGTGCATAAGTAATTATTTTCTCCTTATGTAAGTATGACTGAACTTCTATAAGTAAATTATATAACTTTACTTTAGTATTATTTTGTTAATTTTAAATTTACATACATACTATATGAACATTAAAAAATCATTAAATAAGAACCATAATATTTCATTTCACTTTATAAAAATGTACATGTAATCTTTTATAACCTTATATTTTCTAACTTTTATTTTCAATAAAGAAATGGTAAAAGTTATTAATGTTTAAATAAGAATATAAGAGTAATATCTTTAATTATTAATTGAATTATATATTATATTAGTTTTTAAATGCATATATATATAAAAGCTAATGAAAGTTATATTTTGTTCTATTCGAGCAAACTACAAGTGTTACTAGCTTGATAAATAAGCATTAATAAGCATCTTACTTTAATAACTGGTATCCCCTAATTTCCTAATTTTTATATACATTTGCATTATAAAATAAATATAATTTATAAATCAATTTATATTATATGTTTCATATACATACATTAATAATTTCTTACCTTCATTGGCCAATAGTTAAGTGTCTTTAAGTATTATTTATTAATTAAGTAATGTTAAGAAAATTCCATCTACACTAAGAGTGCACTTGATACCATCTTAATCTTGAGGCAATTAAGTGAGTTAAATCTTTTAAGTTACATCCACACCAATTCAATAGTTAAGTGTTTAAACCACTTACATTGCACTATTTTATAATACTTAATTTTAGAAGTTTGAAATTCAAAACTCCAATAACCCTTTTATGGATTTGCATAAGCAAATCCAATGGTATTATGCTTAAATAGAAAATAAATAAAGATTGTAATGGACTTACCAACTCTTGCATTGTAAATAAAGCACTAAATACATATGCATTTTTAAATATATAAAAGTAACTAATAATCTTAAATTTTACATATATATAAATTTTAAATAAATTGAATACTAAAATGTATCATAATTAATATATAGTGTGTGTGTGTGAATAGATTCGTTTAACGAGGATGAAGTTTGAAATCCATGCCCAATCCTAGCCCTANGATGCAGATGATGCTCCATTTCACACCAAAACGGAGCAGATTTTAGGGTTTCTGGATCCTTGCACAGACAAAGGACATGGCATATGCACAACAAATGCCCCCTCCGCAAGTGAAATATAATTCACATAGAATATGTTAATATATTTGTTGATGTGTGATAAATACGAAGAGTTAAAAGTTAAAAGGACTCTTCAAGTCATAATACAATACTGGCTCATATTTTAATAATAATGCTTAATTTGGTTTTGCACATCGTGACAAGAATCCCTGCAATGAAAAAGTAGATCTGAATTTTGAGCAAAAGAAATGTAGAGGACGACTGTGATAGTGTGCAGCCTAAAGGATCTCAAAGTAAATTATGCAATGGAGTTAACAATTCTTGCTGAGATAGCTGATAGCATGAACATCAACAAGGGCATCGAAATAGGGGCGCGCACTAATTTACTTAACCTTGCTTGCAAGCATGGTTAAGTGATTTAATGTTTTTCCCTTGATTTTGGCAATGTACTAGCAATTAAGTGAATTAAGTGGCAAAATATGACGAAAATGGCAATAAAATTGTTTTTTAAATGAATTAAAAATTAAAAATTAAAATAAATATTGAGAATATTTATAGAATATTATTAATATGCTTTATTCATTAGCTTTTAATTGATTGAACTAAACAAAGTTTAAATGCAATAACCATGAAATGTGTTTTGTGTATTGTTATCTTCTACATATAATTACATTACATGCAAATGCAATAATTATAATTAAAAATGAAATTCAAAAGAAATTTTGCATAATTAATCTGCATTAATTAGAAACGATGGTGGTAAAGTTTCTTAAACATACAAAATTGTGTGTATATTATGGATGTACAAATAGCTAGTTTTCTTTCTAAATTGTGCTACATATCAATTTAATTTATCCATCAGAGAAAGATTCCAAGGATATACATCAACTAACGTTTCTTTAATGCAATATTTGTTACTAGTTGCAATCCATGGCATGTGGTCTATTGTTGTTGTGTTTATCAATGGTTACACATGTATTATAAAGATGCTACATGTCCTACTTCATTGACTACATATATAGATATAAAATGAAATTTATTTATATAAAATCTTTGAACTATTAATTTATTATATAGGAATTATGTGTCTTGTGCTGCTCCATGGCAACGCTTGAGGAGGCTATTGAGTTTGTTGAAGTCCATATCAGATCAAACCAATGGTGATTCGATATTGCTTATAATGGTAGAATGGGTGGATTGGATCTTATAGTTTCTTTTCATCAATGCTATGCATATAACAGTAGTGTGTAGGAGTATGCCACTATAACTCTTTTGTAAAATATATTTATAAGGTGTTTGAATCAACTTTGTGGTGTAGAACAAAGAAATTACTTGCATATCAAGAAAAACTGAAATGGGCAATCACTGTTTTTTAAGCCTATAGAAAGATGGAGGCTTACAATGTTATGTGTAAAAGTAAATTAAGTAGTACTTAGGCATCATAGAATTTCTAAGTTTACACGTGTTTCATTAGGAAAGTATAACGGGAAAAATACCAAAAAAATATATATGGTGAAAATACGAGAGTTAGAGAAGAACATAGAAATACAGGTCAATCGTAATATGAAGATGATTCAAGTATTAGTGTAATACAACAGTTTCAGAGAGAACAGAAATACAGCAATTCCAAAGAGAATCGGAATACGGCATTTCCAGAGGGAACATGAATACAACAATTCCAGAGAGAACCGAAATACGGCAGTTCCAGGTATCAATATATTATGTTCAAGGGAGCAGTTATCATAATGACATTAAGGAAGTTACGCAACCAACTGGATAAGATTCAAAGGAAGTTATAATAACTAAACGTACTGTATTAGAAGTGTAGGTATAAATAGATGAAGTTAGGAGTAAGAAAGCATCCCGGGGTATACTGAATATTGTACTATGTTTTGACAATATATACTCTCCTCTTACTCTCACTCTTCAATATCTTACTTGATTCTTTGATTTATACTTTCATTTCTACTGCGTTCGGGATCTGCAGTACTACTTGCTATATCTATTCTCTTCTTACTTTCTCTACAGTGTCTTACTTGATTCCTTGATTTCTACTTCTTATTTCTACTGCGTTGAGATCTGCAGTACTACTTACTATATCTTTTCTCTTCTCACTCCCGTTTGACATCTGAGGATTGGTTTCTAGTCTTGTGTCGTCTTCCATATTTCTGTTATACCCCTTGTTGTGGGTCTGTTGTCTGTCACCCTTATTACGGATCTGTTTATGAGTCTGTCACCCTTATTATGGGTTTGTTTGTGAGTCTGTCACCCTTATTATGGGTTTGTCTGTCTATCTGTCACCCTTATTATGGGTTCGTTTGTGAGTCTATCACCCTTATTATGGGTCTGTTTGTGAGTTTGTCACCCTTATTACGGGTCTGTCTGTTTATATATCACCCTTATTACGGGTCTATTTATATGTTATGCCCTTATTATGGGTATGTGTTACTGGTATACCCATATTATGTGTTATCTTAGTCTTTTTCTTTTATTTCTACTGTGATGGGATCCACAGTTCTACCTGCTATATACCTTGCCATCCTTACCCTTGCCCGACCTTCTGAAGTCTAATCCGTATTCTATCTTATTTCTTCTTATTCTTACAGTGGGATAAACCAATCCCTTTAAGAGCTTTACAAAGGTCACTAAGGGCATTTTTCTTAAGAGCATGGCTTACATTTTCTTGACAAAGTTCATTTGCAGTCGCTCAGTGTTGCTGCCCCTGCTTAAAATCTTATTTGCTAAGTTTAATATAATAGTTATTGATACTTAAAAGCCCGGGGTGTAGCTTCTTAAAAGTAGAAAGATAAATCTTCTCTCTCTCTCTTTCTCTCTTCTCTCTCTCTATATATTGTAAAAAATGTTGCTACTCGTCAAGGTTCCCATTTTAAAAGCCGTATTTGTAAGTTTCTTCTCAACTATTCACATGAGAAAAACATGTTAGTTCTACAAGTATACACATATACACGCATAAACACATGCATATTACATACAAATGAAGTCTAATTATGTGTTACTAGTGATAAAAACCTCCACAAACACACATCTCACTACCCCCCCAACACACACACAACAGTTTTGGATGTAAGTCTTATAGTACAATATAAGACTTGGGGTCCTGGGGTCATTCTGCACTCTCTGGACTCGAGCTATGCAACTGCTTACATGCTTCTTGCAGAGGTTTATACATATATATTGCATAATGTGTGTGTGTGTTTATTTAAGGCATCAAAAGAATGTTTGAGAATGTTTGCGAAAACCCTTTTTCAGGATGGACAATTAGAAGAGACTCTTTATGTAACAATGATGATAATATTAACATAAAACAACAATAATAATAACGTATATTAACTATGAACTATATAAAATTATAAGTATATTATTAACAACTAAGATTTACTTATTTATAAACTTTATCACTTGAAACATAAGTTTTTTAAAGCTTTATCACAGCGTCTTTTTAATAGTTAAAACTTATTTAGTAAATAAACTATTTAAGTCCTTTTTATTATTATTTAGCTTTAATTATTAATTATTATAGGACTCAAGGTCCAAATTGAAGTTAAGAATTTCACTGAGGCCATGACTACAACTGAAGATGCAACAGCTCTGTTTAATGAAACACAACTTTTACTTAATATATAATTACAATATTTTTTTTTTAATAAATATATTTAAAACATACTGATAAACATACATACGGTTCCTTTATATGTAAAACTGTTATGGTTTTATAAAATCACATAATCCAAATCATCTTTACTGAAGTTGATAAGGACCCATAAAAGCCTCCGAGGTAAACAATAATACTTTGTGGTTATATAATGAAACTTTTAATTGAGTTAGATGTGAAACTTGTCGATGAAGATGTTTTACATAACATAAATATTTTCAGCACTATTCAAGTCGATGGCACTCACATTTTGTAACGAGAAATAATAATATCCAAAGCCATCACATACTTTGACTTAAGAAAGGAAATAAAAAATATAAAAAGTATTGAAATCTTAACAAAAGCCCTACTTTAACAAGGAGTTTTAATTTTTAAGCTCCTTATAATTAAGAAGAAAACTCATCATAATTAAATTTTAAAATATATTATTAAAACATTTTAAAATGATATTCTAAATATTCAATTTTGATTTTATTTATGAGTTTACTTTTTATGGTATTTATGTGAAAATATTATAGCCAAATACAATTGTTATATAGCAATGACATATATAAAATACCTCAAATATTGTAGTTTTCTTAAGATTATATAACATTTCTTTTTGAATAGTTTGTATATTTCATAATTTTTAATCATTATTTAATATGTTAGTCTCTTTTGTGGTCATTTCTATAGTTAATGTAAACCCTTTTCTCATTATAAAGTAAACATGCGTAATTTTGAGTTTATATTATATAAAAATGATTAGTGAATCTAATGATTAATAAAGAATATTTAATGTGGAAATATGATGCACTTATTATTATATTATATCTTAATGTCTTGTGGTGCCTCTACTAGGCATAATAAAAATTCTAAAGGTTATTAGTTGTTTAAGTTGAAGAGCATGTTTAAATTTTTTTTTTTTAGTGATAACCAAGTAGAAAGATATATTTGTAACATAATGCCATAGTTTAATGAAGCCTTTTTGCGAATGATATCCCAAATATCTTTTTTTTATTCTTTAAACAAAAAATTTAAAGTATCTAGTTGAATATTACATTTTTATAATAAGTGCCTTATTAATTTTGAATGATTATAATTATTGAATATAATAAATATGTTTTTAAATATTCAAAAGATTCCTTGTTTCTGTAAATAATTTTAAAGTGTGCCGGGTCAATAATGTTTTATTAAATGTGAAGGGTAATTGATTCTTAATATTGTTTATCATTTTCTTGGTCTCATTGTTTATTTTTTTTTACATTTTTAATAATATACAATATGCAATGGCCACTTAAGTATCTAAAGTCAAATTATTAATTTAAACTTATTTATAATGACATGAGTTTTTTTTAGGTGTTCTGATTGCAACTGTGTGGCATACAACTTCATCAACAAATGTGATTGTCTCTTCATAATCGTATATATAATAGTGGTACTCACATCCATGTATATTCATTAGTTTCACTAAGTTGTCATTTCAATATATATATATATATATATAATATATAATGTACATATACAAACCAATGAAGCTTCTGCATCGTGTGTATATATATAATACAAAATATGTATTCTAGTCACAGTGACGGTTTAAACAGAAATATTGCATTGTCGTTATAGTTAACTCACATTTCTTGTATAGGAATTGTCTCCTCTCTCTCTCTCACACACACACACGCGCTCACGCTCCTCACACAAAGGCTGCCACAAAGTATGCACTCGTGTATTAAAAGTCATGTACGTTAAGCATTGTTTACATTACGAATGGTGATATCATCAAACACCGTGTTTGCCAGGTTGTTCTTCTTGATATTGTGGGTATATTCCAATATAGTTTATTTTAAATAAGCTAAATGTTATATACTCACATACGTCGTGATGTATATATACTCGTATATTTAGTATGTTTCAGTAGATACAACGTCAAATCCCATTGGTGTGTGTGTGCTGGGATCAAAACTCTCTCCCCTATTCTAAGCAAAAACATTTAACTAATAAAAAAAGAAAAAGTAAGAAAATAGAATATGCCGGTATCCTATTTCATCAGCATGTCAAAAGCTTCAGTAGCTGTTATCCTAGCCGCCGGGTTGAATGAGAGCACCCGGGTCACAAAATGCAGCTGATCTTTAGAAAGCCTGCCAGTTTGAAGGTATTAATATAGTAATACACTAGGGGAAAATATCACGTTAGCATGTGTTTTAATACATATGCTTACCCACTCAAAAGTTCATCAAAGCTTTTCATGCGCTCCTCAAAATCAGGCAACTCACAGCTGACGCGCTTGAAAGGGAGTTTGGCAGTTATATGGTCGAACTCCGGATTGGTCCGATAATCCGAACATACATTCAAGAGCCCCTGTATCCTAAGAACCCAGGTGTAAGATAAGTGTATGCACGGAGACACACACACACACAGAGAGAAGCTCTTCTTTCTCCCTGTGTGTGTGTGTGTGTGTGTGTGAGAGAGAGAGAGAGAGAGAGAGAGAGAGAGACAGACAGACACACACACACACACACACACACACACAACACACCTTAAAACCATAGTTTGAGTTGCAGTGTCTAGCTTGGCCGATTTAATACGTAAAATAGCCGCCTCTCGAGCTCCAGGTTGCAGACATTGTAGACTCCCCATGTGCAACTCAAGAAACACCATTCCTGCACTCCACACGTCAAAAGAAAAAGCATCTTCCTTCCTTTCATTAGTAATCCACGACTCTGGTGGAGAGTACGTAGCCGTTTCCTGGTCACTACTCAAGTAGAATAGTAAGTGCAACTAAGAACACTACTAAATAAGCAGTTATGGTTATGTACCGGCAAGGGGGATTTTGCCTGTAGAGATGTTGCAAAGAGTGACTATCGATGGCAGAACCGAAGTCTATTATGCGCCTGCAAAAACATATTTCATGAGGAGAAACAAATGTAGATACCCAAAGGAAAGCAAAACTTACAGTTCATTCCTCTCATTTATGACTATATTTTCAGGTTTTATATCCCTATGCACGATGCCTTTGGCCTTCAGAATGGTTAAGGCATGAAATACGTCCTGCATGATCTCCTTCACCCGGTTGTTGCTCCTGGCTTCTCTCCACTAACCAGCCAACGAGTGTGAGAGAGAAGAGAGAAGAGAGAGAGTCTACAAGTCATAGCTACTTACCCAGTCGGTAGTTTGCATGGTACCCCACTTGTTCTCTTTAAACAGACTGTATAGGCTCCTTCGTGACGGAAAGCAATCCATAGCCCATCCTCTTTCTGAGAACCCCCTTCGAACCTGTAACAGCATAAAGTATGTCAAGAGAAGAAGGAAGTGCTGTAGCTGTACCGTTACCTTGCCATGTAAGGCTCGTCACGAAGAAGTTTCCCAAAGTAAACCTCTCGGTCCCATTCCTCCCTGTTTAAGGGTGAAGAGTTAAGTGCAGTGATACACACACACACACACACACATGTATAAAAGGTATATAAAATGTGTTGTGCACCTGTCGTTGTGGATGAGCTTCTTTAGAACGTATTTGGCATCATCATCCTCCTCACATGCCGCTTTTGCCAGCCATATCTCCCCTGAACCGCCCTTTTGGATTACCTTTATCTTCTCCAGCAGGTCCAATGGGAACAGTTCCCTGTCGTCCTGTCCAACAACGTCCATCCGTTCCATGAGAATGAAGCAGCGTCCTTGTTCCTCAAAACACAGGCACTTGGAATGTGTACATTTGCACTCCTCCCTTTTTTCTTCTCCTTTCTGCCGGGTACGCACGCGAAGCTGAGGAAATCCGCACGTTCAAGAACTCGTCCTCCAAGTGATGTGGTGTAGCTAATGCTCTGTGTGATCATGATCAAACAACCCGAGAGTAGCAGCAACATCAAAGTCCCCAACAGTAATACTCTTGTGGATGCCCAAGACAGCCTCCTCCTGGAAGACACCAGGGGAGGTGCATCCTGAACGACACCTCCTGCAGTCTGTTGCTGTAGCTGTTGCGTTGAGGGCCAGTTCAAGGCGGGATGGATCAGCACTGGAGAAGTATCCACAATTGGATATTTGATAGAATCTCTTCCTACAGGTCGCCTGTCTATAGAGGGATAGACAACTGGATACTCGACCTTAGTATTTGCAGGCCGAGCACGAGAAACCGGACTGGTCTGTAACGGATTAGGACGAACAACCGGACCGATCTGTATGGGACGAGCAATCGGATCAAGCGCCGTCGGAAGGTTCTGTGAAGGCACTGAGGGACAAGCACTCGGACCAGGAGCAACCGGACGGCTCTTGACCTGTTGAATGTATAAGAAATGCCGCATTTTTAGAGTAGTTAACAGCATTTCTAGATAGAAAATAGAATAAATATACATTTTGTACCTGCCTCTCGCGCATCGCCTCCATAGCCGCTCCTCTCTTAAAACCCTAAGCCTCTGCTTTTAGGGCAAACTTAATCACTCCGTTGTCTTTAATATTAAATGTGGTCCGTAAACACTTTAATATACGCTCTACAGCAGCAAACACTCATGTGTTTGTGTGTGTGTGTGCGCGTGCATGTGAGTGTGTGTGTGTGTTGAGGACAATCGGCTGCAGTTCTCCCTCGGATCTGACAAGGATAGATGCCCTATCTCTGCCGCTCCCTGTGCATGTTCTCCGTGCGATTCTGATGGCGCTATAGAATGCGAATGCGGCCTCGTCACCTACTGCAGCAGAATCTGCAAATCCAAGTATGGCATACATAGGCATACATACACACACTACTGTATTTGTATTAAATATATACATTCTACAATACATAGAGTAATGTGGGTTCTAATTATAAACTACACAGCCACACACACACACACACACACACACACACACACAACACCACACCATATATATATACATATATATATATATATATATATATATATATATATATATATATATATATATATATATAATGTATTATATATAATGTGTATGTAATGTATGTATGTGCTCCGTGAATATGTATGTATACACACATGGACACCTGAAGATATATACATAGTACATATATGTTCATACATACGGTAATGATGTGTGTATTATGCGCGGGCGAGCCCACACAACAATCCGTCGAGCAGGCACACTAGGATACACAGCAAGATATGCAAGTTTGATTAGAGCAAATGGAACCTAGAAAAGATTAAGGGTGTTGAAAACCTTATTACTCGGGAGTGAAAGCATCGATCCAGAACGTGCCAGCAATAAGCATGGTGAATCCGGCTATACCACTCCCTAATCATCTCAAGCTCTGCTTTCCAACTTCGGGTGATCTTAGGAACGTGTTCAACACTCTGTCCAGGTTGCACTTCGTATATGAATATACATACCACAAAAGACATAAATATATATAAAGTAATTATATATATACAATCACACATTTTTACAGGATTCCCGGGGATTATACGGGGAAGATAGAGTTGCTGGTGAACGACTTCAATTCGCAAATTGTGGTACGAAACTTCATGATGGTGGAGCTTCTAAGGCTGTTTGGGAAGGAGGCTGTGGATTGTGTGATTGCACTTTGGTACTCACTTTCGATGACAGATGCACAGAACATGGCTTGCAAGGCTGCTGCTTACGATACCTTGGACCGCTGCGGTTACTTGACACGATCCGCTATTTCTGTAGTTTAACACACACACTACACACACAGACGCACGCACTACGCACGCACAGTGATGAACATATAAATGCTGTGTTCAGGTTTTCGAGTGAAATGGGTCCTCCTTTGGAAGCTGCATTCAAGAAAGGGCGTTCAACGCTCTCGGTGGAGTTTCAAGATAAGACATGGGGATTGCTCCTGCAGTACATCCAAACCAGCTTGACTCCCGAGCAAGTGAGAGATATTCGAACACAAGACTTCAACAGAACGTTTGAAGAGTTATCTCCAGCTTACAAGGTGCACACACAAACATATACACACACGTACACACATATTTATACACATAAATACATACATACATACATGTGTGTGTGTATGATTTTGTTATAGTATGGAAAGTATTCGTTCCATTATGAGAGAGGCCTTCTGTTGCCGTTTTCTGTGCTGCGAATAACTCAGCTGCAAACAACTTCTTGCTCTATCCGGAACACTCAGAACACACGTGGTCACAGATCGAATGTGCAGATCCTCTGTATGGCTGGGATTTCAAGGAGTTTAGTGCTACAGGTGTGTAATATACAATGGCTGCGTCACACTTACGAACTGTGGAACGTGTGTGGATATAACTATATACCATAATTATAACCATACCTGTTGTGTATAACTTATGTACGCACACGCAATATATATGCTTGGGTTTGCTTAGATGCCTATTAATATGTACCAATCATGTCAACGTATACATACATGCGTAGTGTCTGGTACACGTTAACATTTCATGATGTATTTCTATTACAGGAAGGGAATGTAGTCCTTCAGTCTATTGTTTAATAAAACCACTACTACTTAAGCTGTTCTGCACAAGCCACGAAGTGGATTTTGCACGCTCATACACACACATGCGGCTATAGATTCGAATGCAATGATGTATAATACATGCACACGTACGTACTACAGCATTGGTGTGTGTGTGTGTGTATTGCAGGTCGTCAGTTTGGAGTTCCCTCCAAGGATCTCTATGGTGCTCTCTTCTTCCATTGCAAAGAGGTGTTGACAAAAGTGGTCGAAGTTCTTAATAGGTGTGAAGTGCAACTGCGGCTCATCGATACAGACGCACGCGAGCTGGTAAGTAGCAGCTCTACTTGGTTATTATGCTACATATTTCTCAAATCTGACTATATACATACATACGTATGTATGTATGTATACATTACATTTATTGTATGTAAAATTAAAGCGGACTACTATAGGTGAAAGACTTGAGGCAAAAAGGGACGAAGTTCCATGCGCAGCTGATTCAAATTATTTGGGCATGGAGAGAGTGCTTGCTGATTGGGGTTCTCTTCTTGAAAGAGATGGAACACTTCTCACCATGAACATGCAGTGGTTCTTGGAGCAGCAAATTCAGCCAAACCAGGTCACACACACACATACATAAGTATAAACAACGCATGTATACAGACATGCATATGCAATGACGTATTTGTACACTCATACTTGTGCCATTAGGTTTCTCTTGCTGACTGTGCACTTCGTACACTCAAGGTCAAAAGATGCTCTCAAGCTGGTGAAGAAGGTACTTAGTGAGAATGAGCCATAAGGGAGAGCGAACGTTTAATACGAATCCATCAGTTGTGCCTTTCTGCCTCAGAACAGGTCGGGGTGTGTGTGTGTGTGTGTACATACAGACGGATACGAAGAAGATAAGAACTCTCTCTCTCTCACACACACACACACATACGTGTTTTCTAACGCAAAATTTTACAGATTTGAGCTACCAAAAGTGGCTCTATGCATATGCAAATAGGATTGGGTTGGAGGCGAGGAAGAAGCACTTGTATGTTCCACAGCGACTGTTTGTTCCTGTTAATGCTCCTTCTGATGCATATCCTGCCTTGTTCTCCACCGTTCCTGAGTTAGAATACGATTTGCTCCTTCCAAACACTCTCATGGAACGTTATGTTGAATGGCAACCCAAATCTCTTCAGGTACTCTCTCTCTCTCTCTCTCACACACACACACACACGCACGCACCACACCATGTAAATTGGTATGTGTCTGTGTATGTTCGACGACAGGTATATAGAGTTGTATTGTGGTTGTGTATATGTAGAGAGAGAGTGTGTGCAGCTACTACATGCTTGCATCCACACAACTGTGAGTTGCATAGGATGTGTTATATGCTTGTGTTTAGAGATCTGTTCATCCCACAGTCATTCGTATATATTGAGAAGTAATATACATTTATATATATATACTGCGTGTATGCGATTTAATATGCATGTGTAAGGCATCATAGTACAATACGGAAGCATACATTCACCGAGAAACAAGCTTTGAGTCTCTCTCCTCTCCTCTCTCTCTCTCACACACACACTTACGTGATACTTTGATGCAGTAAGTCCTTTTTGGAGCCAGATACGTATATATTACATACTTTTCCTTAAATATGTAAATCGAATATTTACTTTATGTCCATTGATTAATCGTGACTTAAAATCCAACGGCCAAAGGTAAGATAGCCGAAATGGATTGAATCTTACCGTTGGATCACCCTAGTTTTTCTTTCTGCCAATTTTGAAATAATGTCTATATTTTAAAAATATATATATGATACATCATATATACACAAATAAAGATAATTTCGGGTGTGTGTGAATTTGCAAAGATATATGTATATATATATATGCTTTCTTAATACACACATTACAGGCACAAGGCTATTTTTAATAACTGCATATTTTATGATATCCCACATTTGCTGATATGCACATTGTAATTAAAATGAGCATGTTTATAGTTTATTTTTTAATAATATTAATAATTTTAAATATTTAACTAACATTTTTTAATATTATAGAAATATTCTTTAAAAATATTTGTTTAAAGAAAGATTTAAATATATATTTATTAAATAATTAATTAAGAATTAAAACTTAAGTATTAATTAATATTTATTTTTATTCTCATTTTCTTATATCATGCCCATTTTAGTTACAACATGTATTATGTTTGTGCGTGTGTATTTTGTATGTTAAAACTCTCCCACAACATATGTGTGTTGTGGGTGTTCGGGTCGTTTCTCATGACCCTTAACTTAAGTAGACTTAAGTAAGGAAAATGGATTTGTACTCACTTTAAGTTGAGCAATTATTAACCTTTTTAAGGGTTTGATTGCTAAGCCTTAACTTAAAAAACTTAAAAAACCATTTACTTAAGCTTTTTACAGGTTTAACAGCTAAGGTAGTGATTTCACAATACCTCTTAACTTAATTTATTTTAAGGGAAGAGTGCAAAATTATAAAGAAGTAACAACACATGAGCTCACAAAAAATAAAATAAAAAATTATATTTTTCATGTGTAATGTGTATTTTAATATGTAACAATATATTTTTATATTTTATATTTTTATATTTTTATTTTAACATATATAATTAAAATTTAAAAATGAATTTTTAAAAGTATAATTTTAATATATTCTCATTCTGCCCTAATTTCTATGAGGTTTCTCATTCGCCATCCAATCGTGTTACAGAAATCATAAAAGAAAAATCCATTCGGAATGGCAAAAGAGCAAGCAGATCAGGTAGTCCTCTATCTCTCTTGCATTCAAGAGGCGACCCAAAGCCCCATAACAACTACTGGTCTGGCTTGAGCTTGACCAACTCTGTCAGAGCTCATGAAACAGCCCAAAGCTCGATAACATGTGTTGTTGGGTTTTTTGTAGCCCCTAGCCAACTTGGCTTGAACTTAGGTCAAGAGGCAGTTGAAAGCCCATTTGTAACATGGGTTAGGTTAGCTAGGTATGTCCAACCAATGAAACAACAACAATTTTCAAGGGTGGTGGGTAAACAATTGACATTGGTGAAAATGAGAGTGAGGGCCAAGGTTTAAGAGAGATTTCACATGAGATTAAAGGGCAAGCAAGAAGCAAACAACCTTGGTCTTGGAATTGGACAATGGACGAGACAAAGATGCTTATGAAGTTGACACGACAAGAATTCATGGCTAGGTTACAAATGTCAATTAGGCAATTTGTTAATGTAACAACAAATGCACGTTGAAGACAGATTACAAAAGAAATGTAAGCACAAGGTTTCGACGATCATGATGGAGAACAATGTCGTAAAAAGTGGTAGAATTTGATCAACGATTATAAAGTTATTCATGATCACAACAGGAAGTTGGGAGCTTCTGCATATTCAAGCTTGTCGAATCTAGAGAAACAATGCCTTGGATTGCCAAACATGGACTTGGACCTGTTTGATCTTTTGGATTCATTCAAGGTGACTGAAGTTGCATGAGGCCCCAACACTTAAACGACTTAAGAATGATCCACCGATGACTCTAGCTTCACAAACAATTTCAACAAGTGCACCTTTGATTGCTGATAACTCAGATGATGATGGAGATGGTGTCACTACGATGAGAAGGCAAGCAAAGAAGGGAAAGTCTAGAAGCAGTTAATGAAGGTACAAATGTACTTCAAGCTTAGGTTGAGATGAGGAGTTGCCAAATTGAGAGGACAGTAGAGTTGAGGAGGGAAAAAAACGCTTCTATTGAGAAGTTCACATTGGCTATGATACAAATTGTTGATCACATTTGTGGATAGGGGAACAAAGACTGGATTAGCATGGGTGTATGTAGGTTGCATATATTTATCATTTACAAGCTTTTATTTGGATTATGTTAATGCATTTTTGTTTATTATTTATAAGTATTGATTATATTATTTTTTCAGGACCATTTAATAGGATTACCCTCGACCATGGCTAAGGATTTTTTTGTTCAATTCATTATGAACGACTTAGATTCTGATTCGGATGCTGAAGATAAAGAACGTGACAATTCATATGATGATGATGCAATAGTCCAGTACATGTGAATGTCAACACAAGTTGCAATTGATAGGTCTTTTCCTTTACAGTGGGTTCAACTGCGGAGTGATGCATGGTGGAATACATTTATGATGTCGCACTACAATAATGAGAGGTGGATAAAACTTCTTCAAATGTCATGGAGAACCTTTGTTATGATTTATAATGTATTAAAAGGTGATATCTCAAGGCGGGATACCCACTACAAAGAAGTTGTACGAGTGGATATTAGAGTTGGAGCTACACTTTGGAAGATGGTGAGGAACAGTGACTGGTGCGAGGTTTGCTATTGGAACTTCGACTATTATGGTTGTGTTTGTGGAGACGACAATAGTTATTTGTCGACGTTTCTGGTATAAGGGCATTTTCATCAACGGAAAATGAGGTTCGTGAGATGGCACATGAGTTTCAAGATGTGACACACACTTATCTACCAAATGTTGTGGGGGTCATAGATTGCACACATGTGGAGATACTTTAGCCTTCCACAAATGACTGAACGGACTACTTTGACAGGAAGTAATGGAATAACATTATTGTGCAAGAGGTTATTAATGCACGTAAGAGGTTTATAAATGTGAACGCTAGATGGCCAGGTGAGCAAGTTACATTCATTTTAATTATGTTTCTATAATGTTTTGGTATTTGCATGTAGTGTGCATAATATGCAAGTTTCAAAGAATTGCTCACTTCATCAAAAAATCATTAATGGGGTTTATCTTCATGGACCTTTGGAGGCTGCTCATGTTGATTTCGTGAAGTCTTATATTGTGGGTGAACCAATTACAACCATTTTTAATGATCCTGTACACATGATGTAAAGTTGATATATTTATAACATATTTAACTTGAGTTTTTACATGTGTCCATCTCAATCTTGGTCAAGAGACCTTTAACAAGGAGCTTACTAAAGCATAATTAATGGTTGAGCAAGCATTTGGCCTTTTAAAGCAAAGATTTCATTGCCTTGATTACAAGTTGAAAGTCCACCTTCCACATTGTCATAGTTTTTACTACGACTCAACCCTTTACTTTGGGGTTTGACTGTTGTTACCTATTGGATTATGTGATGAACCCTAGATGTAGAAGAAACAGGCCCACATAGTGCACTTGGGTATCTAGTGATGATCTGGCTGGGTGTCATTAAGTATTTACAAGAAACTCTAGGCAAAGCTAACACTTCCATTTAGAGAACTCTCCCCCATTTTTAGGATTCTTCGCAAAGTATAACTTGTCAAAATAAGGGTTAGGGACACCCCTAGGGTTGGCATAACCCTAGGGTTGTCCTAACCCCACACCCTAACCCCCCCCTAGGGGTTAGGTTTAGGGTTAGGTTAGGACAACCATTTTCTCTAAGGGCTGGCATTTCCGTGCCAGCCCACATACTCACTTAGGTAAATAGGGGGGGGGGGTGTCCGTCACATAAATAAGATAGAGTATATGTAGTGAGGCTTCCTTGATTCAAAAAAGAGCTCGTTAACCTCCTACCGGTGCAAGCTAAGCTTGTGTCGTCAAGGCGCAACCCTCTGTTGTGCCGCCCTAACTACCATACGACAGGGCTATGTCCCACCTTTGGGTTAGACTATCCTTATCGTTGGCAGGATCGCGCCTTTGTGACAGGAGTACGTTACTTCCAAGGAGTTAGTCAGATTCCTTGGCCAGAAAACCTGCTCGCAAGCTCAAAGGCATTGCCCGAGTTCACGTTCCACAAAACTAGTGGTTAAGGCCTTGCTCCAGCCGCCTCAACCACGCCAAGCTAGGAACGATACCTGTAGCTCGGCTAGTTTGCGTGTCCTAATTCACAAGGTGAGCCTAGTTCGTGGACTTAGTCAGCTAGGGGCTTAAGTTCCTAAGGTTGGGTTCCTAATACAAGTTACTTTACCAGATTCCATGGGGTTTCCAGAGAGGGGATTCCCAGGTTGGCACCTGGCAAGCCGCCTTTGTGGCACCAGGTAAAAACTCTAACACACATATTTTGAATATTGTGAACACTTGTGTTATTTCCATAACATCCTCATTAGTGAAGGCGAGGTCAATTATGATGCAACTTGACGAGTAAGGGAGCGAAGAATTCAGTGACATAAAGAAAGAGGAGATTGGG
Source organism: Selaginella tamariscina (assembly GCA_003024785.1). Taxonomy (NCBI): domain Eukaryota; kingdom Viridiplantae; phylum Streptophyta; class Lycopodiopsida; order Selaginellales; family Selaginellaceae; genus Selaginella; species Selaginella tamariscina. The sequence goes on from PUQB01000812.1 coordinate 69,084, forward strand.
TGGAGTATGATGATCCTTCACGAGATCCTCGAGAACTTGGTAAGGTAACTACACATGCTCGCACCATTAAATCAGTTCTTGAAGCTCATCTTATTTTTGGAACACCATTTGTTAGGCATTAATTTAGACATTATTAATTTTTATTATTATATTATTATTATTTGTCTTACCACAATAAATATCATGTGTTAAAGATAAACGTGAAATATGAAAAAGGATGTATACTAGAATATAATATATTCTGCATTTTTTTATTAAATAAATAAATTATGAAATGCAAATACATGTATACACACACGTTAACACACATGTATATGTATATATAATTTTTTCATGTACCGAGTTGTGTGATAAACCCTAGATGTAGTAGAAAACAGGACCGTTTAGTGCACTTGGGTATCTAGTGATGGTCTGGCCGGGTGTCATTAAGTATTTGTAGGAAACTCTAGGCGAAGCTAGAACTTACCTTCTAGAAACTCTCCCCCGTTTTGACGTTCCAGGTTAGGGTTCTTCACAAAGTATAGCTTGTCAAAATAAGGGTTAGGGACACCCCTAAGGTTGCCCTAACCCCATACCCTAAACCCTCCCTAAGGGTTAGGTTTAGGGTTAGGTTAAGACAACTCATTTTCTCTAAGGGCTGGCATTTCCGTGCCAGCCCACTTACTCACTTAGGAAAACGGGGGGAGTCCATCACATAAATAAGGTAGAGTATATGTAGTGAGGCTTCCTGGGTTCAAAAGAGAGCTTGTTAACCTCCTACCGGTGTAAGCTAAGCTTGTGTAGTCAAGGTGCAACCCTTTGTTGTGCCACCCTAACTTCCACACGACAGGGGTATGTCCCACCTTTGGGTTAGACTATCCTTATCGTTGGTAAGATCACACCTTTGTGACGGGAGTACGTTACTTCCAAGGACTTAGTCAGATTCCTTGGCCTGAAAACTGGTGTTTCAGTGTTTAGATAACTCTAAATTCTTGATATACTCTATCGCTTTCGGTTGACATGTCTATATTCTGCACAGAGAGTTTGATCCTGTGAGTTGTCAAACTTCGAAGAATACTTGCTCAGTCAGTCGGCATGAGATTCTAGGTATGTCCGAAAGTCTTATGCTGGTTTAGGCTGATGTGTGTGGGTGTATAACCTATGCAGGGTGTTTCCAACTTTATATTGGGAATATTCCAAACATATTCTCTAAGTGTTGAGACTAGGGTTCAATACAATGAGTAAAAGAAAGCAACCAAAGCCTAAGGCAACTAGGTCGCTGTCTAACTCTAAGGGGACCTGGATCAGCCTCATCCATCTCCTCATTTTGAGCCTCTGCGACAGTTGGCGAGAAATAATGATGAATGACCTAAACAAACTTCGAGGGGATGTTTTGGGGTTGAATGACTAAATCGATAATGTTGCCGTTTGGATTCCGACGAATACTGCAGTGCCAGATGTTCTGCAACCAGACACATGGAAAAAAAGAAGAAGCATGACTCAGAGTCAGGTTCCTCTTAATCAAATTCTTCGACGGAAGTAGGTAGTGGAGGTCCTAGTAAATTCAAACCGGTAAAGCCTTCGGATTTCATGAGTTCAAAGGATTACAAGGTTTTGGATGACTGGTTGTATGATATGGAAAGCTATTTCAAGGTTGCTTCCGTGAGAAAGACATAAAATGTTGCATGTGTTAAGCAGTTTCTTAAAGGAGAAGCTAAGACTTGGTGGCGGATTGTTGAAGGTGAACGTGGATACCGAAACAGCTGGAAACACATGAAAAGGGAGATCAAAAAGCAATATATGCCGAATGACCTCGGTTTGCGATTGCGTGCTGACTTGGCACTTTGTCAACAGGGAGTTCGGGGAAGTCCAATGGACCATGTTTATCAATTCAAAAATGTACGGCGATTGGTGCCAAATATGAGCGATGATGAAACTCGAAGTTGCTTCATGGCTAGCTTGAATGAGAAGACACGAAGGAAAATCTTAAGGTACAAGCCAAAAGCTATCGGGAATGTCAAGAGGCAGCTCAAAAGGTTGCTTATGGCATGTCGTTAAAAGACTTGTACAAAGGGGAGGAAGCAAAACCTAAATTGAGGAGGTTTCCTCCAAAGTCTGGGTTTAGAAGGTTTGATAAGCGGCCAGATCAATCACCATCAAATTGAAATGTAAGTCCAGTTGTCGATAGTTTAAGTTTTCGGATACATCAAGACCCATCAGATCTCGGAAATCGTTAGCGTTACCACCACCTCAGCAGGCCAAGGGCTCGGCTCCAAAGTCTGCTCCCTCGCAATCCGTAGGCGGGGTTCGTACATGTCACAATTGTAACAAGCCTGGTCATTTCAAGGGGACCGAGTCTGAATGATGATCAATACTAGAGCAACATACAACTTCATATCAACTAGTCTAGTTCGTCGATTGAATTTGAATGTAATAAAGATGTGTAAATAAAGATCAATTTTGGCAAAGGTTCTCAAAATACTAATAATATAGCAAGGGCAGTTCCTGTCCAAATCAAATATTGGAAGGCTAAGCTAGACTTAGTTGTCTTGAATATGACGGGGTTTGACCTTGTTTTGGGTATGGAATGGTTTCATAAACATGTAGTTGAAATGAGAGGTTTCGGAGAGTAATCGAATCACGCTTGCAACTGATAAAGAGGACATTAGAAAAACAACGCTCAAAATGGAAATGCTAACTGATAAGGATTGAAATCCTATGTTTCTTACCTTAACTCATTTGCGTAAGGCGGTTAGACATTGGGAACGTGTATTTTTGCAATGGTTTTGGATACTGTTGGAGTTAAAATAGGAGATGGTCAAGAATCTGTTTTGAACCTATTTTGGAAGTCTTGAACATGTTTAAGGACGTGTTGCCAGAAGACTTTCTGCCCGAGTTATCTCCACGTTGAGCTATGGATCACAGGATAGAGATTTTGCCAGGTTCGTCTCCACTGGCAAGAGCCCCATATCGGTTGAATCCTCAAGAGTTAGTAGAATTGAAGAGATAGCTGACATAACTGATTAGTTGAGGACACATTCGACCTAGTCAATCGTTGTATGGTGCACCTATCTTGTTTGTAATGAAAAAGGATGGTACGATGCAAATGTGTGTGGACTATCGAGCGTTGAATGCGATAATTATTAAAAATAAGTATCCTCTTCCACGAGTGAACAACTTATTTGATAGGTTATCGAAAGTAAAGTACTTTCAAAAATAGACTTAAGGTTTGGGTACCATCAGATTTGGGTAGTAGAGAATGACATTGAGAAGACCGCTTTTTGAATGCGTTATGGATCTTTTGAGTTTCTAGTCTTGCCGTTTCGATTGTGCAATGCTCCAGCAATTTTTTGCACAATGATGAATGATGTGTTTAGAGACTATCTAGATGAGTTCGTAGTGGTGTATATTGATGACATTTTGGTTTTCAGTTCGACAATTGAGGAACATGTGGAACACTTAAAAAGAGTGTTTCAGAGGTTGAGGGATAACCAGTTGTATGCTAAAGAAAGCAAGTGGACATTTGGTCAAACCAAGATAGATTTCTTGGACACTCGATATCATGTGGGAAGGTTGCCATGGACCCAAAGAAAATTCAAGCTATTACCGAGTGGATGACTTTGAGAAACGTGCATGAAGTTAGATCATTTCTTGGTCTAATGGGGTATTACCGAAGATTCAGAAAAGGTTACTCGGAGATAGTGGCCCCATTGACAGATTTCACGAAGAACATTCTATGGCATTGGACTCCAGAGTGCCAATGTGCATTCGTCAAACTCAAAGAAGTTATCTCTTCTGAGCCAATTTTGCAATTGCCCATCTTTGAAGATCCCTTTAAGTAGAATGTGACGCTTCCGACTTTGCAATTGGTGGTGTATTGCAACAGAAAGGACATGTAGTGTTCTTTTTCTTGAAAAAGTTAAATACCACGCAAACTCGATGGCCTACTCACGAAAAGGAGATGTATGCTATTGTTGCTTCCTTGGAGTATTGGCAATATTATCTTCCAAGTCATGGCACTATGGTTTGGACAGATAGTGTAACTCTAAGGTATTTTGAAATGCAGCTGAAGCATCGCCAAAGTATGCTAAATGGCAACAAAAGTTGGCATGATTTCAGCCTGAAATCAGACATAAAGCGGGAAAGGACAATGTGGTAGCTGATCACTTAGTAGGAAGGGTCATCTGCGTATTATGTCAGCACCCGTGTCAACTTTGGTGGATGAATTTGTGACGATGTATCCTCAGGATGAGTTTGCTAAGGAGGCTTTGACCTAGTGACAAAGAGGAAACAAGTTCATCAATTATAAAGAATGGTAATATTCCAACATGAATAGAAAGTCAAATGGATGCACTCAAATAGGCGCATTTTGCGGTACGAGATGGAGTTCTTTATTATAAAGAAAAGAGACTCTATGTTCCAAAGGGACATGGAGGGAGAGGCTATTAAGAGAGAATCACAACGTTTCTTTGGCGGGACATGGTAGAAGGCATATGTTAGGATCATAGTTAGACATTTAGAGGATTCCTTATTATGTTTATTTCATGGGCATATATAATGGGAAAAATCAAAAATATATATTGTGAAAAATCGAGAGTGGGAGGGATATAACGAAGTACGAGTCACTAGCGCAATATAGGCGAGTCACTACCGCAATACGATGTTTAAGGCGGAGTATGGCATACTTGGATAAGGATAAAAAGGAGTTACAGTAACTGAATGGATAAGGCTAAGAGGTAGTTACTATAACTGCTAGTACGGGACCAAGAGTACGGGTATAAATAGACTAGATTAGGACTAGAAAGGTATCCCGAGTATACTATTATTTTGTACCATGTGCTGTCGTGGACATAATATAAGTTTCCTTTCACTCTCCATATGACTATCTCTTACTCGTATTTCTACTTTGATGTATACTATTCATTTCTCAGTACTATGACGGGATCCGTAGTATTGCTATCTGCTACACACCTTGCCATCCTTACCCTTTCCCGACCTTTTGAATTCTGATTTCTTCTCTATCATAGTCTGACTGACCTTTAGTACGGGTTTGTCTGTGGCGACCACTGCTATGTTTTAAACTGTAGAATTTTCTATGTTCAACATATGGCAACCACTGAGGGATGGTCATGTTAGTAGGTAACTGATAATGTGTTTGTAGAATGTACTAGGATGGGTAAACTGATACCCAAAGAAGTGTTGGAGTTTGAAGAGAAATTACGGCGAAAGAAGAAGTTTGAGGCTTTTTGTAGGCTCAGGAGTGAGTCCTTAATACGATTAGGACATCTATCGCGAAACGGAAGAACGCTCAACAAAGACTGCATGAGAATGGATCTGCAGCATCTAGTAGTAAGTGAATGGATGATTACCGATGTATTCTTACAAAACGTAAATGATATGAAGAGATAAGGCAGAGACAGCAAAGAGAGCGAGGAGCGATACTTACGACGACAAGTAGTAATAGAGACACGGAAGAGGATTGAGGAGAGTGAAGAACAAAGAAGGAAGGAGCAAACTGAAGCTCGAAGAGAGGAGCAACAAACGACGAAGTACGACGAGGTTACAGAGGAAGGATAATAATCTGGAAAGTGACGATCACGGGCAACACACACCAACGCGAGGAAACTGGGATTTTTTGTCAGTGGAGCAGACAAGCAAACCATACCAAATATTACTGGGAAGACCGTGGTTAAGAGATGCAAAAGTACGACATAATTGGGAGAACGATGAAATGGTACTCTATAAACATGAACAAAAAGCAGTCGTTCGAACACAATAAAAAAGCCAATTGAATGACCAACTCGGCCATTACAAATGGAGGATTTCGACTGGCATTACGGCTTAAATAAGGAAGAAGAAAAACTCCTTTTCGAAAGCAACCCAGACCTCATAGAGATAGCACAAGCTGATTTATATCAAATGACACCAGAAGAGGAAAACCCAGAAAAGACAACTACTAGTGATCAACAACAGCAACATATGGACACTCTCGGACTGACAGATAAGTTCAAACAACCCATACAACAACAACTACAATTTGAGACAGAGCACAACAAAGAACATGAACTCAACAAAAACTAAAAATTACGACTAATGAGAAGATTGAAGAAATAGAAATTAAAACAAGTGAATATGAACCACGAAAAGTACGAATAGCAGTCAATCTCGAACCGAAATATCGAAAACAGCTAATAAATGTACTACGTCAAAATGCAGATGTCTTTGCTTGGAGTTACGAAGATCTCAAGGGAGTTCCACCCACAATTTGTACCCATAAGATAGAATTACTACCACATGCAGTCCCCAGGAAACAGCAATGTATCCAACATTCTTGGCGAAAGTTAGAGAAGAAGTGGACAAGTTATTACAGGCCGGATTCATTTATCCAATTGAAAACCTGCAATGGTTATCACCAATTGTCGTAGTACCAAAGAAAAATGGCAAATTGCGTATCTGCGTCAATTATAAGAAATTGAACGATGTAATGAGGCGGGATACATACCCAATACCATTCACCGAAGAATTGTTGGATACAGTAATAGGACACAAAATGTACTCCTTTCTGGATGGATTTTTAGGATATAACCAAGTACAAGTGGATCTAGCAGATCAACCAAAAATAGCATTCATTAGTCCTTAGAGTACATATGTATCGCATTATGCCTTTTGGGTTATGCAATGCACCATTTACCTTCCAACGTTTGGTTGTGAAACATTCCAGAATTATTTAACCACGTTTATGAAAGTTTTCTTGGATGATTTTAGCATCTATGGAACGCAAGACGAACACATGGATGTTTAACGAAGTGTTTTGGGAAATGCCAATCAAATAATATAGCTCTTAATCCGGAGAAGTGCGTATTTTCTATAAGATCAGGAATTTTACTCGGGCATATTATATGCAAGGATGAAATAATGGTGGACCAAGATAAAGTCAAAGTATACAAACAATGCAACCTTCTAAAGATGTAAGCGAAGTACGACGGCTCCTTGGGAAAATGGGATATCATCGAAGATTCATCAAAAACTACGCGGCAATAGCGAAACCATTAACTATGCTCTTGAAGAAAACACAACCATTCAAATGGGATCCGTAATGCGAACAAAGCTTCAACACGTTAAAGCAAGCATTAATGAAGGCTCCCATTCTAGCTAGCCCAAATTGGCAACAGGAATTTCATGTACAATGGACACATCGTCGTACGCTATCGGATGCATATTAACACAAACCCAGGAAGACAGAAAAGATTGTTTATTATATTACACAAGTTGACGGTTAGCACCTGCAGAAGAAAATTACACGACTATGGAAAGGAAGCACTCGGAATGGTTTGTCAAGCCACGATCCAGGAACAAGGAAAGAGCAGGATTCCGAGAACAAGAAAGCTTGACTTAGGAGTAGGACAGGAACTAGGAACTCAAGAATAGGACAAGGAACATGACAAGAACTAGGAACTCAGGAGCAAAAAAAACTAGGAACTCAGGAGTAGGAAACTAGGAACTCAGAGCAGACATGAACTAGGAACTCAGGAGCATGACAAGAACTAGGAACTCAGGAGTAGGATAAGGAGCAGGACAAGAACTAGGAACTCAGGAACAGACAAGGCACAGGACAAGAACTAGAAACTCAGGAGTCTGGAGTAGGACAAGAGAGCTTGACTCAAGAGTAAGACAAGGAGCAAGACAGGAACTAGGAACTCAGGAGCAGGACAAAGCACAGACATGAACTAAACCCAAAAGTCAGGAGTAGGACAAGGGAGCTTGACTTAGGAGCAGGACAAGGAGCAGAACATGAATTAGGAACTCAGGAGCAGGACGAGGACTAGAAACAAGATAGGAGCAGGACAAGAACTAGGAACAAGACAGGAGCAGGACAGGAACTAAGAGCAAAACAAGGAGAGAACAAGAAGTAAGGAGCAAGACAAAATCAAGACAAGATCAATCATAGAATGACTGGTGTTAATAGTAATTGATTGTACAACAAGGTCGAAGCTTTTGCTCACAACTCCAAGAGCTAATTTGGTCATGAGCCTAATCTAGTCATGAGCTAAAAATGGTGACCCTTATCCTGAAGGTATATCCTATAGGCATATCCTATAAGCATATCATGTAAGTATATCCTGTACGAATATCCTGTAGGCATATCCTATACGAATATCCTGTAGGCATATCATGTAGGTATATCCTATAGGCATATCATGTATCATATATCCTGTATCTTGAATCTTGCATCCTATATCGGGTTGTGACAACACCTCCTCCCTAAGGACAAGTTCCACGAGTCTTGGGACCTGATTTAGCAAGATAATGCCGATGAAAGGCAGCAACCTTGGAAGAAGCATGAAGTAAATTGGATGCAGGTTCCCAAGTGTGATTGGTAGGCAAATAACCTTTCCAATCCACCAGGTATTGAAGTTAGCGACGAACTGTCAAACAAATGTCATGTAGAAGTGTTGAATCTGCTAGAGCCTAATGAACATGTAGTGCTAATGAATTGACAGCAGGTGAATTAGGAGTGGAAAGAGCCTGCGGATGTGCTGAGGAACTGACATGAGGTGAATCTTGTCGAGGAGGAGTCTTCAACACTAATATAGGATTGGAGGAACCCTGTACAGGAATCCACAAACTTACAGGAGTGGAGAGAGCTTGCGGATGTGCTGAGGAACTGACATAAGGTGAATCCTGTTGAGGAGGAATCTTCAACACTGATACAAGATTGGAAAAACCTTGTACAGGAATCCGCAAACTTTCAGGAGTGGAGAGAGCCTACGGATGTGCTGAGGAACTGACATGAGGTGAATCTTGTCGAGGAGGAATCTTCAACACTGATACAGGAATAAGCACGGTCAATCTTGTAGCTTGTACTGCCTCACCACTAAGGACGTATCCTGCATGCAGGAAGGTACAAGATTGATCCTAGCTGCCGGAGAGGAAAACGTGAGCGTCCTAGACCTCCAGTCAATCTGAGGATTTGCAACCACGAACCATGGCATGCTCAAAACAATGGGAGTCGACCGAGTCTTGATCAAGTTGAAGGAAATTGAACAGTTGAATGCGCCATGACTGCAAGAGAGAGGTGTGGTAGCATGAGTAACTGCGCCTGAAGCATTCAAACGACCATCGGCCACCTCTACAGGAACTGCATGCTTCAACTTCACCACCAGAATGCCATGCTGAGTTGCAAAAGTGTCATCCATGAAGCATGCATTTGCACCAGTGTCTAACAAGGCAAACTCCTTGAGCTCTCAATCGTTGAGGCGAATGTGTACAGGAAACTTGAGTGATGGAATGGTATGAGCAACATCAATGGAGCCTGCACCTACGTCTAACTTCGCGGCTCCTAGACGGAGTGGACATTGAACTTCAGCTTCAACTTCATGCGTCTTGAACTTCTTGGCTTTAGTAGGACATTCTGCCACCTTGTGTCCTACTTCACCACAATACAAGCATAAGTTCTCACCACGATGACGTCGCTTCTCCGTAGTTGAAAGTGGACCATGCTTGCATTTCTCAACCTCCATAGGGACTACTCCAGAAGGTGTCGCAGGAACATGTGCTACAGCTGCAGGATTGGCTTGCAGGAATTGCTAATAGAATTTTTCCTAACGACGCTTGAACAAACGGTTGTCGTAACGAACGGCTTGTTTCATAATCTCTGCTAATGTTTGGGAATCCGGTAACGTAAGGAGAAGGTCCTTCACGTCATCCCTCAACCCAAAACGGAAGTGTTCAATCAATGCAGTCTCGTCCCATGGAATGTTCGTGCAAAGTTGCTGAAATTCGAATGCATATATGGAAATTGGTCAGAATCCTTGTGTGAGGTTCCTTAACTTCGTGCATGCGGAATGGTACTTATCGGGATCTCCAAAGCAGGTTTCAAAGGCAGCCACGAAACCTTTAAAGTCTTCCATCAATGGGTCATCACGCTCCAACAAAGGGGCAACTCAAGCCCGTGGAGATCCAACTAGTAAGGATGCCAAAAGGCTAACCTTTTGTGCATTAGTTGAGTAGTAGCGTGGTTGTAGGGATCAAAAGCCTGATTTGATTAAGGAAACCTTGAAAATCGGCGCGATTGCCACTGAACTTCTCTGGCATGCTGATCTTTGGTTCTAAAGAAGAATTCAATGGAGAGGAAACCACGGATGCTTGAGAGAGAGCATGTGCAACAACCTTGGAGGATGCATTAGCAGCTGCATGCACCGCATTGGTGGAACCTTGCAGATCTATGGCCATTCGGCGCAAAGTGGCTAGCTCATGAAGCAACATTTGGTGCTCGCGTTGAAATTGCTCAAAATCTGCCATGATTCGTGAAAGAAAGGAAAAGGAGAAAAACAAGGGAAAGAACCAAGAAAAAAAAATTAACTAAAAATCAGAGAGTTATAAAAGGAATTATTATCAAACTGTCAAGTCACGATCCAAGAACAAAGAAGAGAGCAGGATTTTGAGAACAGCAGGACAGGAACTAGGAACTCAAGAGCATGACAAGGAGCATGACATGAACTAGGAACTCAGGAGCAGGACAAGAACTAGGAACTCAAGAGCAATACAGAAACTAGGAACTCAGGAGCATGACAAGAATTAAGAACTCAAAAGTAGGACAAGGAGTAGACAAGAACTAAAAACTCATGAACAGGACAAGGCGCAGGACAGGAACTAGGAACTCATGAACATGACAAAGCGCAGGACAGGAACTAGGAACTCAGGAGTCAAGAGTAGGACAAGGGAACTTGACTCAGGAGTAGGACAAGGAGCAAGACAGGAACTAGGAACCTAGAGCAGGACAAGGTGCACAAGAACTAAGAACCCAGGAGTCAAGAGTAGGAAAGGGAGCTTGACTCAGGAAGGGAGCTTGACTCAGGAGCAAGACAAGGAGCAGGACAGGAATTAGGAATTCAGGAGCAGGACAAGGCGCAGGATAGGAACTAGGAACCCAGGAGTCAGGAGTAGGACATGGGAGCTTGACTCAGGAGCAGAACAAGGAGCATGAAAGGAATTAGGAACTCAGGAGCAGGACAAGGACTAGGAACAAGATATGAGCACGACAAGAACTAGGAACAAGACAGGAGCAGGACAGGAACTACGAATAAGACAGGAGCATAATAGGAACTAAGAGCAAGACAAGGAGAGAACATGAAGCAAGGAGCAAGACAAGATCAAGACAAGATTGATCGTAAAATGACTGGTGTTGATAGTAACTGATTGTACAACAATTAAGTTGGAGCTTTTATGCTCACAACTCCAAGAGCTAATCTGGTCATGGCCTAATCTAATCATGAGCTAAAAATGGTGACCCTTATCCTGAAGGTATATCCTAAAGGCATATCCTGTAGGTATATCCTGTACGAATATCCTATAGGCATATCCTATAGGAATATCCTATAGGCATATCCTGTAGGTATATCTTATAAGCATATCCTATATCCTGTATCATGTATCTTGTATCCGGAATCCTGCATTATGTATTAGCTCATGACATGGTCTATGCAACTAAGAAATTTCAGCATTATTTGCTAGCAAACAAAGTCAAATTCATTGTCAATCATCAAGCTCTTATACACTTGTTAAGCAAGACCAAGCTCGAAGGAAGATTAGTATGCTGGTTCTTACTATTGCAGAAGTTCGACTTTCAAATCATCCATAAACCAGGCAAACTACACCAACAAGCAGATTTCTTAAGCCGTATTACACATGAGGAAGAAGGTGTTGGCGTGAATGATCTCAAGGCAATGGAGTTGAAGACGGTCAGGCACTTCAAGGAGTGGTTGGGAATACACTGCCACAAACTTCTAGTCTAATATCTAGTTCAAGATCGTTCTCAGACTCCGACATTGAACTAGATTCCTCTTCAGAGCATACTCTGATACTAACCCCAAGGAGCCTGAGCATGATGTTGCTCCAAGGAATGGTGGAGGCATCGACTGTTAGAACTACCATATGCTAATTTATTTCAAATACAACAAGAAGAACAACCAAAACACTACAATCACAAAGGATATCTTCAAGATATTGAACACTTTCTAACCACCGGAATAGCACCAAACAAGTATGCAACTACACAATAATGCAAATAACTCGTCTTACAATGCAAGCCATACTGCATGGTATCAGGTATACTATATAAGAGGGGAAAAGATGAAGTCTTAAGGAGATGTGTGCTAATGGAGGAAGTTCAGCTCATATTATGAGAAGCCTACTTAGGGGAACACGGTGGACACTTTGTTATCAAAAATGTTTGAAGTGTAACGAACATCAACCAGCTCCACACCATCAAGTTCAACCATTACATCCAACAGAACCATTAGCTCCATTTATGAAATGGGGAATGAATTTTATGGGACCAATCAATCCTAAAAGCAGTAAGAGGAATCAGTATATATTGGTACTCACGGATTATGTTACTAAATGGGCAAAAGCTATTGCATTATGGGATTTCCATGCAATACGTGTAGCCAAGTTTATTTACGAAAATATCGTAGTGCAATTTGGCGCTCTAATGGAACTTATCAGTGACTAAGGAACTCATTTTGTTAACAACATCATCAAAGTACTTTGCAATGAATATTTAGTAAAGCATTACGTCTCCACGGCATATTATCCACAAGGCAATGGACAAATAGAAGCTACTAACAAATATTGATGACCGTATTAACCAAGATAGTCAACACAAATCACAAAAACTGGGACGAAAAACTCACATCCGCATTATGGGCATACCGTACTACATATAAAGTGGCAACAAAATTTACACCATTTCAACTTACATACATATTAGAAGCCATTACGCCTATTGAGTATATTATACCATCATTACGGATGTCACTAGAATATAGCATTGGAGAACCAGAACAAGTTAAACAACAATTACTACAACTCGAAAAGCTTGATATGAAACGACAGCAAGCAGTCTTCAACATACAAGCAATACAAATACATATTAAGGCATGGCATGATCGACTACGACGAGTACAACGACGACCCATATTCCGAGTCTAAAAAATGGTATGGCACTATCGAGGAAATCTTTGACCCATCGGACATAAGTTCAAGTCCAAATGGTATGGACCATATATTATTACCGATATACGAGATAACAACACCGTCACTCTTATGGATGTTATAGCACGAGTCTTACTTACAACGAATACAAATCGCATATGAAAATATACCTCCAACAAACCAAAGGATGATCTTGACGATGAGCCAAAGGATGATCTTGACGACGACCTGAAATACAAATTGCATAGCAGGCCGCAAACAGAAACACCCAACAAACCAGAACACAAATTGCACACCAACACCGAACACAAACTAAACAATGACTCGGAATACGATCTCAGCCATAAGTCAGAATAAAACATGGAAACGTACATATCAACATGGCGGGTAGACGTCAACAGAATCTTCTAGAAACATCGACAGAATCAATCACACGAGGGAATACCAAAATCTAAGACATCGGGGAATTCGAGAAATACAGAATCCAATGATGAGATATCCTCTGTCAAATCTATTGAAAACCAAGGCATTCACACACCCAACCAATCCAATATCGACACGTGCACTGCTCCGCAAACACTAACATACCATAAATTTTCTAAGCATAAAATAGCAACAATACCCAACCGAAAGCACACACTAGGATTTCCAATTCCTTCTTTAATTTCTTCTTCCTTTCGATCTTTGACCCCTTCATCTTTTTATTCCTTCATTCACCGATCACTGATGGAATCGATAGACGAGTACACCGATACGACAAGCACTTTCGCAACAGCACTAAATCCACCGTCTCAGTCTGCACCGACAGTTTTAGTTCCACTTTCACCAGTATTATATCGTATTGTTCATCCAGCACCAACACTCATATCAAATATATGGGAATGGATACAGTGGATGCAGTTGGAGCGATACTTCGACACATTTGTTCACAAATGATTGGATCAGCAGGGTGAACACTTGGTCGATCAGGCGATTAAGGCTTACACACCACAATTCAAGGCCTTACAACTACACAGCGGGGCATTCACTTTCACAAGTAAGCTCATTAGGGATGTGTTTAAATTCCCAGATCCAGACACTTCTTTTGATCCAATTCCACAAGTCCATACATATATACACGCCTACACTGACAACTACGACATGTTTCTCTAGAAATAGAAGACTGCCAATGCAGCACCAACATCTATTCTACGGGAACTTCATAATCAAAGGCTATCACCACTGCGTTTGCCTTTTGCAAAACGCCGGCAGGTTTCAATAAGAAAATTGGGTATGTCTATCATGTATTTAAACAGGGACACAAACCGGATTGGGGGGAGCTAGTCATAGTGGGGCTGCAATGTGAGTTGCAAACTCTACACAATCCCAAAAGCAAGGACAAGGAGACAACCGTATTCCCGGTGCTTCATCACATTCTAACAACCCCTTGTATTAGGCATGCGGACTTAGCACTGATAGGTACACTAGAACTCACAACAAGGATGGGGTTTTGGTTAGGTCTCACTTCACAGTATCTAGACAATGTTTCCAACACTTGTGATTTGGACGCACCACTACCAACCAAGCCGAAGAAACAACCACGCTCACAACCGAAGAAGCCAGAAGAACCGCAAACACAGGAACCCGTAGTGACACTCCAATTTGTGGACGACGAAGAAGAAGACGATCAAGTTTTACAGAGGAGACCTTTGCCACGAGGAGACCTTCGAAGGACGCATAACAAGCCCACGGCGTCAACTTCCACAGCACACATGGAATGTGAAAACACAACACCACTAGATCATATCCATATGACAGATCACAATCACCCTACAACACCAACATCCACAGCACCCATGGACTATGGGCACTCGGCACCATCAGACAACATCAATACAGGCGCCACCATAATACCATCACCACCATCAGCTCATCCTCAAACTACCACATGTACTTCTCATATCATAGCACCACAGGTAGCAACTCCAACAGAGCAAGTACAGGCTCCAGCTATACAGTAGACACAGTACCAACACATGGACAACAAGCCAAGAACGACATTCACGATAAAGAACAGGAGCAATAGCCCTATTCACCACTACAACAAATGGGGCATCATGCAGGAGCGGGACACATCTAGGGGTTCTAAGTGCACGCGTGATCAAACTGCTTCACCCAAATTACCACCGCAAGACCCACCGAATGATACTACTCTCGAAGGTCAGCTTTTACATCTTCGGAGTGTTGTCGATTCCATCATGCAACAAGTAGCAGTTCAACGAGGAGAAGCAAGTCTCACTCAACAACTCCATGAATGCTAAAACACCATCGACAAACAACTCTTGGAGCACTCGAACATCCTGCGACGTTTGTACGAACAAAACAAGGTACTCATGGACACCGTCCACACACAAGTTGAGCAAATATGTAACATCCATGACGAGATGAGTGAGTTCAACCCAACTACAGCCACAACCACATACGACACGAAGGAAGTACGCAAATTACGCAAGGAGAACCACAAGCTCAAGGCCTTCATTGCATCTTTTTGCGGAACAGTAGGGACATCGTAAGGTTGCATCGGGGCGATGCAACATTTCTAGTCTGGGGGATGTTAGGATCATAGTTAGACATTTAAAGGATTCCTTGTTATGTTTATTTCATGGGCATATATAATGGGAAAAACACCAAAAATAGTATATATTGTGAAAAACCGAGAGTGGGAGGATATAACGAAGTACGAGTCACTAGCGCAATACAGGCGAGTCACTACCGCAATATGATGTTTAAGGCGGAGTATGGCATACTTGGATAAGAATAAGGAGTTACAGTAACTGAATGGATAAGGCTAAGAGGTAGTTACTATAACTACTAGTACGGGACCAAGAGTACGGGTATAAATAGACCAGATTAGGACTAGAAAGGTATCTCGAGTATACTATTATTTTGTACCATGTGCCGTGCACGGACATAATATAAGTTTCCTTTCACTCTCCATATGACTATCTCTTACTCATATTTCTACTTTGATGTATAGTATTCATTTCTCAGTACTGTGATGGGATCCGTAGTACTTCTACCTGCTACACACCTTCCCATCCTTACCCTTTCCCGACCTTTTGAATTCTGATTTCTTCTCTATCATAGTCTGACTGACCTTTAGTACGGTTTGTCTGTGGCAACCACTGCTATGTTTTTCTGTAGAATTTTCTATATTCAACAGCATAAGACGTTGGCTTTGTTGAAACAGGGATTCTATTGGCTGGGTATGATAGATGATGTTGCCAACCCACATATCAACAAGTGAAGAGCCAATTGCAAAAACGAGCTAGGAAGTTACAGTGTATACTGATTCTAGAGCGGCCATTTCAAAGTGTTACTTTGGACTTTATCACAAGATTGCCAAAACCTTGTGGTTTTAATGCACTCATGGTGGTAGTCAATCGGTTTTCAAAGGTTGCTCATTTTATTTCAACTGTAGAGACAGTGAATGCAATTTAAGCAGCAAAGTTGTTCTTCCACGAAGTCATAAAAGTACGCGGGCTACCGGAAATGATGATCTCAGATCGGGATCCTTGATTTACAAGCAAATTTTGGGGAACATTGTTTAAGCAATTTGGTACGATGCTGAAGTTCAGTACAACCTACCATCCGCAAACTGATGGTCAAACGGAGAGGGTGAACCGACAAGTCGATGACTATCTCAGATGCTATGTTCAAGGTGATCAACTTGATTGGGCTAAACACTTGGATATGGCTGAGATATGTTACAATAACTCAACACACATTATGATTGGATGTAGCCCGATGGAAGTGTTAACTGGGAATAAGGGTGGTATTCCTTAGAGTATGGTGTTACTGAAAGACTATGTCAATCGAGTTCCCTCTGTAGCAGAATTCACTAAACAGTTGTATCAGACATGGAAAGTTGCTCATCAAGCGATGGCTGCAACGCAGGAAAGGTATCATTAGCAATACGATAAACATCAACAGGATGTAGAGTATCAGGTTGGGGATATGGTATTGCTGAATACCAAAAACCTGAAGGTCTCTTTCGAGGAAGTTTCTATCACACTACATAGGTCCATACGAGGTGGTGAAGCGAGTAGGGAAAGTGGCTTATGGGTTAGGTCTTCCTCCAGAGTTGGGAACAATACACAATGTGTTTCATGTCAACTTGCTCAAGCCATTCCACAAGGATGAGAAACATCCACATAGATATCATAGCTTACGTCCACCTCCAGAGTTAGTTGGTGAGGAGAAAAAATTCGAAGTTGAGGCAACATTAAAGGGGCGAAACATTCATGGACGGCGAAAACGTCAACGTGAATATCTTGTTAAGTGGAAAGGGTACTCAGCATGCGAGTCGACATGGGAACCATTGGAGAATCTACAAAACACGATGGAGTTGGTGAATGAGTTTGAGGCAAGGTCTCAAACTAATTAAGAAATAAAGTTATTTCTTCTTAACCTAGGGTCGACAGACAACAATAACTAGAGGCCTCCGATATAAATTCTAGTTAACTAAAAGAAATTAACTAACTTGTTGTTTGTGTCGGGTGACAGACTTTGCAAACGTGCAAAAGGTCTCCAAATGACTTCTTGTCGCAGGTGGTACCTCCGATAGTTGAGTTCTCGATCAGTGAACGACGATTCTGAAGTATTTGGCTTCGCGTAATGCAAGGGGGGTAATAAAACTTGTGAACTTTTTGCTAACTACGTATAGAGTGATTAGTGTTAGTTTTCAGTTAATTTTTCCTAACCTAGTCTAGTAGTTTTGGAGTTAAACATCAACGAGGACATTAACATTTTCAAAGGTGGGGAGTGTGTCATAGTTTTTACTATGACTCGACCCTTTACTTTGGGGTTTGATTGTTGTTACTTATCAAGTTATGTGACGAACCTTAGATGTAGTAGGAAATAGACCCATTTAGTGCACTTGGGTATCTAGTGATGGTCCGAATGAGTGTCATTAGGTATTTGCAGGAAACTCTAGGCAAAGCTAGAACTTACCTTCTAGAAACTCTCCCCCGTTTTGACGTTCCAGGTTAGGGTTCTTCGCAAAGTATAGCTTGTCAAAATAAGGGTTAGGGACACCCCTAGGGTTGCCCTAATCCCACACCCTAAACCCCCCTTAGGGGTTAGGTTTAAGATTAGGTTAGGACAACTCATTTTCTCTAAGGGTTGGCATTTTTGTGCCAGCCCACTTACTCACTTAGGAAAACAGGGGGGTCCATCACATAAATAAGGTAGAGTATATGTAGTGAGGCTTCCTAGGTTCAAAAGAGAGCTCGTTAACCTCCTATTGGTGCAAGCTAAGCTTGTGTCGTCAAGGCACAACCCTCTGTTGTGCCGCCCTAACTTCCACACGACAAGGGTACGTCCCACCTTGAGGTTAGACTATCCTTATCATTGGCAGGATCACACCTTTGTGACGGGAGTACGTTCTTCCAAGGAGTTAGTCAAATTCCTTAGCCTGAAAATCTATTCGCACACTTAAAAAGTCAGAGTTTTAACCCAAAGGGCCAACACGTGGTAACATGTGGCTGCCAAGTGGCCATTCAATGTTGTCACCCTGTGTGAGCAACACTAAGTCTTCCAAGATAACCCTAAGAGTCTGACTCAGGGGCCCAATTAGGCAAAAGACTTAGAGTCCCACCCTAAGTCCCCTAGAATGACCATTCCTTAAACCCTAAAGGCTAACCCGAGTAAACTTTAGGATCCTGTCCCAGTAGACCTAGACATGGCTCATGCCCTAACCCCACAAAGAAGATGTGTCTCATACATACCCTCATGACAGAGCTAAGGCATCGTCACTTACCCCTTGAGGAATCACCCTCATCCAGGAGTACAACCCCTTTAGGGCATCAAGGGTACCTAAACCACGACTAGCCCCTAAGGGTTTGGGTGGCCAAGTCATACCCTAGACCTAGGGCTAGTACTTAGTGAGGACACGAGTGTGAGCCGTAGGCGAACACAAGTGTTTTACTAAGCAAACTCCCTAAGGCTAGGTTTGAAAAACCCTAAGTACATGACCTTGCGAGTGCTTCATGAAAAGGCTCCTGCTAACAAGCTCAGGTTGTTCAACCCTAGATTCCAAGGAGGACACTCCCCTAGCCAAGTGTGCCTAAGCACACCTGGTTACGAGACCTAACCTCTCCCTCAAGCCGATGCCCAAGGCTTAGCACCTTAGTGCAAGCACAAGCATGCTTGTTTGTCAGAGTATCCAACCCCTTAGCGACAAGCCCACGACACAACCCAAAGGGCATGCCTCAGGCATTGTATCGTGTGACGTCTAGTCCAGTGTCACATCTCCATGTGACACTACCTTCCCCGTTGTGGGTATCATGCCATAGCCCCTAAATTCAAGAGTTGCACCAAGTGCCACAAATGTGGCTCCTAAATGCCAACTCTAGAACCCCTCAATTATCCCTCAGGACTCAGTAAGGAAACCTTGTCAATCAAGAACCCACAACCACAGTTGGACAAAAACACGAACGTGCCCTACTTAGCTGTGAGTGTTGCTTCTTAACTTGACGTGGAGGAGGAGGCTGGAGACAAGCCTCAACCTCTGCCTCTTGGAACGTGCATTTCCACAAGACCTCACAGGCATGGATTCACCAACGTTAAGGGTAAGCTACCTCGTCATTTAGAAGTTAGGGCGGCACAACAGAGGGTTGTGCCTTGACGACACAAGCTAGAGCTTGCACCGGGAGAAGAGTAACGAGCTCAGTCATGAACCTAGGAACCCTCACTCCTATATACTACCTTATTTATGTGACAGAGGGCCCCCCCCTGTTTTCTAATTTACATAAGTGGGCTAGCACGGAATCTCATTCCCAAAAGAAATATACTTGGTGAGTTAATTAACGACTCATTAACCCCTAAACCTTAACCTGAGGGTTTAGGGCGTGGGGTTAGGTCAACCCTAAGGGTGTTTCTACCCATATCCGACATGTCGAACTCACCAAAACCACCCAAAAACCTAATTGGGACACGAAAACCAGGGTATGAGTTTTCTAAATGGAAGTGCTAGCTTCGCCCAGAGTTTCTTGCAAATACCTAATGACACCCGGCCGAACCATCACTAAATATCCAAGTGCACTAAGCGAGCATGTTTCTTTTACACCTAGGGCTTATCAACATAGTACAGTAAGTAAACAACAATCAACATCCAAAGTAAAAGAGGAGTCATAGTAGAAACTATGACACACTCCCCACATTTAAAAATGTCAACGTCCTCATCGACGTCCAACTCCAAGACTAGATAATGCTAGAAAAAATTAACCAAAACTAACATATCACTCTATGCAAAGTTAGCCAAAAGTTCACATAAATTCATTACCCCCCTTGCATTACCCAAAGCCAAGTACTCCAGAACCGTTGTTCACTAAGTCGTAAACCCAGCTGCCGGAGGCACCACCTGTGACATGAAGTCACCTGAAGACCTTTTGCACGTTTGCAAAGTCTGTCACCCGACGCACACAACACTGGTTAATTTCTTTACTTAACTAGAATTTATATTGAAGGCCTCTAGTTAGTGTTGTTGCCAGCCCCTTGGCTAAAAAGAAATAAAGACTTGCTTTATTCCTTAATATCAAACACTATTGACAACCCTGTTGTCTTAGCACACAACAAGCACTTTGACGTCCATCTCAAGTGCTTAACCAAACGCCTTCTCGTTTCTTTGATTTCCCAATGGTTCCACATTTTTATATGTTACGTTTTTATAACTTCACATTTCTGCATCCCTCGGTGTTTCTCATTACCCCTTTTACATAAGGGTCTGCGACTATACCTATCCCCCTTTAGTATATAGTACGCCAGACTAGGTGTGAGACTTTTATCGGAATCAAGCTCTTTTCTGATGCTAGAGTACTTTTCTCGAAACCCTATTGTTCGTAGACATGTCAATCTGGCCAGAGGCGATCATAGAAGCATGGTTGTACACATGTATACAACAAGGTCATGCCAACTTGAAATTAGCCCATCCACTTGATGTGTCATTGACATAACTTCATTCCCAATGGGAATTAAATTCAGGTCAAATCTATTACCAAGTGTAATAGCACTAATATTCACTTTTTTGCAACCAACTTTGTACTCTTTCATAACACCGACCAGTTCAGGGACCAGATACCTAACATACCTTTCTTTAAAAACCAATGTGGAAACCAGGGAATTCAACTCATTTCTAAGATAGTACGTGTCTTAACTAACACATTTATGGTACTCATTCTCCAAAGAGCACAACATACTAGATGCCATTCCATAATTCCTAACTCTCATCTCACTAAGTTTAAAAATACCAAATTTCAAAACACGATAAGAGTCTCCCTGAACTCAGAATACTACACGCCTTCATAATATTATATTCATGTCCAGCTCTCAAACTAATTATGTAAATGTTTCTCAACACTATACTAAAGTATAGCATTTTCACTAATTGGAGCGATTAGTGTTTTGATAAATATCTCTTAAAACTAATCTTTATTCTATAAATAGTTGTAATTTTGATATTGATACTCTCGAATGAATAATAATCGTTTTAACGTTCAAATCCTAAGCTTATCAATTAGTTACAATCATATTAATTTATCAAAATGCTACAACTATAATATAGACATGGTCTTAATTTATATGAACCAAACTTCAGTTTTGAGATGGAAACATAATGTTATAACAATTTCCGAGGAACTTTGTTTAAAGACTAAGAGGAATCATGAACTAGTGTCTAGTTCATATAACTGATTTAGTAAGATATCAACCTCCACATAAATGTTATCATAACACTGAAGTGTTATATCAACTTCATGCTTTAGTCATACCTTATAATTCAATAGATCTCCCCAAACATGAATAAAATATCTAGTTCAGTACATCAAACTAAGATACATTATTCACTCTAGACACCTAGCAATCATCAACTTACCATATTGCTCCTCAAGCAATGTATTGAAAAACTCCT
This sequence comes from Selaginella tamariscina, assembly GCA_003024785.1. Taxonomy (NCBI): domain Eukaryota; kingdom Viridiplantae; phylum Streptophyta; class Lycopodiopsida; order Selaginellales; family Selaginellaceae; genus Selaginella; species Selaginella tamariscina. The sequence goes on from PUQB01000812.1 coordinate 91,006, forward strand.
CATTTCTCAACTAACTTGAAAACACGTTTCAAGTTATTACACTAAGGTACTGCCTTACCAAAGTGTCAAACTCAAATCTGCTTGAGTCTTTATATTTCATGATTATGGCCACCTCATGTGATTATAACCCAGTTCTGATATTGAGCGCTCCAAACTCAATATTGAAGAGATATCATACCATGCTTTGACAAGTCATTTATAATCAATCTTGAAAAGATTGTCACAAATACTTCTAAAGTTTAGAATATAAATATCTTAACAAATGAGGTGATAGGAAACCTCATATTTTCGTACCGAATATTGGACCGGACATTGTATCACAATTATCAAGAAGGGAGACCATCTTCTTGAACTAATCTAACCACTGGATATCTCACTTTCAAGGATTTTGAACCAGACTCAAGAAACACCATCAAGAACCAATAATTAGCCCAAGGACTACAATCAAACCTTGAGTCAAGAATAGTTCCATTTTTTCAATATTTCAAAGAATTGAAGATATTTACTTTATAAGTCCTCGGAGTGCCCACATTTGCGACCGTGATGCAAAGTTAAGAAATCGTCTTTGAATAATCGTATTCGACTCAAAAATGATATCGATATTGAAAATCAATATCAACTTCTAATTCTCATCGAATATCGACTCTCTGAGGAAGTACATGCACTTAAACCTTCAAAATGTATACCCGATTAGCTTCCGACTCATTTGACACCACCACACATAACTTATTAAACTTAGCAAGTTTCCTTACTTAGTCAATAAGCAGAGTGGAGAATCCCAAATCATGCTCTTCTTAAGCAAGGAATCACCTTGTTCAAGAGCTTATCCTCACATTACAAACAACATTACAAATTTTAAGATTAAACAATGAAAATGCACAAGTGTGCACTGAACGCCTTCACTATGCAAGTCCTTCATTACTCAGTAAACTGAAAATGTAAACATATGTTTCCAACATTACTCTTTTGATAGATCACGCCATCCATCCAAAAGCTGCATTGATAGGATGCAACATTAAATTTGTCTACTGCCAAAATCTATTATTCTATTTCATTTTTGTGATCTCACATGAGATAATTTCATAATCAAGTTAGTTGAGCTAACTAACTTGAATACAAAAGTGTGCACTTACAACCAATTAAGGTTTCAAGTTGTACTTTGTTCAAATTAGGTAACTTGAACTTAGTAAACTATTTCACCTAATGTTACTTGTAACTAGCATCATTAAAATATTGCGAACATCGGACAATACTTTGATTATATTGGATCTTTAAACCCACTACTTAACATATTCATCATATGTTAATATCCGATATTTCATTGTATTATAAGTTCATCACCATAGTCTGCTTCTAGAGTTACACTCTCAAAAACATGCACTATAATGAGAGCTCATTTTACACCTTTTGTCAGAATGTAATGTTCACTCTTATGTTTGAATATGCCCCTCTTCCGAAGTCAAAGATGCACATTTAACATAAACCTTTCCCCATTTGAACACCATTGCTAGACACAATATTGAATCTTGACATAAGTCAAAACTCAAAGGACGTTGTCACGTTCTCAATCATGTGTTATCCCAATTTCATACACCTTAAAGAAAAAGAAATTTTTTTAATAATGTGTAAACTTAGCATATCACATGATTCACTTCACAAGACTTAGTTAGTTTGTACACCAGAACAAACTAACATGCCATGTCTTGTGGAAGTATATGGTAAAGTAACATGAACATCCATAAGGTAAAGTAACCTGACATACAACTTGAAAGTTGACTTCCAAGTGCTACCTTAAAAGTCCATAACCCACACCCCCTTATGAAGAGTAGGTGTACTCTGAAGAGTTATATATCTCAGGACCAACTCTCCACGCAGAATTCAGACATTAGCTGATAGTGATAGAGTACTTTAAGAATTTAGAACTTTATAAAATACACCACACTTTAGGCAATCCTACTTACCGTAGAGAATAGCTCTGATACCAATTGTTAGAGTTTTAACCCAAAGGGCCAACACGTGGTAACATGTGGCTGCCAAGTGGCCATTTAATGTTGTCACCCTGTGTGAGCAACACTAAGTCTTCCAAGATAACCCTAAGAGTCTGACTCAGGGGCCCAATTAGGCAAAAGACTTAGAACCACCCTAAGTCCCCTAGAATGACCATTCCTTAAACTCTAAAGGCTAACCCGAGTAAACTTTAGGATCCTGTCCCAGTAGACCTAGACATGCTCATGCCCTAACCCCACAAAGAAGATGTGTCTCATACATACCCTCATGACAGAGCTAAGGCATCGTCACTTACCCCTTGAGGAATCACCCTCATCCAGGAGTACAACCCCTTTAGGGCATCAAGGGTACCCTAAACCACGACTAGCCCCTAAGGGTTTGGGTGGCCAAGTCATACCCTAGAC
>PUQB01000813.1:0-93057 GCA_003024785.1 Selaginella tamariscina
GGCTAATCCCGCCGCCCTCTCGTAAATCATGCGCTCACACATATATATTGGCTGCGGCATTTTTGAACAGGGATGGGTGGGGCGGGATTAATCCCGCCGCCCAGGGAATTCACGTGACATGAACGGCGGGATTAATCCCGCCGCCCTCCGCGAAGGGCATGAGCGTGGGGCCGGATTAATCCCGGCGTTCATGTCCTGCGTGAATTCCCTGGGCGGCGGGATTAATCCCGCCGCTCTACGACAAACCGAAGAGCGGCGGGATTAATCCGCCGCCCATGGCCTGCGTGAGGGGCCTCGGCGGCGGGATTAATCCCGCCGCCCATTCCCTGTAAATGCCCTGCGCGGAATCCGGCGGGATTAATCCCGCCCATTAGAACCTTCACACAGGCCATTGCCGGCGAGATAAATCCCGCCGCATTCCGCGCAGGGCATGGATGAGCGGCGGGATTAATCCCGCCGCCGAGGCCCCTCACGCAGGCCATGGGCGGCGGGATTAATCCCGCCGCTCTTCGGTTTGTCGTAGAGCGGCGGGATTAATCCCGCCGCCCCAGCCTGAAGGGCCTCGGCGGCGGGATTAATCCCGCCGCCATCCCCCAACCTATAGCGGCGGGATTAATCCCGCCGCCATGGCCAACATATAGCGGCGGGATTAATCCCGCCGCTCGAGGGGCTTAGCGAGATAAAAACACACACATATATATATGTGTGTATATATATATATATATGTATGTATGTATGTATGTATAGGAGTGTACGTGTGTGTGCAAGAGATAGATAAATAAATAAATTATACAGTACTGGTACACCTAATATATGTGTGTACATAGGTATATATATGTGTGTATATGTATATCGTGTGTATGCGTGTGAGCGAAACAAATAAAATCATACAGATAAACAAACACACACACACATATATATACACAGGAGTGTGCGTGTGTGTGCGAAAGATAAAACTAATAAATAAATAAAATTATACAGATAAACACACACATATATATGTGTGTATATAGATATATAATCTATAGAGAAAGAGAGAGAGTCTGTGAATATATAAGCATATATAAACTAGTGTTGTATGTATGTATATATGTATATAGGTATATATATATGTGTATATGTATATTGTGTGTATGCGTGTGTGAGCGAAACAAATAAAATCATACAGATAAACAAACACACACACACACACATATACATACACAGGAGTGTGCGTGTGTGTGCGAGAGATAAAACTAATAAATAAATAAAATTATACAGAAAAACACACACATATATATATGTGTGTATATAGATATATAACCCATATGAATATATAAGCATATATATAAACTAGTGTTGTATACTATTTGTTAATATGCATTGATATATATATATATATATATATGTGTGTGTGTGTGTGTGTGTGTGTGTGTAAAGCAGTGCGCGTGTGTGTGGAGAGATAGATCAATAAAAAAAAATTTACAGATACTGGTACACATAATATATATATATATATATGTGTGTGTGTGTGTGTGTAAAGCAAGATCAATAAAAAAAAATTTACAGATACTGGTACACATAATATATGTATGTATATATGTATATAGGTATATATATATATGTATATGTATATCGTGTGTATGCGTGTGTGAGCGAAACAAATAAATCATACAGATAAACAAACACACACCCACACACACATATACATACACAGGAGTGTGCGTGTGTGTGCGAGAGATAAAACTAATAAATAAAATTATACGCACACTCCTATATATATATACATACATACACACACACACACACAGATCTCACCTGTGTGCACAGCCGCCGCCGCCGATTTCACAGCCGCCGCCTCTTGAAACCCTAAGAATATACCTAAACCCTAAAGGAATTAAATATATATATCAACCCTAATAGAATATTCCTTCTGAGAATATACTTAAACCCTAAAAAGAATAAAATATAGATTCGCCCTAAACGAATATTCTTTCATTATATTATTAGCGCGTGCGTGTGTATCACATACACCTCAAAAATATAAATCATGCAGGGATTTAACATGTGTGTGTCCATGAGAGTGTTAAAGTTTCATGTGTACACATTGCATATATTAATACACATAATATATACATACACACGTGTATACACACAGACATACACACATATTACATGGGTTTAGGGTTTAGGGTTTAGGGTTTTGGATTTAGGATGGATCATGCATGGTGTGTATGTATGAGAGAAGAGAGAGTGTTGAAAAATTATTTTTGTACACATTGCATATATTAGTACACATATATACTTACACATATTATACACAGATATACATACATAGTATATGAGAGAAGAGAGACAGTACATATTAATATGGATCATGCATGGTGTGTATTATACACACAGACATACATACATATTAGTACATAATATTAGAGAGACCGAGTACATATTATAGATCATGCATGGTGTGTATGTTTGAGAGAAGAGAGACAGTACATATTAACATGGATCATGCATGGTGTGTATGTATGAGAGAAGACAGAAAGTACACATATATACATACAGAGTACACATATATACATGCACACGTGTATACACACAGACATACATACATATTACATGAGTAAATTCATTGTGTTACATATTAGGGTTTAGGGTTTAGGGTTTAGGGTTTGCTCCCAACAAGCTTAATATAAATATTACACATGTAAATTCAATGTGTTACATAGTCACACAGATTGAGTACATATATCATACATGCGTTGAACATGATGTTTTCAATAAAGAAGCAACTATTTCTTCAGTTTGGTTTAGGGTTGTGCATGTGTGTGCATATGTGTTTTTGTAAGTTCTTGTAATGCGTGTGTAAATTTATGATTGTGTTTATATATGTGTGCAAAACAAACATCGAATAATTAAGAAAATAAAATTAATAAACACACTAGGAACATATTTTAAATTATACATAATAATATATGATTTTATCTAATATATAGCCATATATAGTTTTAATAATATATATTAATTTAATATTGATAAAAAGGTTTAACATTGAAATATTCTTGAAATAATAAGAAATTAATTGAGAAAATCCCATTAATATATACAAATGTAAATTAAGTACTCAAATAATTAACTAAATTAATTATCATAATCATGTTTAATATTGGAATATTCTTGGAATAATAAGAAAATAATAAAGAATATCCCATTAATATAAAGAAGATTAATTACTCAAGTAATTAAGGAAATGATATTAATATATATTATTAAAACTATATATGACTATATATTAGATAAAATGATGTATTATTATGTATAATTTAAAATATGTTCATAGTGTGTATTAATTTAATATTGATAATAAGGTTTAACACATGAATATTCTTGAAATAATAACAAATTAATTGAGAAAATCCCATTAATATATACAAATGTAGAATAATTACTGCAATAATTAAGAACAAGACTAATTTAATTATGATAATCAGGTTTAATATTAGAATATTCTTCAAATATTAATAAAATATTAAAGAATATCCCATTGATACTAGGAAATGAAAACTAAATACTCGAGTAATTAAGAAAATAATAATAATAAACAGACTATGAATATATTTTAAATGATACATAATAATATATCAATTTATTTATTGTATAAGTATATATATATATATATATATAATATAAATATACTTGAATACTAAGAATGTAGAATATAGTCTAAAATTTCGTAATATTAAACAGCTTGAATCACTTGAATAACATTAAATGCAATTTTAAAATACTCATTGGAACTGGAGAGTATATATGTCAGAGTGTCGGATATTTGTGTCAACTCATCTTAAATTTTATTTTCTGTTCTTTTTAAAAAATTTGAATTTCTGACATATGTATTGTCGGTCTGACATGTAAATTTGAAAATGCATTTAATTTCCCACTCAAATTCAGATCTGGTTCTTTCTCCGGCAAGGGTTTCTTCATTTCTGTATTTTTCACTCTTTAGATCTTCTTTTTTCTTCATAGTGATCATCTCAGGAGCGAGATTAAATTGGGTGCTATTCTTTATAGGAAAGCACGGCGCCTTCAGTGCTGTTTACAAGTAAGTATTATAAACAAATTTAAAAATACTTATTAAGATTCACTCTCTTACATTCTCTCTTAAAATTACAATTTAGGGGTTTAGAAATGCATTAGGATTATAATATATTCCGTTAGGGATTTATCACGTTTAAATATCCTTTTAACTTAATATTCTAGGTTAACCGGGGCGGCGGGATTAATCCGGCCATTTCTTTTTCGCCTCTTTGAAGAAGTGGCGGGATTAATCCCGCCACCATCTCCCGGGCAATGCTTCTCCGCCACTGAAAAAGAGTGGCGGGATTAATCCCGTCGATAACCTTCTCAACTGATGAAGAGTTACCAGAATTTATTAGAAAGAGTTGTCGGCGGGATTAATCCCGCCAACCATTTTAGGAGGCAGGGAAGGGGTGGCGGGATTAATCTCGCCACCACTTCCTGTTTTAAAGATTTGGGGACAGGATTTATCCCGAGATCTCTTTGAAATCATAGTTTTGGAGAGAGTTATGTGCGGGTTTAATCCCGCCACCCATTCCCCGTCGTAAGAATTGTGGGCGGGATTAATCCCGCCTTGGACTCCCTCCGACAAGGAAGAGCCGGCGGGATTAATCCCGCCGCCTCTTCCTCCGACGAGGAAGGGAGTCCGGCGGGATTAATCCCGCCGACTCTCTCCGGCGAGGATGAGTCGGCGGGATTAATCCCGCCGGACTCCCTTCCTCGTCGGAGAGAGTCGGCGGGATTAATCCCGCCGGACTCCCCCCGAGGAGGAAGAGGCGGCGGGATTAATCCCGCCGGCTCTTCCTTGTCGGAGGGAGTCCAAGGCGGGATTAATCCCGCCGACTCTCTCCGAAGGGGTTGAGTCGGCGGCGGGATTAATCCCGCCGACCGTTCCTCGTCGGAGGGATTCGTGGGCGGGATTAATCCCGCCCATCAGTTGTATTAATCAAACATGAGATATTATCTCTAAACATAATTATGTATTATTGCATATGCATATTATTAAGTAACCGTAATTCAGATTTCTTAAAAATATTGCATAAACAGATATCATAAATAATACAATTATTTATGTGCAGGACAATATGTTTAATACTGGAGATAAAGTATGTCTTCTTCGGAACAACGAGATAGTTGGCACTGGAACTGTGGAAGTTCGAGATAATAATGCATCATGTCACAATATTTCCCAAGGATCTTGTGTGTACGTATGGGTGAACACCATTTTCAAGCATGTTGAGGTTCTGGGAATGGAATTTGAGGAGGGTTCTCCTGTATTGTGGAATTTGGATGAAGTCAAGGCTGACACAAAATATGCAGAGTCACAAACAAATAGTAGCACGAGTTTACCAGATGATGGCTTGCCTGCTGTGATGGATGAGGTGATTCTCTTTCTTCGTGAGATTGAAGTCGGAAGAGGCATCATCACAGCTATAAATCCAATGGAAGCAGTGTCAGAAGAGAAACTAGGGTCCGACTTCGTGGGTGTAGTTGTGACAGAGGTTTCACCTAATGGCACATTGTATCCTGGATCCCTCGTGAGGTGGCGAACATCTGAATTAAGACGGCAAGATGGTTCAACATATTCTGGGTTGGATTTCAATAATAACAACCCGGAAGAACAACTCATATTTGAAGAGGTTCCTTGCATTGGTCCTATTGTAAGAAAAAGGCGATTCATGGGTTGTAGATCTTCCCCTGCAAGTTTCAGCAAGAGGGTAAAGATGGATCCTACATCTTCCGAAAGTGTTACGAGCATTTCCACGATTGACTGTTGCAAGAAGAAGTGTTGTCAGATGGCAGACCGGAATGAAATTACCCAATGTAGACATGTCTTTCGTATGCTCACCCAAAAGCAAAGGCATGAGTTTGTATATGCTGCACTAACTGGGTGTATTGATGGAATGGCCTCGGACACAGGTTATCAGAGTACATCCATGGTATTTAATAAGGTGGCCATCTGCTTCAAAGCTTGGTACAGTATATACGGGATCCCAAAGACCACGTTCTACCGTCGGAGGGATGAGTGGCTAGATGGAGCGCGAACCTCAGTTCATGGGAACACTGGCTTGGTCAAAACCCGCTCTCACATCATGGCAGCCATAGAGATACTCAAGGCTTTTGTGGAAGCAAATGCAGACAGGATGCCTCACAAATGCCGAACCACAAATGCAGGGGTCAGGGAAAATCTCAAGGTTTTACCTTCAATCTACACTCAATTGAAACTGTGTGAACATGTGAACAAGTGCCTCAGTTTGATGGGGCTCCAAGCAATCTGCACTGGTACCTTCAACAACATATGGAATACTCATTTTAAGGATGTGGAGATTGCAAAACACTCTAGCTTTTCTAAGTGTGACACTTGTACATCATTGAAGGCTGCAGAGGCTTGTGCAAAAACCTTGGTGGAGATCACTACCATTCAAAGGAAGATGGAGGCCCACATGATTGCACAACAAACTTGTCGGTCTCAGTACTATGCACACCGCATGCTTTCTGTGTCACGCCCATCAGAGTACCTGTGCTTGATCCATGACAAGATGGATCATTCAAAGACCAGCATTCCAAAGCTCTTTGCAACACCAAAGTGCCTTGGAAATGTCATGAAACTTCCGATTTCTTTAACAGGTGTGCTAACACATGGACACGGTTGTGAGTCATATGGACACTTTTCACTTCCACATTGGTCTAGCGACTCCAATTTCACTATTGGGTCGTTAGCCATGTGTTTCAGAAACCTTGAAGCCCACTCACAGACAATCCTATCAGTGATCTCAAAGTGAAGAAACAACACCTTCAACCTTTACATAATGCTCTCATGAACACGTCTGCACTTGAGGCTACTTGGGAATATGAGAGGCATTGTCAGCAACCTGCACAAAAAACAGATGGCCCTGTTGAGAGTTCAGGTTCAGTGGAGGGATCTAGCTCAAATAGTGTACATGTGTCCTCAACATCAAATAAGCTTCCTCGTCATTTGCTTTTACAGATGGATAATTGTGCAGGCGAGAACAAAAATAGGTAAATCATTTTACTTAAGGGTTTCTCAAGCTCATACTTACTTTTATTTTCTAGATATGTGCTAGCATACTTGTCAATGCTTGTTGCCAAAGGTGTGTTTGAAACAATCACGCTCAGTTTCCTTATGGTTGGTCACACTCATGAAGATATTGATGCGTTCTTCAGCAAGGTCTCCAACTCTACAAAAAGGACAAGTGCACTTACCTTACCGCATATGATGAATCTTTTTGAAAATTGCATCTCCAAAAAAAGTTGTGCTTTGCTTGTGACTGAGGTGCCAGACTTCAAAAAATTTCTCAAGGAGTATATAAAAGAAGGGAGTGATTCTTTAGTTGGTCACCTTGTGCCGCTACAATTCTTTTTCTCCATACGAGATGGTATACCTATTATGCAGTACAAGTTACGGCCATCAGAGCAGGAGTGGTTACCGAAAGAGGGCTTAATGCTCTTCAAAAGTGGAGAGGATGGAAAGCCACTTCTCCCAGAAGGACAACCAGACCCTATTCCATTGAGTGCCCAGCTCAAGGAACAAGAGGTTATTATTGATGGCATCAAAAAATATGTGGCATGGGTTCAAAAATCGATGCCAAAGAATTCTGATAAGGCAACTGGTTACTCAGAACTATATAAGCATGTGGTCAACTATTGGGAGACTGTTGTTCGAGAGTTGGAAGGGCCTACTGTCACAAGTACAGAATTGCAACACCCTTTCTGGCCTAAAACAAGGTGGCGAGAGGAGATTGAAATGACATCACTGAGCACAGACGACATAGAAGCCAGTAGTGATGTGGAAGTGCAAACCCCACACTTTGTTGGACAAAGGAACCAAAAACCTAAAGCATACTTTGATTGCTGCAAGGATCTTCAAAAACTAATGATGGTTCTCATTACTCCAGATGCGTCATATAATCAGCCTATTTGGATGGGTCAAATTATCGACACACCTGAAGTAATCACAAAAAATAGTATTGTTAAGGTTGCATGGTTCAAACCACAAAAAAGGCGACACGAGAAGGAGAGCGAAAGATATAATGGATGCCTAGAGAAAACATGGTCTCCCAATCAAAAAGACCCAGCATGTTTTATAAATGTTAAATCCATTCGATATGGGTGGATGTCAAGAAGCGTTGATAAAGTCACGATTAACAAAACTGCAAGGGAATGTATGTTTTCTGAAGCTTAAAGCAATTACAAAATTATAAAATATCATATATTTAATATTCATAATTATTATAAACTCTTTAATAATAGTACCAAATTGTATACTTAACTATATAAATTTAAAAAATGATATGGAAGATTGACTATATTATTATAGGATTTTATATATATTATTACTACTACAAATTTTTAATTAATAATGTTATATTTAAATATTAATATTTTAATAACAACATCAATATTTATATAATGTACCTCTTATGCTCTTCCTTAATTGTTATATTAGGCAATATATTATATAATTTAATACATTCTACTTTTATAATGTTATTAATTTTTGTTCAATGAATGCTATAATTTATTAAAGGGTAGAATACAAAATAGAATATTCTAAAGAATATTCTCTTTTCAAACATATATTCTAAAGAATATTCCTTTAATATTAGAAAATGCTAATTAAATAGCTAAAATTGCTAATTATTAGGAAATGGGACTATAGCCATGCCCATTTTAGTTACAACTTGCATATCTCATCGTCCTATGCCATCCGAAACTATTAATGCTATTTAAGTTTAATTAATTTAATGGATTTTTATTAAATTATATTTGTTTCTTAATGTCATATTAGATTTCGTCACACAAATAATTTAATATGGAATATTATTTTAGCTAACATTGAAAATAATACCAAGTTCATCCTTGAGAAATTGAATTTATTAAGAATATGATATATTTAACTGAATTTTGGTTTCAATTATAAACTTCCCTTACAAATTTGATAATCATAAAAAAAATTAAAGTATATTAGTTGGGATGTAATACTTAAACATTTTAATTTTATTTTAAATTTTTTGTTAATATGTCTTAACTTTTTGATTTAAATCTTAATTTACTTTCAACTTTATTGATTATATAAAGCTTAAACAATACATTAATAATATATTAGCATAACAGAGATGATTTATTATTAATTAGACGCTTTAGATTTTTAGTCTTACATTCTACAACCCACTCCCAACAACCATTAACATAATTAAGTTAATAATTATAACATAACTAGGTTATGATACTCCCACCAAAGCTAAGTTAAGTTATTTTAATTTAACTAAGTAAATGCAATTTTAATAAAGTTAAAGTTAAGTTTGTAACATATATGGCAAATACAATATATTTACCTTAATAAGTATAAGTGTAAGATAATATGGAGATATTTATGGTGTGGTTGATCCTATAATTAAGAGAATTAACCACACCATAAATATCTCACTTACACTTATCAAGATAAATATGTACCTTATACTTACACTTACTAAGGTAACCTATGTATTTACTCTATGTAAATATGTAGGTTAATTATAAGTGTAAGGTAACCTTACATTTATATTTACTAAGGTAATCTACATATTTACGGTAGTTACCTTACAAGTTATTTAAATTTATTATAACAAAATCACACTTGTAACATTAGTTACATAAATCAAGATTAAAATTAATTAATTTTAATAAATAAATTTTCTATATTTGTTATAACCTTTAATGTAAAAACAAAGATTTTTACAAGCAAACTAGAATTTTATTATATATAAAGTTTATTTACAAATCACGTGTTTTTTTGTTTTTTTTTTCCATGTCACCCTCTAGTGGAAAGAAAGGAAACCACTTCATTATTGTCCTCCTCACCTTCTTCCTCCCCATGAGCGTGTCTTAGTACTCCTTCAACTCTGAACCTTTGCCTCTATGTTTAAGATTTTGCAAAATATAATAGGCCACAATGCTGTCTGTTGCTTTCCACACCTCTAGATTCATCTAAATGACATCGTGTAGGATTTTAAACTTCATTTTTAACACCCTAAATGTTTGTTCGACAACCACCTGTGCATTAAAGAGTTCGTAGTTAAACATGTCTCTCCAGGCGTCCAATACATTGGGTTCCCTGTATATGGTGCCGTCACCCAAGGTTTGCACTGATACACCTTGTCTACTACAAGGTGATATCTCCCTCCAATCCACCAGCGTCATAGGTGGTTGTTGCAACATGCTACCCCTATGACAATGTTCTTGAAAACCACATAGCCTCCATATTCTACCATCGTGCATAGAGCCAAGATATCCTGCATGCAAATCTAAAAACTTTCTTCTATTCTGTATAGGTTGTGTTCTTTTTATTATAATAGTCATTCACACGTTCCATTAGTTGTCGAATGTTGAAGTGTGTGCAATATAATGCCCTAGTAACATTTGATAACCTAAAAAGTTGTTCAAATCTATCAATAATCTTCATAACTTCTTTCAATTAACTTAACCATTTCAAATTGTATCTAAATATTTGGATGATTGCTTCACAAGTTCATAAATCGCTCTAACAATCCAAAAACTTAAATTATTCAAAAAACTTGTATATGTGCAAACAACCTAAATAACAATGGGCATAATAGGTTTATAGTTTGTGTTTTAACGTTTCAAATCTGCAATAAGCATCTAACATAATCAAAGAAATCTCTCATTAAACATCTTAAAAATATCTTCACCAAAGTCATCAAAAAACTATCAAATCATGCAATATTAAGTGACTTCATTCACCAAGGTTCAACATTTTTATATTTACAAGTTACAAAGAACCTATTCTCTTTAAGTAACCACATATCTTCAAGTCTTATCACAACTTTTAAATAATTTTTAAATAAAACAAAAAATAAAAACATAAATTAAAATGATATTTTAAATAACTCATTAATATTAATGATGTCTCTTGTTCTCACTGTCACTTTTAACTAATTGAGTTGATATTCAAAATATAAGAATATGTTAAAAAAATAAGAACTAAACTATAATGAATGAAATATTTAATGTCGACTTCTAGTTTTACCTTCACGCATCCCATCTTCTTCACTTCTTCTAACATAACTTGCAACACCTCTAGTAGCCCAACCTCTCTTTTTTATCAACATAAATTTTCTCTTACTCAAGTTTCACCCACTCCTTATCAAACTTCATCTTTAACGTGCCTATATGAGCTTATGACTCAAAAGTTTGTAACAAAACTTTCCCTTGGTTTTTTAAAGAAGCCCTAAGCATGTCTAAAAATAACTTTATACTCTTATTGATTCGCTTCAATCCCTTGCTTTCTCGATACTTCCAAGAGTTATATCTTCTCAAGTAACAAGTGTTATGTCACTTTAAAGCTCATTTTACTCTTTTATTTGTTTTAGTGCTCACTCTCCAATCTATACTATTAAACGTATTTCCATGAGTCATCATTGGTCATCTTTGTTGCATTTAGTTCATTAATTTGTATGTTTATTCATTCATAATAGGAAGGTTTTCTTTATTACACTTTACAGGAGTCATCTTGAACTAAACTTCATTACTACTATAAGTTTGATATTCTATATGTTTAGCATATTCAGATAAATATGACACTTATAATCCACGGATGGAGCTGTCTTGGATATGGATATTACATATTCATTAATAAAACCATCAGAAATTGGAAATTTTTTTTTCCTAATGTTCTGGTTATTGATGCAGGATATTAAGATTTGCATGCTTCATTTTTAAATGAGAATATTTTTAGAATCCTCTCCATGCTGGTAAGATTGCTGATACTCTGACTGCATATTAGAAAAGATAGGCAAGCTTCAAAATTTGCATATATACATATACATACAAACACACACATATATAATGTCCGTGTGCTTCTTCTAGTGTTAGTGGTGTTAATGCCACCCATTCGTGTTGGATTTGCTTGTGGAACTTAAAAATTTGTATAGATAGACCGTTAGGGGTGCAAAGATGTTTTTTTTATCTTTCTTGTGACCCTATGCCATGTGGGTTTTCTACACTTATGCATGCTTTGTGTGTGTATATACACAACAAAAAACAAAATTGGAATACTTGTTGTGCTCCTAAACCCCATATATACACCATATGAATTTGAACTCTGAATTGTGTTTTCTATATGAGTTTTGAATGCTTACAAATTATTGTTTAATTGGTGTATTTGCTGTAAAAATGTGTTTCTCACGACTCCTCCTCGTCCACTCCCAAAAACGTAAGAGGTACTTATTTGTTGTGTATATCACCTTTCCATTGGAATGCATAAAGTCCTTGGACTGAACGTATCGATGCCAATCCTCCTCCGTGGAAAAACCCTGAAGCCATTCGTCGAAATCTATCCCGGCCCAGGATTCATAGAAGGACGGGAACATCAACATCTGGTTCTAACAGTTTATCTACTTATACGTAAATTATGTAAGTAACGATCGTAGCTTGTTCATAAAACTTAATAAAGTCTAAAATTTGTCTTCTTAGTGGTATATATTATTAAATTTTGAATAAAGTGACTTATTTTGGATTTTTCGCTAAGACATTACACTCTATATTTAAACACCACACACACACATCTGCATTATGAACAGTAGGAAAGTAGATAGTTCATACAAAATCACTTGTACAAAGTTGCTTTTACATATGCTTACTAGCTTGTGGGTCTCTTCTTTCATCTAGAGCATCTATGAAAGATGAGAGAGCAAGCTTTCATCTAGAGCATCTATGTCTAGGACGCCGGCATAGAAGAAACTTTAGGACATTTTAATCTGATTAGTTTTAGACATACTATAATCGCAAGAAAACTGGGGCCAAGTGCAAGGGAGTCTGTTCTTAGCTATATAGGAAGTTTGGCAATGCTATCCATACTTTCGAAGACTTGGCATAAAGTAAGCAGGGAGCAAAATATTAAATCGACGAGGCTCTATAATACGACCTGTATAACGAATTAAAGAAATATTCCTCAGGAAGGTATAAGCTAGAATATTCTTAAAAAGCATACTTATATCTAAGAGAATTAAGAGCACACTAATAGGGGAGCCTTTTTGGAGAGCAGCATGTGGAGACTAGAGACAGCTCGAGGGAGGTCGGTTTTGTGAGGGTTTCTAGTTTGTATGTAGTGGTGCCTAACAATTGGTATCGAAGCAAGGTTCAAGATGAGTGCCTGGTGGGAAGGGATAATACCACCTGTGTGGAGACGTTGGACATTAAAAGGCAAATTGTCCAAGGAGAAGCAAGCCCAAGGGCAAAAGTTTTAATGATAACAAGGACAAGTAGACGCTTAAGAAGCTTTAGGAGATGGAGCGTGGAGAGGAGCCAAACGAGACTTCTCTAAACCACAAGGTAAATTTTATTTGTTCTTGCTCAATAGGTAAACTACATGGCACGGGAGGAGCCACACACACGTGCTATTGTGGTGGAGGGACGACTTGGTGAGCGTCCAGTGCGAGTCCTTGTGGATAGCATGAGTAGCGATAACTCAACAAAGTTAGTGGAGGAGTGCAACTTGCCCACGAAGATTGTGCCTCAATATGAATTGCTATCACACAGAGCTACAGTGCTTGTGTGGAGGAGTTACAATTGGAGGTTGGCAAAACCAAGCTGGTGGAGCTGCACAAAGAGCCTCAATACGAGATTGAGGGCTCAGCTATCACATATAGCTACAGTGTTTGTGTGGAGGAGTTACAGCTAGAGATTGGCAAAACCCAGCTGGTGGAGCTGCACAAAGACTGTGCCTCAATACGAGATTGAGGGCTCAGCTATCACACAGAGCTACAGTGCTTGTGTGGAGGAGTTACAGCTGTAGGTTGGCAAAACCTAGCTAGTGGAGCTGCACAAAGACTGTGCCTCAATACGAGATTGAGGGCTTAGCTATCACACAGAGCTACAGTGCTTGTGTGGAGGAGTTACAACTGTAGGTTGGGAAAACCCAGCTGGTGGAGCTACACGAAGACTATGCCTCAATACAAGATTGAGGGCTTAGTTGTCACACAGAGCTAAATTGCTTGTGTGGAGGAGTTACAGCAGTAGGTTGGCAAAACCCAGCTGGTGGAGCTGAACGAAGACTGTGCCTCAATACAAGATTGAGGGCTTAGTTGTCACACAGAGCTAAATTGTTTGTGTGGAGGAGTTACAGCTAGAGGTTGGCAAAACCTAGCTGGTGGAGACTTTCTTTCTTGCAAAGCTAGTGCATGTGGATCCTAAGATCTAGTGGAGCACCAAGCACATGAAGCTTGAGTATAGTGAAGTGAAAGACATTTGGTTTGGAACAAAGCTTGAGTCTCTAAACAAGTTCTTTTACTGTCACCTTGAGCAAAGCTGTTGTGCGAGGAGTTTATTGACGTCTTCCCTCCTGAGCTACCTCATGGCTACCACATGCAAGAGGTGTGGAGCTAGAATAGGGTACGAAAGCCATTTACCGTAAGCCATTCCGACTGAGCCATGTTAAGGAGCAAGAGGTTAAGAGACAAGTGATGGAGTTATTGGAATATGTTCATACAACTGAGCAAGTCTCCATTTGGTGCACCAGTATTGCTTGTTAGGAAGAAAAAATGGCATCATGAGGATGTGCATAGACTACATAGCTCTCAACAAGCAAACAGAGAAGGATAGGATGCCCATTGCCATGTGTGGATACTATCATGGATCATCTCGTGGAGCCAGAGTGTTCACCAAGATAGTTGGGCATTTCGAGTTCACTTTATGCCATTTGGCTTAACAAATGCCCCAGTCACATTCACTCGGTTGACGACTGAGGTGTTTGGTGACTACTTGCACGACTTTGTGGATATCTTCCTCAACGATTCTTATTTATAGTAAGAATATAAAAGGAGCATGTGCAGCATTTGTGAAGAGTTCTTCAGTTGTTGAGGGAGAACAAGCTCTATGCAAAGAAGAGCAAATGTGCATTTGCTCAGTGCAAAGTGGAGTATTTGGGTCACATTGTGATGCCAAGTGGAGTGAAGACTGATCCACAGAAGGTGGTAGTGGTGGAGCAATGGCCAGTTCCTAGCAATGCAGAAGAGTTACGGAGTTTCTTGGGCATGGCTGGTTATTATCGGCGGTATGTCAAGGATTATGACTAAGTTGCTGAGGAAGGACGTTCCTTTGCATGAAGTGCTTCAAAGAAGGAGCAGTTTCCAAGCTTTGAAACAAGCTTTGGTACGTGCACAGTTTTATGTATTGCAGATCCCTCTAAGCCTTATGAGGTATCGTGTGATGCAAGTGGAGTGGCCATTGGAGTTGTACTTATGCAAGAGGGAAGGCCTATTGCTTATAAGAGTCGTACTTGAATCCTGCAGAGCAACAATACTCAACGTATGAGCAAGAACTACTGGCTATTGTTAATGCATTATGAGTTTGGAGGCACTATCTTTATGGTGCAAGTTTCAAAGTGTTTACAGATCACAAGACTTTGGTGTATCTGTTCAAACAGAAAGAGTTAAACTCTCAGCAAGCTGCTGGATGGTTAAGCTCATGGAGTTTGGCAAATTTCCTATTGAGCATTGCGTGGGAAAGGCTAACGTGGTGGTAGATGCTTTGTCACGCGTTAGGAGAGCCACAGTGGTTAGAGAATTCCAAACACGCTTATGTAATGCATTAACAAGGACGGTCAGTGAGTTTAGCCAGGTAGTTCAACATGCTCAAGCACAAGACGCTGAGGTGCAGGAGCTCAAGGACAGCTAGAGCCACCATTCTCATTTTAGGATGGAGTTTTGTACTACAATGGCCGTGTGTATCTTCCTCGTGTGGACCATTTGATCAACCAGTACTATATTTCCATCATGATCACCCGGAGGCTGGTCATTTTGGGGGGAGGAAAACGTATGAGTTGATCAAGAGAAGGTTCTATTGGAGGAATATGAAAGCTAATATCATAGAGTACTAGGACTTGTGACAAGTGTCAGCAAGTAAAGGTGCCCAGGGAAAAACCAAGTGGGCTATTAGTACCATTGCCTATTCCAGACAGGCGATGGGGCAGTATCTCTATGGACTTTGTCACCCATTTGCCAAGGACACAGTGGCATTGGAATGAGTCCATATTATGCTATGTTTGGACGGCATTCCAAGACAGCTTTTGAGCTGGGTTTAGCAAGTAAGAAAGCTCAAGGCAACATGGATGAGGAAGCTAAAGATCTGAGTGTTGAGCTTAGAAACATTCAGAGTTTGTGCAAGAAGAACTTACAAGTAGCTCAGAGCCGAGCTATCAAGTTTGTTAATGAGCACAGAAGCTTCCAAGAGTTCCAGGTGGGAGATTATGTATATCTCTGCCACACATGTAAGGCGGAACACTTGTGGCCTTATAGAAGGGACACAATGATAAGTTGTCTCCTAGGTACTCAGGTCCTTATGAGATTCTGGAGCGTATCGATAAGGTGCATATCGACTACGGCTCAGAAGGAGTGAGGGTGCACCCAGTGTTTCATGTTAGCCAGTTAAAGAGAGTACTCACAAGGAACGAGTCCCGGGTAGATTCTTTGTGGATGTACAAGGCTAATGATACAGGACCAGTTGAGTAAGTTATACTGCCCTTGAGGACAAGGACTTGCTAATGGGGGGAGGATTGTTACGACCCGTATAACGAATCAAAGAATATTCCCAAAAGGTATAAGCTAGAATATTCCTAAAGAGCTATACCTAGATCTAAGAGAATTAAGGCACACTAATAGGGAAGCCTTTTTAGAGAGCAGCATGTGGAGACTAGAGACAGCTCGGGGAGGTTGGGTGGTTTTTGTGAGGGTCTCTAGTTTATACGTATTGGTGCCTAACACTCTACAGCGTGATTATATTGTTTTGGCTGCACTTCTGATGAAGTCCAAAGACGAAGTACATTTTGATGTTGATTGCCAAACTTACAAGACTGTTCTCAAAGCTTGGCTTAATTATAAGAAAGTAAATATAATTGTTAAATTAAGTATCTAAACTTAACTTAGGCATTTTATATTGAAAACAACAAAAACAATCTATTCAAGATGTGGTTAATACAATACTGCAGCTTATAACATGGAATTCTATCCCTGTCATTCAATGATATATATTGTGGTATAAGCAATACAAAGTTTTAGAGAAGAATCATGGAATCTCCTCTTAAATGTCTTCTGTAAGTTTGGGGTTAGCTCCAATCTTGTGACACACTTTTGACGCTCTTGAAAAAAAATAATTCCTAGACATTAACATTTATTGAGTTTTTTTTGTTAAATTAGGTGGTTTAACTCCCCAAGTTATTGCGCGAGTTTTCTTCTCCTCCATGGAGGCGTAAGATAGGTAATGGACAATTATCGAGAGGGAGACTTATGTTTAGAATACGATGTAGGTGATTCGCTTTGATTGTTTATGCACATGTGCCTCAATGTAGAGAGTGCCACCATTTTGGAGGCTTGGGGCCCAAGAGGCCTAGGCACGAATATTCTAGAATATTTTAGAATATTTTTAGAATATTCTTTCTGGTCGGCAGTATTGGCCTCAGTCGACAAAAAAGAATTCTAGTAAAACTGTTGTATTTCTATCTTATTCTTTTTTATATTAGCTTAATTTATTACTCAATATACATTAGCTAAAGTTTCTTCTTCATCTTAAGTAAAGCTGCAGTTCTCGAACCACCAGCTAGGCTTGGACGTGGAGGTGTTTGAGTAGGTAATTCCTCTGGTCTAATGTTCTCTGCGAGCTTGTTTGTTGCCAACCTAGAGAGTTCGAAACTCTTCTCGGTTCCTATAATATTCCTTCTGAGCTTGACGGCAGCTAACAACGATGATCCGGTTCCGGAACCAATATCCCAGATTAGGTCACCAGGTCTACTGAGACGCTCAATCAAAAGCTGCATGAGTCGAACACTCTTTGGTTGAATCATCATCCTGCACAAACTTCTATTAGGATAAACAAAGCAAAATACTTCCTTACAAGACTCTTGAAATGGTCGGCGGTGTCGACGAGGATTGTGTTCGTCAACGCCAGAGGGTTTGGCCTCTTCGACTTCTTCTCAGAGCTTTGCAGCACCAAGAGAACTAACAAGTTATCCTGCCACATAGACCAAGTTAAACTTGAGCTTGAATAGCTAGCTTACCTTAATTTTGTCACGGTATCCCCAGCCTCGTGCACGGTAGACGCTGTAAGTCCCTGCAACCTCCAAGTTGATTACTGCAGCCGCCTAAATCACCGCCGAAACAGAAGGAGAACTCGCGAAGACGACCATGAAACCACTGCTGCCAAGTGCATTCCACTGAACTGCAAGGCCTCCTCAAACTTCACCAGATCTAGCTGCACAATGTCCTTGTTGATGCTAGCACCTCCATATACAAGCTCATTGGGCAAGTCGAGGATGATGAGGTTGAAGCCGTATTCACCTACCACTTCCTGGAACACCGTTTGTGACTCACCGTATGTAGTCTGTCAACCTGTTGTCGGAGCTTGGTGTACACCTCTGTCTAGGAAGCACCCGGCTCGAAGAAAGACCTGCTCATCTCCTCCATATCGCACACAGCCAGGTCATAGGATCCACGGGATGTAGCCAAGGTCATGATGAAGGCCATTAGGTCGTCCTTGATGTCCAAACAGCTACAAGTGGCTGCACCTCATTAATTGTAAAGTTGATTGCCGATGGAGGTTTGTAGAAGAGCTTGGTCCCGCTCCCGATCCCTTTGTAGGTGTAGTTGTCTTCCGCACTGTCTTCTTCATCTTGCTCTTCTTGATAGCCTTTACTTCGTCCGGCTCCCAAACAATCGCTGGTAGATCATTGCCATGCACGTCGAATAGTGAGCTCTCCCAAGCTGGTGGTTGTTGCGACGGACAGTCGAGCCAAAATGGAACATGCTCCCGTTCGAACGGTGTTAGAGCTCCTCTGCTCTTCGACCACATGTGAGGCTCGCTTGTATGATCTGTCCACAGCTTCATCATCTGAGACGGTGCCATTTTCTTCGCCAGTATGAACCTGTAACACAAAGTCAGACAGTAGCAATGCTGGATGAAAGCTTACCTCCATATCATCCGACGCAGACTCCTCACGCTCCAGAAACTCATTCGGCTCCATCGAATAAGTGAACCGTATGCAGTCATGGAAGGGCTGAAAGACCAGGCACTTGCTCCGAGTTCATCTCGTCAAACCAGCTCATGAAGTCGACATCCGTTCCAACTTCTT
Source organism: Selaginella tamariscina (assembly GCA_003024785.1). Lineage (NCBI taxonomy): Eukaryota > Viridiplantae > Streptophyta > Lycopodiopsida > Selaginellales > Selaginellaceae > Selaginella > Selaginella tamariscina. Next base: position 19,196 of record PUQB01000813.1, read on the forward strand.
CACCATCCTCTCGCAACCCCTTAAGGATCTGAATGGCTTCCTCGCGCACAGCCTTCCAATATAAGTCCAAGGTGAACCACTTGATCCACTCTTTGTCCTGCATGCCTGGTAGCCCAAGTGTCTGTTGTTCTGCCTTGGATTGAGACGAGTGAGCTTGTTCAAGTATCGGAGTCGCAGCATGTTTGAATCTTGCCTTTGACATCGCATACAGCTTCTCAATGCCCATCCAGCGACACTGCTTATGAGAGATGTTCGTCACCTTCTGGAACCACTCCTCCCCCAAGTCTGGGTCTATGATGGAGAGGAACTTGTGCATACGCTTGTCATGCTTCTTGTACACTAGCTGCTTCAGGTTCACTCAACTGTGGATTGCCCTTAGCACTGGTGACTGCTCTGTCGAGATCATCGTCGATCTCGTTCTGCACATAGAATAAGTTAAAAACTTCTTTCCTATAATTAAATCGGAGGTTACCTTGAAAAGGATCTTTGCGCAGATCAGGTTGGAAGAGGATGCCAAGCCGTCTTTCCTGTTGAACTCTCCTTCCACTTCCGCACCTCAAGACGATCAACCTCCGTGAGTGACTCAAGGATTTTCTGAGTTCCTTCGGTACTAGTGCAGACCGCCTTTACAGCGAGGAGAATATGTGGTAGCGTTGTTTCCACAATGTTGCTGAAGATCTGTTCAATGAAACTGTAAGTCTAGACCTTAACAAAAGAAAAGAAAATACTCACATGTTATCGATTGGAACATCGAAACCAGTTGAAGATTGTCGAGGTTCTCCGTGGAGATGAAACTCGATCGAACGCGAATAGCCCATGCTGGTTGTCCTCTGCATCCTCCCGGTAGAGCTTCTGCAAAGCCTGTAGCCTATGGTTCCCGTCCCAGCAGCTGAACTTCCGTTTGAGAGCCTTGAAGCCCACTGTTTGTACTCCGGCTGAGTAAGAGCTTGCTCGAAAGACCGGTGCTGCTCGTACTGAACGTGTCCTTCGACAGCTCCGATAGCTCCTCAGCAGTGAGTGATCTCCGATGGACAGAATGAACAAGGCCGTGTTGCGTAGATAACCAGCCTTCTTCAACGATGACACCAGCTGTCCAAGTCCCCTGGGTTCACTCGTCGAACCACCTCTTCGAATGCATTCTACAGATGGGCACATCAGGAGGATCACCAAGTCCCTTGATAGTAATTTTGTCGAGCAGGTTGCTGAGCTCTCCAAATGCAGGCTAGCCGGTATGCTGTATAACTCCTTCGGCTCCTTATCGCTCTTCGCCTTCTTGCCTTTTGGATCAGCTTTCCCGCGGCCTCTCTTTTTGCTGACTGCCTCCTCCAAGTCGTCCTGCTAGCTTCAACTGCCTCTGTCATCTGCACTTGCTCGTTCAGGACTGCAACCTCAGCGGATGAAGGAGGCAACTGCGACGAGCTCTCCGGGAAATCTGTGATGGTTGATGGAGGCTGCTCCTGCTCAACTGGTACTACTTCAGACTGAGTCACTGGAGGATCCTCCTTTGCTACATTAGATGGTTCTCCTCTCTTGCCTCGCTTGTGCTTCGATATCCTCTTCTCTTCCCGTGGCTCTTCATCAGGCGCAGTCTCTAGTAGACGTTTTGAAGCTCTCACCATTTTGTAAACTCTGGAAAGCAAACACACAAGTCAATTGATTAGGAGACAAAATAAAAAATAAAAATCAAAGATGACTAACCTTGTGGCTGCCGACTCAAGCTAGATGGTGCCGACCCTCTCAGTCGGCAGAGATGTAAAGAGCAATCCTGCCGATGAGATAGTTGGTGACCCTCTCAGACGGCACTGAAGAGATAATGGTGCGACTGAGCTAGGATGGTGCCGTCCCTCTCAGACGGCACAAATGGGAAGACCCATTAACTCTGAAAAAAGAAATACTTGAGCGCAAAGCAAAAAATAAACAAATTGAAAATACCTTGTGGTGCCGACTGAACCAGGATGGTGCCGTCACTTCAGTCGGCACAAATGGGAAGACCCTTTATCTCTGGGATTCCGACACAAATGGGAAGACCATTAACTCTAAAAAAAAAACATTGTGATACGGATACTTGAGCCGAAAGCAAAAAATAAACAAATTGAAAATACCTTGTGGTTGCCAACTGAACCAGGATGGTGCCGTCACTTCAGTGGCACAAATGGGAAGACCCTTTTCTCTGGATTCGACACAAATGGGAAGACCCATTAACTCTAAAAAAAAACATTGTGATACGATACTTGAGCCGCAAAGCAAAAAATAAACAAATTGAAAATACCTTGTGGCTGCCGACTGAACCAGGATGGTGCCGTCACTCTCAGTCGGCACAAATGGGAAACCCTTTATCTCTGGGATTCCGACACAAATGGGAAGACCATTAACTCTGAAAAAAAAACATTGTGATACGATACTTGAGCCGCAAAGCAAAAAATAAACAAATGAAAATACCTTGTGGTTGCCAACTGAACCAGGATGGTGCCGTCACTCTCAGTCGGCACAAATGGGAAGACCCTTTATCTCTGGATTCCGACACAAATGGGAAGACCCATTAACTCTGAAAAAAAAAACATTGTGATACGATACTTGAGCCGCAAAGAAAAAATAAACAAATTGAAAATACCTTGTGGCTGCCGACTGAACCAGGATGGTGCCGTCCTCTCAGTCGGCACAAATGGAAGACCCTTTATCTCTGAAAAATAAATTATTTGAGCCGCAAATCATAAAATAAAGAAATTGCACATACCTTGTGGCCGCGACTGAGCAGATGGTGCCGACAATCTAAATCGGCACAGAAATCTCGATTGATTTACTTAGGCTGCACGAATCGACTCGAAATGGATGGCCCGCTCCTCTCAAGCCCCTTGAAGGAGATTTAAAACTCAGATCTGAGATTAAAAAAACCCTAGCCGCAGTGAAACAGTAAACCCTATCTACCAAAAAACCTAGCCGCAATGAAAACAGTGAACCCTACGGAATAAATGTGACATTAATATTTAGGTTAATATTAAAATATGTGAATAATTGGTAAAGGTGAAGATATTTCAAATCATAAAAGGTAGTAATTAAATTAAATCGGTGATACTAGAGAGGACAGCATTAAGAACACTGTGAGCTGGGCAGCGTAGAATTAATTATATACAAAAGTGTATTCACGTTTATTATCAACGATTATAATTTTTTTTGAACGAGTGTGTTTAATCTTTTGCTTTGCTTTCCTAAACCACCGAGCTTTCTCCTTGCGTTGTCATGGCCAGATTACCTATGAAGGCATTGACAAAGATTTCCCAGTCGATGAAGATAGAAATGCTTTTGTGTTTGAACATGATCTTCACTTTGCTTTCAACATTCCTTGTTGGTTCAGTATACATGTGGTTCAATTGATGTCAGTTTCTGCGAGTTCTGGAGAAGATGTGGAGTTGTTACCAGAAGGCAATGCATCAAACCAGTTTGTCTTTTACACATTGTGCCGGCAAAGGGCCCGTTGTTCAGGTTGCGGACAGAGGAGCGTGAGGAATCCATGCTGGTGTGTCTTCTAAGAGCAGACAAATGTAGGATAGGGAAGGATCTCATTGGTTTCGTCTGAAGTTAAACGAGTCTCTGAACTACCGCAGATATACAATGGAAATGTCATTTACGAACTTCCCCAAAGAAAGAAAGCAAGAGAAGTACTTGGGGATGAATCGCAAGGATGGCTGCTACCATTGGACACACCCGAGCACAACACACTGGCATGTTCCGGCGAGTCAATCGAAGTTCATGTGTCGGACATCTCAAATGCATCAATCCTACTGCCCCTACTTGCTTTTGAGAAGAAAGCAAATGAATGTCACTTCAAGGGTGCTGTGGAGAAGGCAAAGACAACTGAGACAGGCAAAGTAATAGGCATGAAATGTAAGCATTGTGGAGAGGAGCCATTGCTAGTGCACACTTGTCCAGCTTATGTGTACTACATTCTGCCAGACGACATTTCTTTTACAAGGTTGTTCATTCACAGAGGTGTTCATCAGCATCCAGTCAGCCCCTCAGTGTCAGCTTCAAACGTTCAGCGTGCCAGATCTAGTGTCAGCAACGTGGTAAAGAGCAGTCCGCAAACCAATCAACGAGTGATTGAGTTTCAAGCTGCGCGTGAGCTCATCTTTGAAGAACTTTTCAAGGAAGAAGGAGAAGTCTCGTACACTGGTTTACTCTCAAAACTTGAACCTCTAACAAACCATCGAAGGTATTTTTCTTAGATCTCTACACACTGACGTGACCTTTTCTTTAGGACTCGGGACTGGATTACACAATCAAGACAGAAGGAGACACACTTTAGAGAGGGTTACGAGGGTCTTCTGGAGCTGAAGACAAAGTGCCAATACCTTTCATTCACGTCATACATGTTCCAGGGATGGAACTGCATGGTGCTGAGGAGCAGCCTCTGATCTTCAAAATGACAGTTGAGGGACCGGGTTCAGGAGTTGAGTACATCAGAAGGTGTCAAAGTGGAGGAGACCTTCATGATCAATGGGTTGTTCTGGACCACACGCACCGTACCAGACTGGGCGACAATTGGAATACACCTTTATGACCCATTGTAAGTTGTAAAACTCTTCATAACACTTTCTAATCTTCGTTATCTAAGCTCTCTTCAGTGTCAGATCCATGGTGACTATAGCTTACGCAGATATGTGCCGCGAAGATAATGTTGCAGTGCTGAAGTTCTTGAACACAATGCTAGAGGTTTGTAAGAAGCAGGGTTTGGAGAATGTCAACTTTGCTGGTTTCATGTCGGATGAGGCTGGAGCGATATGGATAGCCTTGCGCCAAGTATTCAACAACGGAGCAAAGATGAAAGGGAGGGAAAGAAGCTGTCTGTTTCACTTTATGCAATCCGCGTCAGGTGACAAAGAAATGGATCGCAGAAGAACATCGCGAAGAACACATGAAGCTTGCTCGTGCCTGGCCTGCAGCACTGAATGAACAATCTAAGAAAGAACAACTGCAATTCTCGAGTCTTTTTGGGAAGGACGAGCGTCAAACATTCGAGCTTTGAAGACATGGCTGTCTTGGTGGATCAGGCATGAGGACCACATCTCCATGGCGGAACTGGGAGACATGACAGAAGAAGGACTCGCGAGCGTTCCAACTACAAACAATGCTGAAGTGATTCACGCAGAGCAAGAAGAGCAAGATTGGCCAAAAGAGTACCACTGCTGGAGGCGACAATGTTAGACCTCACCGATGCAGTTATGCAGAGTGCGAAGGTGAAAGCGGCAATAGAAGGGAGGTATACAGGGTCAGGGCCTTCGAAGGAAACTCTGTTGAAACGAGTGCAACGCAAACTCTCTGAGGGGAAAAGTGTATCTCCATCAACAATTATCAATCTGGTGGAAGGCGAGGAACACTTGACCAGCCCGGAGTTCACGAGTACCACTAACGTTCGAGTGCAAACTGTTAGGAGAACAGTCACAGGAACAGAACAGTCTGATGCTCGACGTTCACACAGACATGATGTAGAGTACACAGAGCGGGTGGTCCAAAACAACAGGAGAAAGAGGTTAAGGTTCGAAGAGGTTTTGGAGAGAGAGATTGCTCAAACAGAGTGGGCCATCAGACGAATCGGAGCATCCAGTAAGGTTAAGTGTTTGGGGATGAATCAGGAAGGAACTGCTCTGTGTGGAAAACCAATCGGTTATCCAAGCAGAGTGCCAGCACCAGGATTCTATGGAAAACGAATGTACATTGATGCCTTGGGGAATGAGGAGTATGTACAACAGATGATGTGGTTCTGCCCAAAAGATTCAGGGTGTTTCACGCGGCCAAACGGCAAAATTCTTCGTCACGAATTCCAACACCACCAACGGTTTGGCCTGTGCTCAAGGAAACGAAGCTGACAAGTGAGGAGGTCAGAGAACTACAGGATGCAGGCTTTGTTCTGGAAGGTTTACAGGGGATGGCAGGAAGAGTAGATGAGGGTCAGAAGGACAAAACACCATCGCCACCACGTGGAGCTGGATCTACAACAATTCCACCTTTCGAAGGACGTATGGTCCACTCCAACAAAAATGTCTAAGGAACAAGAGAAGAATTTCCAAGGCCAAGACGTTTTTAGGTCGTGTGAGAAATGTTGAAGTGACAGTAGAGGACGGAAGGAGGCTTTCGTTGTGTCGGCAGGAAATGACTCTGCAAAGGTGACTATTAATACTTATCCTTCATGCAGTTGTTCTACCTTTCAGAAGAGCAAAAGTTGGAGCCCATGTGTACACATGTACTTCGTCTATAGCCGCCGTGTGCTTGGCTTGAACCCGGACGTCACATATTTTCTACAAAGGCGATCGCTCAGTGAGATGGAGGTCCATGCCAGGTGTTACAAGGAAAATGGTTTAGGGTTTAGGATAATGCTTTATTAAGCCAGTGGCATATATTAAGCCAGTCGGCATATTAAAAAACTTATATATTCTAGAATATTCTTGAGAATATTCTAGAATATGCTAGAATAACCAGAATATCCGCGAATATACTAGAATAATATGAAGCCTCTGAGCCGGAGCCTCCTTTTCGCCAAGACCCTAGTTTTATTGCGTATCAGATGTGTAAATGCATATTCGATTGAGTTTATCTACTTAGAAATCTCTCTTGTGGAACGAAAAATTGATTTGAGTGTCTTTGAAATGGTTTCCATTCTCAACAGCTGATAAAGCAAATGACTGACAAGTATATTCAATAATATTTAAGTGCAAAGTCAATTTATTTACTACTTAAAGTTTATTTTGAATGGCGAGTTAAAGACGAAGTATGTTTGCTATCTTATCGATGAAAGTTGAAGGCTGTAGATATGAATTGTTTTGTTAACTTACATGCAGCACAGATGCAAAAGCCTCATGCGTTTATGGAAGTGAACGTAAATCTTATACTTAAGTATATATGTTGAAACCGTGGTGCCAGGTTGGAACTGCTGCTATGATTGAGCTATTCAATCCAAGTGGCCATCCATATGTTATTTTGTGCCTCAATGTCTTTAGCTTTGAAGAGCTGGATAATGATATTTGTGTTCCATTTCATCAGCAATTGCGAAAGGTCATCCACACTCAACATCCCAATTACAAGTGGAGGTATGTTTCGAACATTTTTTGTGTTTCAATTTTTGTCTTTTTTTTTTGCAGGCAATTATATGGCCTGAGTATTTTTTTTGCAGGCAATTATATATTGGCATGAGTATTTTTTTTTTTGCAGGCAATTATACTGGCCTTTGTTCATTTGCTTTCTTTCCCTCTAGTGATTCTGATATGTTTTTAAATGTACAGATGGTTGATGAAGGCCCTAACAATATCACTAGTGAAGATGACTACCAGGTAGAAGTCATTTAAACCTTGCATTTAACTGACACATTTTTTTATTTTCTAGTTGCTTAAAGATTGGGAAGAGACTATTGCCTACAATAGGTGAGCAGGGTCAAAGGTTTGTGCTGGTCGTTAAGGACTCCACATGCCATATGTGGGGTAGCCTCGATAGTCACCAAGACGCTATTGCCAATGCCCAATGTTGGGGTCCGGCCTTTACTTCAAGATATATATGAAAGTGCGGTGGTGGCCTTTACTTGGATGCCAAGAGGGTTCATTTATTAGTAGATTGAAACTTCTTTCTAGCAGGGCTGGTGCCTTCTCTATTAGGGAAGCTGGACAAGGAGGAGGACAAAGATTGGGGAGGTGGCAACATAAACAAAAGAGATTTATATATATATATTGCCTTTTAGGAGTATAAGGTGGCCCTTCCTCAAAGGTGGCCAGAGGAAGATACACACAAATTGCCCCAACGAACGGCACACACACATGTATACAGTCACCTTGTGTTGTGAATGCAGCCTAATGCACATGACACACTCCTTGAACATGTGCCACAACAGCACATGTGGCTATGTTTTGGATCTAGATTCTCCTTCTTTTCTAAATCACCATCTTATTCTTGATCCAGCGTCTTTTTTCTCTTGAATTGTTTTTTTTATATTTTATACTTGTTTGCATGGTAACTTTCGGTAGCAATGCTCCTATTAAATTCTCAAGCGAACAATTGCATGAGAACTTCCTATGCCATTGTTACAATGTTGCAGCCCGCACTATCCATGTGGAGTTTGTGTGCCACGAATTTCCTAGTTGTGATTTAGATAGTATCTCTATATATTAAATCGGACGTGCTTGTCATATATAGCAGTGTGTTTGCGTTTCCTTGAAGACTCACCAGTGCCCACGTTTTTGCCACACTCACTGTTGGCCTCAGTCTCATTAGATGCTCCGGCAACTAAAATAAAACACAAAATATAAAACTATAGAAATTCTACACGCATGTGTTGTTTGTGTACATTGATATCCAAAGATAATACGTGTGAATATATTTTACGTAAGCAAGACATATAATAGATAAGCATATGCCACACCGTACAGCTTCACATATAAGCCCTAGGGCTTGGGCTTGAGGAAACTAGACTTGAAATACTATATTACATCTATACATATATTAGTTTACTATTTGAATAAATAGCTATACATTATAAAATAAATACATAAGACATCATATTGGGAAGTACCATTGTTAGATGTGTTGCTCCTAGCATTCTCACCATGTTTGCGCACTTGTTCTCGATTCCCATGTCACTTGGATTCCCTGAATGACGTAGACAATGTATACATTGCATGCTTAGGTATGTGTAGCTATCTTAATATATTTATTCTACATGTTTTTAATATATACATATTCCAAGTGAGTATACACATCAATCTCATGCTTATAAGTATTAAACTTACCGTTTTCTTGCTCTAAGATCCTCATAATCATCTTTGTTGCCTTCCTAGTGGCTTCTTGTTCACATTGTGCATGTCCCCAAACATGTATCTACCATCGTATTTAACTATTGCATACAGACCGTCCTCGTTTCTATGAAATGTATATATAGGAAAGCTGCGGCCGCTTTTGTGTACCAATTCCTGTAGCTTAGTCTGCGCCAGTTCAGTGTTAAATAATTACTCGGTAAGTTTCCAATACATGATAGAGAACTAAAATAGTATTTAATATGCATTATATGTATACCACACACCATGAATTCTTATATTGCATCGACATGACAGTCATAAATAGATAAATGATTGATTATTATACTTACATCCAATTTAGCACCAGTAATGTCCTCGATGGCAGCTGCAGCAGCAGCAAGCTGAGCATCTTCAAGCTTTTTAAATCCTATGTACATGACATGCGGATAATAAGAGAGCATGCATGAGAAATATATTATTATCATATTAATACGTTCCATTGTACTATTGCTAGAAAAGATAATATGTTATACCCATAATTAAGATAAGAAGCACCTGGACCAGATTGGTATTGATAACGTCGATCCCCCTCAAACTCCACTAACACTTCAAACTGAGGACGGTGTGGCGGTCCCACTTGCATTGTGCTATAATGTGGGGACGACAAGTGTTTCTTTAGTGCTAGATACTCTAAAGTTTCTCCATCTACAGGGATGGATTAATTATGTTTATAAGAAGATGTAATTAGGTTCCAACCCCATCAAAATTACAAGTTACCAATATGTGCATGCAGCTAGTGGCCAATACTACAGTGCAAAATTGAATGCCGTAAAATACATAAAGAATCTCTGTATACTTAATATCCCACCTTTGATATTAGAAGGGAAATTCAATAAAACAGGGAGACTGCACCAGAACCACCAGCCAAGGCTGCTATGGCATGCGGTAATTGCGATAGGCAAAGAGCGATGCTAATGTAGATGAACGTCCAAAGCGCCACAAGACACTAAGAATGCAAATGTGTAGGAAACCTACACTTATACATATGTATATATATAGGCGCCTTAGGTATGCGCGTCCACGCTACGAGATTACCACGTAGTTAATAATAACACGCATGACAAATTATTGTATATAGAATATTATGAGAAAACTACTTAGAATTTATTATTTACATTATAATAAACCTCTAATAGTATTAAGCGAATAGCATTTTCTCGATTTCATGGAAAGGCAATTATTTATAAATAAAGGATGGACTGATTTTCTTGAACAAAACTTAATATTTGTTACTACATAGTTATGCTTAATATATTGAAGTATTATTTAGAAATGCCTCAAACCTAAGCATACCTTCACTGACACAAAAATTATTTGGTGTACTCACAATTCTTAGTCTAATTCAAGGTTATTAATTAGAATGAATTAAGTCAATTTCACACTTAATGTGGTTTGTAGATATACAAACGGCTCCATCTTTTTAGCCAGTGATATATGCCATAGTTATGAATTAGTAATTAAATTAGATTAATAATTAATAAATTCATAATTAAATTAGTAATTAAACATTTCTAGCATTTTTTCGACATTAGATTTAATCATTGCTTCTAGTTGTACACAAAAGTACGACTTATATTAAATTGCCAAATTGTGCCAAATTGCCCCAACGAACGGCACACACATGTATACAAGTCACCTTGTGCTGTGAACACAGCCTAATGCGCATGACACACTATTGAACATGTTCCACAACAGCACATGTGGTATATTTTGGATCTTTCTCCTTCTTTTCTAAATCATGTCTTATTTTCGGTCAACGTCTTTTTTTCTCTTGAACTGTTTTTTTTTTATTTTATACTTGTTTGCATGGTAACTTTCGGTAGCAATGCTCCTATTAAATTCTCAAGCAAACAATTGCATGAGAACTTCCTATGCCATTGTTACAATGTTGCAGCCTGCACTGTCCATGTGGAGTTTGTGTGCGACGAATTTCCTAATTGTGATTTAGATATTATCTCTATATATTAAATTGGACGTGCTTGTCATATATAGCCGTGTGTTTGCGTTTCCTTGAAGGCTCACCAGTGCCCACGTTTTTGCCACGCTCACTGTTGGCCTCAGTCTCATTAGATGCTCTGGGAACTAAAATAAAACACAAAGTATAAAACTATAAAAATTCACTACACGCATGTGTTGTTTGTGTACATTGATATCCAAAGATAATACGTGTGAATATATTTTAAGTAAGAAGACGTATAATAGATAAGCATATGCCACATCGTACAGCTTCACATACAAGCCCTAGGGCTTGGGCTTGAGGAAACTAGACTTGAAATACCATACTACATCTATACATATATTAGTTTACTACACATATATCAGTGTATATAATATGAATAGTTATAGGTGTATTCAGAAATATTATAAATACACTTTCATATTAATATACCACATAAACGTTTTATTTATTCAATGCCACGGTGCGCACTAACATCTGGCCTTCAAAACTTGCCAGCGTAGGAGGAAAACCAAAACGTATGGCTGCAGCCACCGCTGGCTCTGCATTACCACACATCCGCTGTACAAGCATGAGAAAGCTTAGAGATATTGCTTGCTTGTATGCATTGGTTGCTTACCTGGGAGCCATGACCCTTTTGTTGGAATGAATGATCTTAGAGAGTGTATAAGATGAACAAGAAATACGAAGAACAAGTGCCTAAAACCTTGCAATCCTGCATTTTATATACTGTAGAGCTGGGGCATTCAGCCACTGGATCTTGGTAAAAGGACACGTGGCCTTATAATGGTGGCTTATTAAAGGGTAATGAATAATATTTTAATTTTATTATTTGTTTTTTCTCTACATTTATTTGAAGCTAACAATAAAGTGACATGTTTTTTTAATTTAAAAAAAAATCTGACATCTTTTGTAAAACGTATAGACTTCTAAACTTTTTAGTTTGTATTATTATTTGTTTTATATTCCCAACCACTATAGCAGATTTGTTCTGTTATTTGACTTTATTATACACAATATTATTCATGCTAGGACAGCCCATATACAATATGATGCATTGAATATCTCATTTTTTGATGCATGACTAAGCATGGATTTTAATTGGACATAACTTTGTTTACTCAGTCCATATGTATAGTCATAACTTATTAAAAACTAAGAAGAAAAAGAAAATAAAAAATTCTAACAACAAACATTTTATTTTGTTATGCTTGTCAGTTATTTTGTGGAAAACGCCACCCATATCCTATGCATGAAAATGTAACATTCACTGACATTGTAGACGTTCACATTGGTCAAATGCCTGAAAAAGCAGTGTCGTACACAGCGCTCACTTTTTATAGAGTGCCCAATTTTATGGCCACATCTTAGGAATATTATTGTTAACAATGCATTATTGCGACCAGTTTATAAATAATAATTAAAAGTCTATTTAAACTAGTGGAAATAAATAATAATAGTTTATAATTTATAGTTTATTAAACAAATTTATTTAAGTAATTTATTAAATACTAAATTTTTATTATATAGCTGTTTAAATAGGGTTATCAGGTGCCCACGTGGCCATTTTCATCATATTGAAGTTTTAAATTCTTTATTAGTTTAACTTTAAATTTAATGCCAAGTCAAACGGCATGTCACACTTTAAAGGTGAATGTAAGGGCATTCTCATATGTGAATCATAAATTCACCATAGATATATGAAATATAGTCCTTTATAATATTTATAGAATTTTTGAATGGAGTCTGCAGTGGATACACCATAAACACCATAAAATGTGACACGTGGTATTTTTTCTTTTTCCTTGTACACTCCAAACTCACAATGGATTCCATTGTGAATCTCTTGCAAGAAAGTACTAATAGTGTACTATATTTGTGGATCAACACAAGGTCATCTCATCAACAAGGTTTGCAAACACGCACATGGACATAACTGTGTGATGAATGATTATTTTGTAGAGAACCATGAAGTTATTAATTTCTACCATTGGTTCCGTATGTCTTATCATATTTTCACATTGAGGATACTCTATAATAGGTTAATAGTTACTTTTTGCAAAAGCTAGATGCAACAAGGCAAATGGGCTTCTCAACACTACAGAAGTGCACCTCAGTAATGTGTCAATTGGCTTATTGCATCTCGCCAAATTGATTGGTTGAGTCCTACGTATGGAAGAGAGTACTAGTCATGAATATCTGCATCACTTTGTTGTAGCAATTGTGCAAGCATTTGGTGAGCATATCTATGCTAACCAAATGAGCAAGATGTGCAACATTTATTAGTGGAGAATGCGGCTCGTGGGTTCCTAGGAATGCTTGACTCATTCGATTGTATGCATTGGTTTTGGAAAAGATGTCTTGTTGCATGGCTGGCTAGCACATTGGCAAGGCAAAGAAGCCCACATTTGTTCTTGAAGCTGTTGTGTCACAGGACCTTCACATCTAGCATGCCTTTTTTGGCATGTTGGGAGCACACAATGACATCAATGCGTTAAATTGTTCAAAGCAGTTCCATGTAATGGACGAGCAACACCTGTCAATATGGGGAGATGTAAACTAGTTTATTTAAGCTTTATGCATGTTATAACTAAAATGAACATGTCTATAGTCTCATTTTTTAATAATTAGCAATTTTAGTTATTTAGTTAGCATTTTCTAATATTAAATGAATATTCTTTAAAATAATATATATTTAAAAAAAGAATATTCTTTAAAATATATGTTTGAAACAGATATTCTATTTTTGTAATTAACTCTTATAGCATCCGTGGACTAAAAATTAATATTAACATTACAAAAGTAGAAGGTATTAAGTTATATTTAAGATTGTATGGGCTAATATAAAAATTATTAAAGAGCATGAGAGGTACATTATATAAATATTTATGTGTTATTAAAATATTAATATTTAAATATAACACTAATTAAAAATATAATATATATATATATATATATATATAATCCTATATAATCAATCTTCCATATCTTTTTATAATTTATATAGTTAAGTAAATAATAGTATTATTATTAAAGAGTTTATTATAATTATGAATATTAAATATACTATATTTTATAATTTTGTAATTGCTTTAAGCTTCAGAAAATATACATTCTCTTGCAGTTTTGTTAATCGCGACTTTATCAATGCTTCTTGACATTTATCCATATTGAATGGATTTAACATTTATAAAACATGCTGTGTTTTTTTAATTGTGAGACCATGTTTTCTTTAAGCATCCATTATACCTTTTGCTCTCATTCTCATGTTGCCTTTTTTGTGGTTTGAACCATGCAACCTTTACCATATTGTTTTTGTGATAACTCAGGTGTATTAATAATTTGACCCATCCAATTAAGTTGGTTATATGACACATTTGAAGTAATAAGGATGATCGTCAGTTTTTAAAAATTCTTGCAACAATTAAAGTATGGTTTATATTTATGGGTTTGCATTTCCACATCACTACTGGCTTCTATGTCGTCTATGCTCATTTATGTTATTTCAATCTTCTCTTGCCACCTTGTTTTAGGCAAAAAAGGGTGTTACAATTCTGTACTTGTGATAGTCGGCCTTTTAACTCCCAAACAATAGTCTTTAATAGTCGACCACATGCTTATATAGTTCAGAGTAACAAGTTGCCTTATCAGAATTCTTTAACATCGATTTCTGAACCCATGTCCCATATTTTTTAATGCCATCAATAATAAGCTCTTGTTCCTTGAGTTGGACACTCAATAGAATAGGGTCTGGTTGTCCACTTTTAAAGAGCATTAAGCCCTTTTCAGATACCACTCATGCTTTAATGGTATACTAGTACAAGGTGATCAATTAAAGAATTGCTTCCCTCTTTAATATACTCCTTAAGAAACTTTTGGCACCTCAGTCATAAGCAAAGCACAACTTTGTTTGGAGATGCTATTTTCAAAAGATCTATTATATGTGGTAAGGTAATTGTCTCAAACACACATTTGGCAATAAGCATTGATAAGTATGCTAATACATATCTAGAAAATAAAAGTAAGTATGAGCTTGAGAAACCCTTAATTAAAATGATTTACTTATTTTTGTTCTTGCATGCACAATTATCCATCTATAAAAGCAAATGAGGAGGAAGCTTATTTGATGTTGAGGACATATGTACACTATGTGAGCTAGATCCTCCATTGAACTAGAACTTTCAATAGGGTCATGTATTTTTTGTGCAGGCTGTTAACAATGCCTCTGATATTCCCAAGTAGCCTCAAGTGCAGATGTGTTCATGAGAGCATTTTGTAAAGGTTGAAGGTGTTATTTTTTCACTTTGAGATCACCTATAGGACTTGTTTGTGAGTGGGCTTCAAGGTTTCTGAAACACATGGTTAACAACTCAATAATGAAATTGGAGTTATTAAACCAATGTGGAAATGAAAAGTGTTTATATGATTCACAACTATGTCTATGTGTTAGCACACATGTCGATGAAATCAGAAGTTTCATGACATTTTCAAGGCACTTTGGTGCCAATGAGCTTTGGAATGCTGGTCTTTAAATGATCCATTTTGTTGTAAATCAAGTATATGTATTTTGATGGACGTGACATAGAAAGCATGCGGTGTGCATAGTACTGAGATTAACAAGTTTGTTGTGCAATTATGTGGGCCTTCATCGTCTTTGAATGGCAATGATTCTCCACCAAGGTTTTTGCACAAGCCTATGCAGTCTTTAATGATATACAAGTGTCACACTTGGAAAAGATAAAATATTTTGCAATCTCCACATCCTTAAAATGAGTATTCTATATGTTGTTAAAGGTACCAGTGCAAATTATTTGAAGCCCCATTAAACTGAGGCACTTATTCACATATTCACACAACTTCAATTGAGTGTAGATTGAAGGTAAAATCTTGAGATTTTCCTTGACCCTGCATTTGTGGTACAACATTTGTGAGGCATCATGTATGCATTTGCTTCACAAAAGCTTTGAGTATTTTTATGGCTGCCATAATGTGAGAGCAGGTTTTGACCAAGCGAGTGTTCCCATGTATTGAGGTGCACGCTCCGTCTAACCACTCATCCCTTCGATGGTAGAACATGGTCTTTAAGATCCCTTATATAGTGTACCAAGCTTTGAAGTAAATGGCCATCTTATTAAATACCATGGATGTACTTTGAAAACCTGTGTTCAAGGTCATTCCATCAATACACCCAGTTAGTGTAGCATATACAAACTCATGCCTTTGCTTTTGGGTGAGCATACAAAAGGCATGTCTACATTGGGTAATTTCATTTCGTTTTGCCATCTGATAACACTTCTTCTTACAATAGTCAATTGTGGAAATGCTACTTGACCCTCTTGCCGGAACTTGTAGGGGTAAATATGCAACCCATGAATCGCCTTTTTTCTTAATATAGGACCAATGTAAGGAATCTCTTCAAATATGAGTTGTCCTTCTAAATTGTTATTATTAAAATCCAACCCTAGATATGCTGAACCATCTCGGCATTTTAATTTAGATGTTTGCCACATATGAGGGATCCAGGATGCAATATGCTATAGGTGAAACCTCTATCACAACTACACCTACGAAGTAGGCCCCTAGTTTTTCTTTTGATACGGTTTTCATTGGATTTACAGCTGTGATGATGCCCCTTCCAACCTCAATCTCATGACAAAAGAGAATCAACTCATCCATTATAGCAAGTAAGCCATCATCTTGTGAACTCGTACTAATATTTGTTTGTGACTCTGCATTATCTATGTCAACCTTGACTTCTTCCACATTCCACAATACAAAAGAACTCTCTTCAAATTCCATTTCAGGAACCTCAACATGTCTTGCAAATGGTGTTCACCCATACATACACACAAGATCCTTAGGCAATATTATGACATAACGCATTATCATCTTGAACTTCCACAGTTCCAATGTTAACTATTTCATTGTTCCAAAGAAGATATACTTTATTTCCAATATTAAACATATTGTCCTGCACATAAATAATCTATTTATGTAATATGCAATAAAATCTGAATCGATGGTGCTTAATATATATGCATGTGCAATAATATATAATTATGTATAAGTATAGATTCTCATGCTTGTTAATGGCGGGATTAATCTCACCCACAACTCTCTTCGACGAGAAAGAGGTCAATGAGATTAAGCTCGCCCACAACTCTCTTCAATTGGGAAGAGGTAGCAAGATTAATTCTGCACACAATTCTCTTTGACATGGAAGAGGTGGTGGGATTAATCCGGCCAATGCTTCCTTGCCTCTTAAAATTGGGGACATGATTAATCCCACCCACTATTTAGAAGACAGAGAAGCATTGGTGAGGTTAATTCACCTCCTAAAATGATGGGCATGATTACATATTAGTTTGTTGTGATGTGCTATTTGGTGAAACTAGAATCCGTTAAGGATTTATCTCGTTTACATATCCTCTTTAATTAAAATTTTTAATTAGTCAAGATTTCAAAGAGATCTCAATGGGGTGGCATGATTAATCCTGTTAATGCTTCCTTACTTCCTAAATTGGTGCGTGGGATAAATTCCGTTTTAAAACAGAAAAGGGGTGGCACCCCCTTCCCCGCTTCCTAAAATGGTGGGTACGATTAATCTCGCCCACAACTTTTTTGAAATTAATTTTGCTAGCTCTTCATTGTTTTAAAGAGTTGTGGACATGATTAATCTCGTCGCCCTTTCTAAGAGGTGAAGAAGCATTAGCCGAATTAATCCCCTTTCCCGCTTTAGAGAGTTGTGGGTAGAATTAATCCCGCTGACCATTCTACGAGGCGAAAAAGGAATAATCGGATTAATCCCGACCCCATTGAAAACTCTTTAAGATCTTGGCAAATCGAGAATTTTAAGTAAAGGAATGTGTAAACGGGATAAATTCTTAATGAATTATAATGAAATCATAATGGATTCTTAAACCCTAAATTTTAATTTTAAGAGAGAATATAAGAAAGTGAATCTTTACAAGTATTTTTAAATTTATTTATAATACTTACTTGTAAATAGCACAGAGGGTGCCGTGCTTTTCTATAAACGATAGAACCTAATTTAGTGTTGCTTCTGAGGTGATCACTATCAAAGAAAAAGAAGATCTGAAAGAGAAAATTATAAAAATAAAGAAACCCTTCCAAAAAAAAGAACTAGATCTAAATTTAAGTAGAAAATTAAAAGCATTTTCAATTTACATGTCAAACTGACAATACTTATGTTAGAATTTTAAATTTTTTGAAAAAAAATAAAATTTAAGATGAATTGACACAAATAATCGACTATTTAACATATATACTCTCTGATTCCAACGATTTTTATAAATTTACATTTAATGTATTTAATATTAACAAAGTGATTCAAGCTGTTTAATTATACAAATTTTTAGTAATTATTTTACATTCTTATTATTCAAATATATATTATAAATATATATACTTATACAATAAATAAAATGATATATTCATTTCAATGATGTAACATTTAAAATATATTCATAATGTGTATATTAATATTATTTTCTTAATTATTCAAATAATTATTCTACATTTGTTTATATTAATGGGATATTCTTAATAAATTTCTTATTATTCCAAGAATATTCCAATATTAAACCTTATTATCAATATATTCTTATTATTTGAGTAATTATTCTACATTTGTTTATAATAATGGGATTTTTTCAGTTATTTTCTTATTATTTCAAGAATATTCCAGCATTAAACCTTATTATCAATATTAAAGATATATTATTAAAATTATATATAATTATATATTAGATAAAATGATATATTATTATGTATAATTTAAAATATGTTCATAATGTGTATATTAATATTATTTTCACTTTAATTCAATATTTCTTTGCACACATATATAAACACAATAAAAATTTACATATACATGCACACGCATTATAAGCCATATGCACACACATATACATGCTGATGAGTGGATCACGATATAAATAAATGTTTAGGGTTTAGCATCTAGCTTTATATTTACGATTTAGGGTTTAAATCCTAAACCAAACATTTATCGTTACACACACTTTACATTGGGGCTTACATATACATACGCAAAATATTTATAAACTTCTATATGCACACAACACACCTGTTAAAAGCATTCCACAATATGCATTAAAAGCACCTATATCTACACATATGCACACACATACACACACAATGAGTAAATTACGATACAAATAATTAAATGTTTAGGGGTCTTGCATCTAGCTTTATGTTTAAGGTTTAAGCATTTATCGTTACACACACTCTACACTGGGACTTACATATACACATACATGAATTACAAAGTATTTTTAGACTCAACACATGTGTTAAAAACATCCAATTGTGGGGCTTAGTGTTTAAAGTTTAAACCCTAAACTCATAAAGACAAATATGCACATACATACGATATAAATAATGTTTAGGAGTCTAACATCTAGCTTTGTGTTTAGGGTTTATTGTTTAAACCCCAAACCAAACATTTATCTTTACACACTGGGGCTTGTGTGTATACATGTGTGTATGTATATATGTGTACTAATGTATGCAAAGTGTGCAAAATTAATTTTTCAACACTCTTTCTCTCACACACACACCATGCATGATCCATATGTATTGACGTGACACATTCACATATATTCTGTACTATGTATGTATGTTAATGTGTATATTATATGTGTGTATATATGTATTGCTGCACATAAAAACTTAACACTCCCATAAATACACATATGTTAAACCCTTACATAATTTTTGGGTGTAATGAAAGAATATTCATTTAAGGTTAATATATATTTTATTCCTTTTAGGGGTTTAAGGTATATTCTTGGCAAAGAAGAAAGGCAGCAAGATGCTGCGGTGGTGAAAGACGCGGCAGTGGTGCAATAGATCGATAGATCCACTCTCACAAGGTGTGGTGGTGCAAAAAGGTGTGGCAGTGCAGTAGGGTTTGAAGGCGCATTCACACCGATGAAATATCTCTTTCTCACTCACACTCCCATGTATACATATACATATGTATCTGCATGTATTTCTTTATTTGTATATACATATACATTTATATGTGTGTGTATCTATATAATAAATTTATTTATTTATCTCTCGCACACACACTTACTCCTATATATACATACATATATATATATATATATATATATATATATATATATTATATATATATATATATATATATATAGTATATGTGTGTGTGTGTGTGTATAATTTTATTTATCTATCTATCTCTTGAACACACACGCACACTCCTGTATATACAAATACATATATACGTGTGCATACGTATAATTTTATTATTTATCTCTCTCTTATAAATTACTTTATATCTCTCTCAGACACACTCTTGAATGTATGTGTATTTGTGTTTTTTTATGTATGTAATTTCTTTGTCTCTCTCTATCACAACACAACTATATTATATGTACGTAGGTGTGTATTTGTATCCCATTCCCTGCTTGGGTGGCGAGATTAACCCCGCCACCCCTTCCATGCCAGGTGGACGGGATTAATCCCCCCCACCACAGTTTGTAGCATGGAAGGGGTGGCGGGATTAATCCCCACCACCAATGCCCTGCATGGTGGGTAGGATTAATCTCGCCCACCACTTTCTAAGATAAAGAAGGGGGTGGTGGGATTAATCCACCACCACATCCATGCCTGGTGCGCGGGATTAATCTCGCCCACCACTCTTTAAGATAAAGAAGGGGGTGGCAGAATTAATCCCGTCACCCATACCATACTTGGTAGGCAGGATTAATTCTGTCCCACACTCTTTTGAAACATAAACGGTGACATGATTAATCCCACCACCCTTTTTATCCTTGGTTAATCTGCCCCTCCATTCTTTGAGACATAAAGGTTGACAAGATTATCATGCCATCTGTTTGGGGAGATGAGAAGGTGGTGGGAGGATTAATCCTACCCACCAGGTATGGAAAGGGTGGTTGGATTAATCCCGCCACCCTTTATGTCTTAAAGAGTGGGAGACGGGATTAATCTCGCCCGCTAGGCATGGCATAGGTGGCAGGATTAATCCCGCCACCTTTATCCATATAAGATACTTGTGGGCGGAATTAATCCCGCCCGCTAGGCATGGCATGGGTGGCGGATTAATCCCACCTCCCTTATCCATATGAGAGAGTTGTGGGCGAGATTAATCTTACCACAACTCCATTACCTCTATCTCCCACATACACATGTATTTATATGTACGTGTCTTTATAATTTCTATATATCCTCTCTCAAAAAACACAAATTCTAGGAGGCAAGGAAGTGGTGGTGGGATTAATCATGCCCCCCCTTTCTTGCCTCCTAAAATGATCGGCGAAATTAATTCTGCTCACTTTTCTCTAAAACGGAGAAGGGTGGTCCTATCAAACTTTATGTGAATATACATGTGTATTAGTATATATAAGTTCTTTATCTCCTTTTATTTACTTTTATAATCTTATTTTATATTTTAAGTAAAAGTCAGTAAACCATTTAAAGTAAATATTTGGTAACTAATAAACCCATCACTGGCTATGGGTTCAAGTATGAAAGAAATTTTCATGTAAAACTGTCTAAAGTTCACATTGTGGTCGTTTTAAAACCGAATGATACCAGTTCCTTGCACTATCACAAATATGAGATTTGGACACTTAATCTCGCCCATTTCTCTCTAAGACAAAGAAGGGTGTAGTGTACTAATATATATAAGTACATGTTTATCTGTATATTATAATTCCTCATTGTCTAATCAGTCTAAGCACTTTAGAGAAAAATATATATAGATTCTGTAAAGTTTTAATAATATATTTGTATATTTGGGTTTATATAAGTGTGTGTGTTTTTTTCATATGAATTGTATTCATAATGTAATATTGTGCAGATAAATGGCTTGATCAAATGAATTGATTCAGCCATTAATATAGAATCGTCACCAAATTTTGGGTAAGAATTAAAATAAAATCTATTATACTCAGATATGTGCTTGAAGAACTTATCATTTTTGTATATGGAATTAAGGTGACATTAAAGACAAGAGGAGAAGATGAGATGGACCGGGGGATTTTAAAATCAACTTGGCCATATTTCAAAATAAACGAAAAGCACATTGGATCAACCATGGTTGTTATCAAATTAACCTTTGTCACATCGCATGGATATGGAAAGTAGAATCACTAGTAAAACACCTGAGAGCAAGCTGCGAACCGATGTTCAAAATATATACTTTGTTCCATTTAATGTCACGTTCTTGGATTCGGAGGATGCCAAATACGACAAGAACTTTGGGTGGTTTTGTCGACTTGTGGATTATGACGTTCACATGTTCACTAATGATGTTAACCATGGAGTTCTTCTTCAATTAAATAAAAATTCTTATATGGAGGGGATCCAATTAGATGTTTACTTTAAAGATCTTAATACTCATCGAGTAAGTATATTCACAACACATATTGCTTCACAATATAGAACATCCACAAGTGAAGTAATTGTTCCACGTCTTATTAAAGAAGAACACAGCGATATCATTAAGGAGATTAAGAAGGTGTTTTGGTCCCATGTTCTTTATATATCACGTTCAATTTGCTTAGGAATCTTCGGAAGCTGGAAGAATGTGCCAAGAACACTAGAACATCTGCAGTCGGGGCTCACACATGTTGATTCTGACCGCAAAAAAAAAAATCATCAGTCGTTTTGTCAGCTGCACCAGTAGCATCCAATGCTACAATAACCATAAGGAAATGATGTTAAATGATAAGATTTATGAGTGTAGAGTTAAGTATTGTAGCATTAACCCCAACTTCAATTATAAGCCACTCAACTAGGAATGTGTAGCTTAGCTCATAAAGAAGATAAAGGATGACAATTCTTACATAGTTCCACATAATGCTGTTTGTGGCCCATACTATGAAAGAAAAAAACGCACTGAGATAGTGTGGTTGACTACACCAAAACAAATCATGAAGATTTAGACAGAGAATAAAAATCAATAAGGTACTACATTATTAACGGCCAACACACGATAATGGCAGCTCAATGACTTCTCGATGAACATAATAAAGGAACGATGGCAATAAAACTTTTCGAGCATATTTATGAAAAGCTGACAAAAGGATCAGCATTTTTAGTTAAGCCAAATCTCACAACCGAGTAATACAATAAGTTATCGGCGAAATGGGACGCTGCTGATACCAACCACTACAATAGAAAAATATGGAAGAAGTTTAAACACATGCGATCCATGTGAGAAACTCTTATGTAGCCACAAAAAAGTACTGTAATGAGAGAACAAAGTGCGGAATACCGGGTAAGGAAATCTATTTAGTGAGATTTATCTTACCATTATATTAATTTATTAACTTTTTCATCTATAGAGAGCTAAAGAAATTGTAGTAATTGATTTTGCTCAGGTGGGTGGGAAGGAAACATCCTGCCTGATGATGTGATTTCTGACAAGGTCTTCACCAAATGGGTGGGGATCATGGAATTGTTTCTAAGAGGAACACTGAAGAAGAAGCAAACAAGTAAAGGGGAACCCTCCAAAAAGTCTACAAAGAAACCCAATAAGACTCCCAAGGTTAAGTTTGTTTAAGCTACAAAGGATGTAAACAACAACTTCAAGCTCACATGGTTGAAGCCTTTGAACGGAACAACAGTGGAGGAGATGGATGTATTAGTTGATTTGGTGGCTAATGGCAAACTATAAATTAATAACAACAGTCCCACCTCTCCTTTTCATCTCAAGGCAATGGAGTTGAAGACAATCAAACACTTCAAGGAGTGGTTGGGAATACACTGTCACAAACTGCGTTGGACTTCAGCTTCAGCATACGAGTAGGTAAGTAAATATTTGCATGTAATAGATGATGATATGCTTGTCCAATGAGTGAACAATCAGAAGATCTGGGCAAGAATCTATTGCATGCCAATGCCAAAAAAGAGAACATGACAATGACGCCTTCTCTTATGGCAATCCTTTAGCAACAAAGAATTGAGTTGAACTTTATAAAGGAAAATGCTATGAATCATGACAAGCCCTATAGATAATTGGATTCGGAGACTTTATGGGGTAACATCACTGCTTGTAAAAACTATTTTAAATGTTTGTGATGGATTGGCGGGTGTCAAAAAATCCTTCTTTAGATAAAGCACTAGAAGATTTAGTGAAGAAGCTTAGTCGTGCAAGCATGTATAGAAGGTATTTATTATTTAATTTTTGCACACTTAGCTGATACCTAAGTTTTCAGGTATTTATTTCTTAATTTTTGCACATGTCATGATACCTTCACTTTCATTTTCACCAAGAAGAATAGACATCGTTGGATTAGATTTTATATGAACGATGCTGATTCCATGTGTATTAATTCGATTGTCCACTTGGTCGTTAAAAATGAGTTAAACTTCCAAATGACTGGCTAGGCATCTATTTTTACTCCAATGAACTTGAACCTCCATCCGATACACTGATAGATGAGAGGGACATATTCGATAATGTACGTTATCCAAACATTACAAGTCAGGTTGCATGGAGCATTGTCAACTTAATTAGGGGTCCTCACAGTGATGCATGGGTTTTTTTACTATTGCACTAGGGGATCCGTCTTGAATGAGTGTTACCTTTGGGATACATGTGTGTTTACCTTTGAAAAAGATAAGACTATGGTCAAGGACTTGAACAAGTGGATAGAGAGGTTCTCAACTGACTACCCTAACAAACCCATATAGGAGTATTTAGGAAAGTTCCCTTCGAGAAGTGCGATAGCTCTGAGGAGGAATATAGTTCAATGTTGGAGTTTGAGAATGATCTTGAACTAGATATTACACCAGAAGTTATCTCAAGGAGTACAGAACATTCAATTACTCCATTGATCATGAAAACATCAACAGAAGAAAAGGAAGATGTTGAACAATCTTTCAAGCGGTTAAAACCTTCTTTGCGTCATTCAGAAGTTAACAACAAAGAAGAATTAATAATGTATTGATAAGTGACAAATAGTTGTAAATGAGTGTAACATAAGGCATTTTTGTATAATTCGTTTATATTTGTACAGAAAATAAATTCTCAAGGATTAAAGAAACTTTTAGTTCAAACATGGGTTACACATTAACAAGGTAAAGTATAAAGCCAACTAACTATCATTTTACAAATGTAATAAAGTTGAGAACATGGATTTTCAGTAGTGGCAAAGTAAGGGGTATGGCAAAAATTTATTGTGCCACATGTCAGAATGACAGAGTTCATGCAAGAAATAAATAATAATGCAGCTCAAAACATCATTACTATGGGACCAGTTTAATTTCTGCATCACCATTTTTATTACCTTCAGTTCATGAATCACTTTCTCCAGTGCCTTTAATATTTAAATTTTGTAAGGATGATGTACAAGTAAATGATAAAAGAATCGGCAGCGATATAGCGTCAAAAGATAAATATGAAAGGGACCAAATAAATAAGTTGCAATGCATTTAAGAGGCAACGTTGCCCCTTGTTACTCATAGCCATATTGTGTTGTTAAATGTCAATGGTGTTTTATTTCATCGACAAAGGCCTGAGGATAGAGAAAAATAAATTAAATAAAGAGGTTTCATTCATTGTTATGGTAAATTTTGACATGATATCATTTTTCATCCAAGGTTGGACCATTTCTTTCAAAAGCTTAAGGAAATGGGTGCACTTGTGGGGATTTGGTCATGCATGCAAATTCACAACTTAACACTGCTATTGAATTTGCTTAATAAACATTATAGTGTTGCAGAAGAGGTGATTCGTAAAGATTAAATTTTTGACAAGCAAAATATTATAAACCTCTCGAATTTTACGATGTAAGAAAGGAAAGCAAACCATACTTCTTCAAGAATGAAAGATTAATTGGGCTTCATTGGAAGATCAATCAGTTAAAGATAATGAAGAACTTACATATCTTAGTGGTAGACGATTCTCTTCAAAAAACTATGCTCAACCAAAATATTACTTATATTCATCCAATCACTTTCAACCCATATTTTAATATTAATAATATGGATGAACTAGTAAACTACTTGGATACATGCCTTAGAGAGAAGAATCTTAAAAACTTTTTTGTGAGCAATATCCATCATATAAAAATATCCTGACACTTTTCTTTCTCATGATTTTGAATTTTATAAATTAAAGAAAAGCAATCGGGCGCTTTACAATATTGTTATTAAGGAATTTCATTTTTTAGATAAGCCTCTATGCACTCCTGTTCTTATTATAAATTACATATTAACAAGGATGGCAACTCCTAACTGCATTCATGAAAGTGTTAAGTGGTGGTAATAACATAAAGATATTGATCAAAATGATTTGATTAATCCAGAAAGTGATGACTTAAATAAAATGAAGAGATTTCTCTATATTATTAAGGAAAAAGTAATTATAAATAAATTAACATGTTAATAAAGAAATGATTTCATTTATAATTATGTTTAATAGTATTTTTTAATTATTGTAAAATATTTTTAAAAATGAAGAATAATCCAAATATTCTTTACTAAGTAAGGTTAATGAAGGATTAATTTGTTAATTAATTAATAATTAAGGCTTAATTATATATTTATTAAATAAATAAATTAATAATTAAAACTTAAGTATTAATTATTAATTTTTATATTCCCATTTTCATATATCATGCCCATTTTAGTTACAATGTGCATCTTTCAAAAGTTAACCACCTTCCCCACTTTACTCCATGTCTTGGGCCTTTGTTACTTGTAGAATGCAACGTTGTTTCAATATATAATATTTGCGTTGGATGGTGTTGAGCTTGCTCATGTCAATACACATTATCCTCTCCTTTGAGATCAAATCCAACATGTCTGCCTTGCACTTGGCTTGAAATGCTGCATCAACTATTGCTTTGGCCATGATGGTTGTGTCCTTATTATTCTTAGCCACCCTCATGATTGTCTTCTAGCCAAGAGGTCGAGCCAACTCATCGAAGATCTCGGTGGCTTCTACATTGGTAGGGACAACATCCTCCTTATTTACAATAGGCTTGTTGGCCTTGCGCTTCTTTATGGTGGGCTTTGTAACAATGATAACATCGAGTTGTTCCTGCCATTTTGGTGTCTTGCACAATAGAGACTAGAATGCCATCATGGTGAAGGGAGATGTCACTTGCAACTCATATAAGTGCATCATTTAGCTTGTCATTGGCACTTTTGCTTAACTTATTATGTGCCTCTACCTACATAAACAAAGCAACAGTATGCTCATGATTGTGTAGATTTGTAATATGCACAAAGGCACAAATCTGAGTGTATGCCCCACAGCAATGGTTAACCTTGGGTTGGATGGCCCCAACAAACCGACTCAACAATGCCTTTTGCGCTTGCATTGTCGAGTTTTGTGCTTGATGGAATGACATGGTCACACGCATCAGAAGTTGGTGCCCTTTTGTCCACACTTACGCAAAGCTACCGATATTGAGTAGAAGAAAAATTATGTAAATGTTGGTGAGTAGTTGGTTGCAATGGCGTGATCATTTGAAATGGGGGCATAGCCTAAAGCGACAGTGTATGGAATCTCAAAAACATTGGTGTTGCTCATGCTGAGGAAGAGGGAAGAAAAGTGGGAAAATGAATGGGCAAAGCAAGAAAGAGGAGAAATAAGAGGATTTGAGAATGGGTGTGGAAGGAATGGGTAGGGGCACTATATTTACCATAAAGAACCCATAAACTAGGACCTTGTGCCGTCAAACTTTTATGGCAGACTAATCTTAAGTTCCCGAGGTGTTGTAGAAAAATTTTAGTCA
Organism: Selaginella tamariscina; assembly: GCA_003024785.1. Lineage (NCBI taxonomy): Eukaryota > Viridiplantae > Streptophyta > Lycopodiopsida > Selaginellales > Selaginellaceae > Selaginella > Selaginella tamariscina. The sequence goes on from PUQB01000813.1 coordinate 46,768, forward strand.
TAAATTATCACACAAACATAATATAAGCATGTATAAATTAACTAAATACATACACATCGTGTGTGTGTTCTTGTTATAACTATTTATAAGCCACCCCTGCCTGAAAAGGACCATGTAATAAAGGGAGATAACATAAATTAGCCTCTGATAATTTTTAATTAAAATTTTTATGAAGTTAAACTAGCTATTTTATAAAAACAAGTTTAAAACTAATTAAATTAGTTAAAATAGTTTAAAATTTAACATTTATACATAATGACATGCAACAAAATACATGATTAGTTTAACAGATTTATTTGATTAACTTTTTTAAAAAATAAAATAAAATTTAATTAAACACGTGTAACAAGTAATAACTTAAATTGTTTAATAGTTTATTTAACTTTTATACAATAATAATTGAAACTATTTAAACACCATTTGCATGTGTGTATCTGCGTGCTTATATATATAATATATATATATATAGAAAACATAATAAACATTACATAACATATATATTAAAAACCGTTTCACCTAGAAAAATGAATAACTAACTACTTGTTGAGCTTAAGAATAACCCAATTAAATCTTCTTGTAGAACATTTATGCCAAATATAATAATATATTTATTTAAATCAGTTATAAATGGGGTTTAGTTAAACTAATTTATTTTACCACAGCAGTGAGCCATGACATGTCATGGTATCAACTTTAATTTATAGTTATTTTAATTAGCTAACTAGTAAACTTATGTCATAACTAGTTTAACTTCATAAATAGTTTCAGAAACTATTAAATAGTTATAAATTATATGATGTTTAAATAGTTAAAATTAGTATTTTAAAACTTAATTACATAAGCTAAATTAAATAAGCATAAATTATAAACTATTATAATTTATTTACATTAGTTTAAAAAATATACTAACTATTATTTTAAAAACTAGTTTAGTTAAACTAGTAAAACTACTAGGTTATGACATATCATGCTACATATCAATATTTATTTGTTAATACAAGACATATTAATTACTTATTAATTAACATATAATTCGATGTCACATTCTTTTTTTCTTTTCTGGCCGTCAGAAAAAAGTTATCAGAGTCACCTTAAAAAAGTTGTCATTGTAAACTTTAAAGATTTTTTAATATTATTTTCTTATTACATAAAAAGTTTATTTGATGAGAATATTCGAATTGCCTTTTTTTAATAATTAATTTGTGTATAATATAAATATGTTTTTTGTGTGTATAATATATATATATGTGTGTGTGTGTGGTGTGTATTCATATATACAGTGTGTGTGTGTATGAATATATGTATGTATATTATACATATATTTAAAAGTATATATTTACATATATATAAATGCATATGCATATATGTGTGTGTGTATTCAAAATATTTATACATACATATATAGTGTGTGTGTGTATGATATGTATGTATATTATACATATATTTAAATTTATATATTTACATGTATATAAATGCATATGCATATATGTGTGTGTATTCAAATATATATGTATATATATATACGTACATAAACGTGTGTGTATTCGAATATATTTATACATACATATAGTGTGTGTGTGTGTATGAATGTATGTATGTATATTATACATATATTTAATGTATATATTTACATATATATAAATGCATATGCATATATGTGTGTGTGTGTGTGTGTATGTAATACAAATACATACATCAATGTATATATACATAATATATATGTATACATGACACATATTTACATGTATATATTTAGATATATGTACATGTATATACATACATATATACATAAAAGTATATTCTATATTCTATATTCTAAATATAAATATAAACATAAGTATACATGTATATATTCTATATGTATTGTATATATGTGTGTGTGTATATTTACACACACACACACACACACACACACACACACACACACGTAAAAAATGGTCATGAAAGACCAAAACAATTAATATAAGTTTAACTTGTAACTAAAGAAACTAAAAAGAAGACAAGAAATTGTATGATTAACAAAGTTTTATATGTACAGAACACAACTAAGATTTAAACTTAATATATACATAGACACACACACACAAACAAGTTTAAATATATATATCTACATAATGTATATGTGTATGCATATCTATTTGTATACACACACAATCTGGAAAGTGATACATTTCTTAACAAAACTCTCACATGAGAACTCAAAAATGAAACAAAAAAGGAAAAAACACATAAAATCTAAAAAAACAAAATAAAATAAACTAAAACTAATATGTTCTGGAAGGATCAGAGCGACGAATATCCTGTCTACTGTAGTATGGTGTATGTTCAATAGTCCTACTTACGTACTCCGTGTATGGTTTTGGTGGACTTCTAGTAAACGCCTTGAATTGAACCGGTGTGTGTGTAGCATTGTCCACGTCACCATTTAAGAGCACTCCATCCTCCTACGTAACAAAGCTTGTTAATATACATCCTAATTAATATTACGTGTATTTAATTTAAAGTATAACAATAGTCTTTTTCAGTGTTATCAATATGAATGTGATGTATAGGTTTAGGCTTAAAGTACATTAGTCAACAAACAATACTGTATATTTAAAGTATAATTACATATATATAATTTTCAGTATTATCAATATCGTTTAAGTTTATACTATAAACATATATAATTTATTAACTACGGTCCTCATCATAATAAGAAATATAAAGAACACACTATCAAAAGTGTCGTCAATATTCAAACACATATGTATAGTATATAAACTATATATTGTACAATAAAATTTATTACAATATGATCCTGATCATTAATAATAAATGGATGTATGATATAGTAAATATAGTATACAATGTATTGCTATATCCACTATAATGTACATATGTGCATTCAAACCTACACGCATATATATGTGTGTGTGTGTGTGTGTGTGGTGGGTGTACCTGAATCTGAGACACCATAGAAGAACGCCTGGTAGCGACAGAAGAACGACGTGGAAAATCGAGCAGCTTGGTGCATATAAACAGTGGCACAATCACGCCCAACAATGTGATAATTGCCACGGTGAATATCTGTTGAGGATATGTCGCTCCATACAAGTATCCTGCGTTGTATGACAATTGAATCTCTTCACGTTGACCTTTAAAAAAACAATTAACACTAGTTAGCTAAATTTGTGTGTGAATACACACACACATACACACATATTAGAATACTGTTTACAATACGTTTAACAATAACACTATATCTATACATGCATTATACGTATCTCAATCACTTAAGTATAAAACACACACTTCGTGAGTTTAGTTATATGTATACACATGTATGATATGTGTGTGTATGCATATATACAGAAAACCGCACCTGTGGTGCTCAGCATGAATACCAGCCTGTCTGTGAAGGACTGATCTTCCAGCAGCAAAATCTGGAAATTCATCATTTATGAATATATGCATAAATATATAGCATACATATCAGTATATTATAAACACACATGCACACACACCTCATATACAGCATTGCCTCCAACCCCTAGCTCTGCGGTTCTTGTCACTGTTCTCACGTGCATAAGATCCTTTCTTGCCATGAAACGGTCAATGCCCCTGTAACAGTATACATATCCGTGCACATCACATACAGATACATATACATATCAGACATACACGTACATACATATACACATACATGTACCGTGCAGTTAAGAAGACGTACCTACACTGCCCACAACTTCTATTCTGCTCTTATTTGATTTCGATGACAGTTGGAGCTGTAATCATAAAGTATAATCAGTATACGAGAACATAATTATTAATTCCTAGAGAATGACGTGAATACATATGCATATACATGCACACACACACACACGCAAATATCTAAACATCACATACACGCACACGTGCAGAACAATAATATAAAGTTGTACAACAAAGTATTATTATATACAGATTTTATACCTGCGGTGGAGTATTAATTATCGTAAACCCGCCAGCGAAAGGCATTGTAGCAGCACCATAAGCATCCGGTGTCTTTAGTACCACGGCAGAGAGTGTCATTCGTAGCTCACCATTAGCATCTCCCACCTAGAAATTCATTATTACACACAGACACACACACATACACACAAATGATATACATTATTTCAAATGTATTCTATTGGACAGTGTTAATAAACCTTCCATCATTGGTGTACTTAATCAGTTCCATACATACACGTATACATGCATATATATACTACCTCGGTAATTTGTTTCTTCAACTTGAGCTCTCTGTGAATGTTGAAGGAGATTTTCTCAGGAATAAACGGATAGAATACGCAGTAGGACGCTCTTGAATCATGCCAAGGTGCTGCACGCCTGAATATACCAAAAAATTACTTTATCTATATCTATATCTAGATATGAATAATGTATGTCCTATACAACATACCCGATGAATGAAGGACTAACTTTGCAGTCGTATGAAATAGCACGATTTTCTCCAACCACTTCAACATCACGTCCATGTGTATCTCTGCAAAGAAGACAGATCGAGCACACATCACACACACATACACATATATGTACATACATCTGTATATATTACGTTTTTATACATTAACTATGCACAGAGGTTAATACCAGCATATGTATGTGTGTGTGCGCACGCGGTTATAGACATTTTGCGCATATAGACATATTTAGGACACGCGCACGCACGCACTTACGTGAATTTCACAGGAAATCTATAGCCTTGCTCAGGAACGGAACATTTGTTAGAAACTGGAGTTTCGGAGCTTCAACAGTAACGCAAGAGATTCGAGCCACATTAACAGATGTTGAGCCGTCAAACGGGGTCCATTAAAACTAACTGTAATCAATACATTAGCAGTCTTATCTTATATGTAATATAGCATTACAAATTCAGGTAATAACATCTAATCGACACAGCAACTATATTATTTGCATAACGTGTTAAGATGCTTACGCACAAAACTCACACACATGCATAGATTTACTTACCCACTGTAGAACCTTCTGAAATCGCCTCTGCCTCCCCAGTGCGGCTGTTTACAAGAACAACACTAGGATTTCCACTGGACCATTGTCCACGCTCCAAAGATGACATAGCACCTAAAGGTAGCCCCAAAAATAACATGAATTAAATAATTAATACATCATTTAGAATTACAAATAGCATATATATAAAGCATATCTGTGCACATACAGATATACAGGTATAGGTGTGTGTGTGTGTGTGTGGAGAGAGAGAGGGAGGGAGGGAGGGAGGGAGGGAGGAGGGTGTACCTTTTCCAGCAATAGATAAGTTAAACGGTCTCCAATATGCATAACTGGATTTCGAGGATAAACGTATGCTCCAACTATAACCTGGAACAAAATAGTGTACACGCGTATGTATTTATATAGTATGTAAATATAACATGACCACGTACACAGATGGGAACTTACCAAGACGTAATCTGCAGCCTCCACCTTCTCTTTCTGCTGTTGAGATATACGTATCAATGCTTTCCCTTGTCGCAAAGGCCTTAAAAACACGATTATAAATTAATCATAACATTATTAATAGCAATGTATATATCAATAAAGAGAGATTACTTAGGCAACGATAGTCGAAGAGAGAGAGAGATTACTTGGGTAACGATAGTCAACTTGGATGAAGCACCAGATACATCGATGTTCGTAGCCTTTACAGAGACCACATCCGCTCGGTTGGATTCTACAGATAATGGCAAATCCACTTCGTTGAAAGGAGTTCCTGAAAGAAAAAATGATATGAATATATAACATATTTGGGTTGCAAGGAAGCGTAGGTGAACACACAGAAGAGCCTATTGTTGTGTCCAAGAGCTGCAAGCATCCTGTATGCGTGAGTGGTATATTTACCATCACGAACAATTATTGCAGCTTAAGACGCATATATCTATAATCCGGTATCATTAGGAATATGGAAATGATGACTAATATATGAAGCATCTGTAAATATATGCCATATACATACCCATGAAATTATTTTGGCATATACACAAAAGATTAACCGATATACAGCGGTATCCACATTTCTGTACGTATATACATATATTCTTTTGCAATTTGCATATGCCTAGTAGACCACTTGCAAATCTATAAAAACCCAAGATGAGCAGGAATTTATGTTTAATGTTGTACAATGAATATATCTCGTTGGCATGTACACCACACATATAGATACATACGTGCCGTGTGCATAAATGAATTACTGAAGTCATGGTAACTCAATGACATGTTTATCTATATGCACGCTTATGTGTGAATAATTTCTGAAGGCATAGGCATATCGTTTTATATATAAGATACACGTTATATTAATGTGTTATGTTCTTATCCATACACATATATGCATGTATACAAACCTACCTATATTATCACGCAGCGTGACAGTGAAACTGTGTTGCGTCCCAACAGAGACTTCAGAGACATGAAATGGGAAGCTGTCATCTCCAACAGTCAATTGTGCAACCTGTAAAGAAGAAGAAGAAAATATCAGACATATGTGTGTGTGTTTACACACGCGCGCACACACAACACACACATATGAAGCATCTGTAATATATGCCATATACATACCCATGAAATTATTACACAAAAGATTATATAAGTATGACCCATATACCGTGGTATCCACATAAAACACATGTTCTGTACGTATATACATATATTCTTTTGCAATTTGCATATGCCTAATAGACCACTTGCAAATCTATAAAAACCCAGAGAAATGAGGTCTTAGATGAGCAGGAATTATATATATATATATATAAAATACATACTATATGTATCTTTGCCTAATACATGTATGTTGTATCTGTATGTGCAAACATAGACGTTATGTAAGGTATATACCTCAGCAACTCGGATACAAACAGCAACTTCAGAACGGCCAGCAACTCGGTCTCTGGCATGTATACATCCAACATCGATCCTATCACCCGTATAAATGCGTCCTTCATTGATGCTTAACACATCACCACCATCCTAATACACATCACAGCGTATGAGAAGTATGTATTGTCGTATTTAAATTAAACGTATTATATTAGAACTATAGAAAGTGTAGGTAGAAATATTTTCCCTGGTTTTGAAGAATTATTCTTCCATGTAATAAGCACATATGTAGAGGTATATTTTATATGCATAGAATAGTTATATGTATCTGTGTGTAAATAACTTACGTGCATCAGAGTGTATGAAGGCTCGACTGCTTTGTGAGAGGCGATCGGAAGTTCGCTGGGGGAGAATATTCGAGGATCTATGGTTTGGCGGGAAAACCAGCGTGGCGCACATCCCGATTGCCAGCGGAGGATCAGCAAGTACAGAAACCATTTCCATTGCCGTATAATTCCTTCAAATAAAAAAGAACATATTAACATAATAATAAAGCGTAGTTTTTATATAAAATTTTTAATGTAAACATATAGTATACTTTGATATGTATATATTTGCATGCATAAACACAACATCTGAGTACGTAAGTAAAAGCATGTGTATTCTAGACTTCATCATTGATTTGTCCATTCGTATACATGTACTCATTGTATACTACGATACTAAAGTGTTAAAATAAGTATATTGACTATCTAAATCTATATCTATATCTCTATTATATTATATATATATGAACCCGTATTTAAGTGTATTTAACGTAAATATTCAAGTATACCTTGGCTCCATGTTTTGGAAATGGCAAACGAAACTCACGGCAACCATCGCTTTTCCAGGAGACCTGAACAGTTTCAAATGTGTGTGTGTGTGTGTGTGTGTGTTGCATGTGAAGACGATATAGCGATCCTTGTGTATACGTTTGTAGATAACTTACTTTCCAGTAATTCTTGCGGAAAAGCCAGTGTCCAGAGGCCATGTTGATCCACTTTCTTCCTGAGAGAACCTGAGGGCTTAACGCTTTTGAGTTCAAGAACCTAAACGACAGGAAAGTAAAAAAGCATTAAAATAAACCGAAATATAAAGACGAACAAATATTAGAATCTATGGCTATAACGTGCTCTCTCTCTCTCTCTATGTGTGTGTGTGGCGCATGCGTGTGCGTGTGTGCGTGAAAATTACCTCCTCGTCTGAAACCTCCCATTCGTAGTTGCCCACACTTTTCGTAAAATAAAAAGAGATTTCCCTGCATAAAATGCATTATTGAGTATTAAGGTTTATTGGAAAAAATAATATTACAGTCATTAGCTATACTTTAGTTTATACAGTTACTGATGCTGTACAGGCGCAGGCAGGCACCCACAGACAGACACACTAAACCCTGGAGGGAAGGGAGAGAGAGAGAGAGATGGAGATGTATATCTACACACGTATTTCAGATCGTGTATACGTGTCATTATGTTCGTGTAAACTAATTGTGTATATTATAGTGTTATCAAACTGATATAATTAAAGTTACTGCTTATGCATAAAATAATAATACATATACCTGCGGTAAATGACTATACACACACACATTATGAAGTATTATAAATAGTACCTCGTTAGACAGAGGAAAGACAGACATCTCCCTCCCTATTCCAAGTTGTCCCCTCTAACTTCCAAAAACATTGAAACAGGCACGGATACAGTTATCTCTGTAAAAAGCCTCGCCTAGTACGTTTCCATCGTGATCGTGGGCTTTTTGCATATATCACCTAAAAATAGGAATGAACAATATATTTTTATTACCATGTACATTTACAGCTATAAGCATTATACAGATAATGCCGTAGTGTTATTTCAATAGCTTTAATAACTATGTATTTATGTATCATATGTATGCGGATGTTTGTCTTTGCTATACTAGTTATTACATATACGTGAATATTATTAAACGTCAGGATAATAAGATGTATATATATTACGTTATGCATATAAGAGGATATGTAGTACCTCGTTACCAATAGACTTTGCAATGACAAGACCTGTATTACGCTCCACAGTAGCAACCAACGAATTTGAACTTGAAAATTCTACGACTATTCCAGACCTTGGACCTCCAACCACGGTCAACTGAAATAAAGTTATGTAAACATATATAAAACAAAATACCGTAGGTCTGTAAGCATGCATATGTTATGTCTGTGTATATATATGTTTAAATATACAATGTTTGAAGATAGGCATGCAAACATTCAATATGTGTGTATATATGAGGTATTTGACAAAAATCAAAATTGTTATCCAATCGAGTTATTATTAGAATATAGCATACTAACCAGGAATTGAGCTCCAGGTGTTAGAACCAAGGGCGAGGGATGTAGGTAGAGAGGTACATATACTTCGACTTTGATAATCTCGCTATGTATTTCACGTCCAGAAACTTGCACAGCACTCACCTGTAACATGATTACAGACATAGATATAATTACACACACACTCTAGACTTGAGCTATATTCACCCTGATATACTTTGATCTCTTTACAACAGATGTTTATGCAGACAATACACATACACACGCAGATACATAACATATGAATATACATCTTGCTAGTGTGTATAAAATGTACATGTAAAAAGGTTTAATTTCACCTTATATATATGTAGCTGATATATACCAATATAAGCATCTACTTATACATAGATGGACAAATGTGCACATGCAAGCATATACACGCGCATTTAAAAAAAGTATAGATCAATGTATGTATCAATAGTGTATACTCATATACAACACTATACGGTAGATATAGAAAATAATGTGTGTGACATCAAGACAAATGAACATGTGTATGCACAAATATAGGCAGGTCTAGAGTTCGATACTCGAAAGTGGTTTCATACATGCCCATATAATACCCTAATAACTGATAATAATAATAATGCACATTCAAAACATATAAACATAAACATGTGCATAAACTCACATGAAACTTGTAATTCCAATATCTGAACCCTTGATGAAGAAACTGTTTCCTGAAATCTGGTTTGTAGTCTGGTTAACAAGCTCAATAACTTCGTCTTGGACATGAACCCGGATGTTAAATAGAACATACTGCGAAATAAGATTAATCATACCGTAAGTATACATATGTATATACCCCAAGTGATCTCTACACTTAAGAGTCTTAAGAGCCAGCATTCTTATAAATAGATGTTTTTCGTGCGTACCTGAGATGGAACAAAAACCCGACCATTAATGTCATCAACTTGCAGCTGAACCTCCACCACTTTTCCTAACTGCGAAACCAGATTAAGTTAACAATCAAATTTATTAACTCGCACGAACGAGTTTAAATTAGTCCATGATATTATATTAATATCATAATAACTTGATAGTGTAATTGAAATATCCGTCTACCTCCAAGCTTATCTCCTCAGGTGAAAGCCTGATCCGTGCTATATCTGCAACATGAACCTAGAAAAAAATTCAGTATCAAATTTATTATACAGCATATAACAGTATAGATAAATAGTACTGTACATGCCAACGTTACTTATCACATAATTAATAGGCAATAGGTTTTACGAAATATAGACCATTTGGCGTATGAATTTATTACTCGGATTACGAGTACTATATATATACATATCTATATCTATACTCTACACACGCACACACGCACAAACGCACACATACACACATACATAGAGAGAGAGAGAGATGTCGGTCTATGCATCATACAGATCATACATCGTCTATAAAACATCTAAAATATAATAGTTAAGACTATACCACATATTAACATATGTAAATAAGATTAGATACATAATACAACACAGACACGCGCTCTCGAGGGCATATGCATACCAAAGCGGTAGCAGAGAAGGGCTAGCCAATCCAATATCACGAACAGAAATCAATGCACTGCCTTTCGCACCCGCATTTACCACCAGACGAGGCGCCCGAGCTTCGATAGGAGGATGTATAACCACAGCCACCTTGAATCATTTATAGACGGTTCTATATAGTTTGTCCCTCCAAGCACTTGCAAAGTTGCCTAAAAAAACAAAACAAAATAAAAATATGATAAACAAAGAAGTAAGTCATAATAGTATTCTGTTTGTAAAGTATCTGACGTGTGTGCTGTAATAAAAGTATACCTTAGAATCTGGGTGAGAGAAGAGTAGAATCTCCTTGGGTTCGAGTCTTAGTGCTGCTACAAGTTGTAATTGTCCATCACTCAGGAAAGGCTTTGCCTGTACAAATCACATCATTTTTAAGAAGTTTAGAATATATAAACGTACAATGTACAAACTTTATAATTGATATGTATAGTAAAGCCTATATGTTTAAATAAATAAATAAATAAACACATTGCCTGTTTAAGAACGCTGGCTGCAAAAGTAAACGTTGATGCAGGAATATTCGACGGTTTAAAGTGTGTTAAGGTTGCTCGCACTGCACACTGCAAAAGAAATGTCGCGACTATGTTGATATTTAGTATCCTTGAATATAGTATATACATGTATATGTATGAAAGACAGCACACATACTATAAGAACATATAATACACTACATACGCATACAAGAGATATGTTATTCCAATATTAAGTAGATCAGAGTAATATCAAACACAGGCACAGTAAAATGAATATCATGTGTACTGAAGCTAGTTATATCATATTAAATACACCGCACATATAAATATATAAACATATATATATATATATATATATATAATATATATATATATATAATATATTATATATATATATATTATATATATATAATATATATAATAATTATATATATATATATATATATATAATATATATATAATATATATATATATATATATAATACAAATACTACAATACCGTACAACCTATAAGTGCATAGGTGTTCTTAGCATACTAGTACCTAGTCTGTGTATGTATATATGGCTTAGATTGTAGTTGTTACACATATTTTTATGTACACATGTATATAAATACCAGTCCGACGGTGTTTGAAGGACGACACTTCGTTCCCAGGATTCTTCGGCATATTCCCAATGCCAGGTGATCGCAGTCCTCTAAATCCCAAGAAACAGCCATTGAGGAAGCAATTTGCAAAAGGCTTCCCAGACGTGTGAATGCAACTGCTGCTACTCGTATAGTACGATCATTAATCACAGTAAACCGGCGTTATCCTTTTCCTGTCTCTGTCTCTTTCAAGTTGAATAGCCGATTTATATTGAAAAGATTATATCTGCAAAACAATAATTAATATTTAACAAAAAACATATTATATTAGCATAGAGTATTATGAATATATAGTTATTAACTAAAACTGCTCTCTCTCTCTCTCTCTCTCTCTCTCTCTCTCTCTCTCTCTCTCTCTCTCTCTCTCTCTTCTCTCTCTCTCTCCGTGTGTCTGTATGTGTGTGTATCTGTTTATAATAGAACAGCATTTACTAATACTGGATATTACTAATAGATACGTTACTAGAACTAGTATATTAACATAATACTTATATCTAGAGTTAATATCATTTTTGTATTAACATTTTTTATGTAATATTCATACATTAAATATGCTCTTACATTGTGTACTAATTGTATCAAGTAATAATTGCATCTATAATCTACTTATGCATGATACATGTGGATATTCGTACAGATACTACATACAATACATAGGTTCCTGTGCGTGCGTGAGGGATCTCTAGTATTTTGTGAAGTTTATTTTTGTATATTGCGTCTATATATCTCCATATATATACTATATGCACACCCCATATTAGTGAAAGATAACAAAACAGATAATTTATATCTAACATTGACGTTAGCATCTTCTATTTTGTCTAATAAACATACAGTTTCAAAATAATTTCGTTCTATTATTGTTACATTGTACTAGTATTATGTTATCTATTTGTATGATGTGATTATTACTTGCATACAATATAACATGGTAAGCTGCCTAAGCAACATCATCGTCATCAATGTGTATATTACAATATACATGTGTACACATTTTATGTATGTATATTGTTACAAAAAATTACATAAACTTTTACTCACCTTTCTCGTCTATAACGAGTACGAGTGAACTAGGGACACCACATATAACTGATAAGCTCGCACTTGCGACAATATTCACAGTCGCCTCAGTCTCTTGATAACCACGACGAAAAACCAACGTCTGGAGAGAAGTAAAAGTTAATATACGTTGTATGTAAGCAATTTGCTCGTATATGTTTGTAACATATCCACTTGAGAGCACACTATTCTGCGTTTGCACATATACATACATGTACTGAAATATAAAAATCTCTTTGACTTTCGACATTATGCATTTAGAACATTCAGATATACGGTACTTAATATGTACTTATACTAGGAGTACTTACATATTTCCCAAGGCCAGAGCAGCGAATATAGAAAATTCTTCCACCACCATCAGCTGTACGAGCTACAGAAACCTCGTCCAATGTTTTCTCACCTGAAATAACTTTTATAAAACTCCTTTCTAGAAATTTATACTTACATACACAAAATATATGCATATAAAAACATAATAGCGGATTTGGTAGTTACATATTATGTATGAACAAATTATATGATCATATATAATATTTCACTCACCAGTCTCGTCGGAGTATACTTCGTGAAATTCCACGAAGGTTGAGCCTTGCCTCCAGCGTTCAGGACCCCTGTGAAATTATTGGTGCATTAACACATAATATAAAGTATAGATGTATATACATTAAACACAGACAATACCCTGGTGTATACTGCTAAAATGTGACACACACACCTCGATATCGAGCAACATAAATATACACATATATGTCCAAATAGTTAACCATGTACGAATATGTAACACGCCACAAACACAAGCGATCACTAAGTATATACCTGTTAATGTGACTTTAATACCGCTTCCAGTAACGAGGTAAAGCTCCTTCAGATTGTGGCAGACTGAAAAATCGTCTATACAACTGTAGCCGCCGCAACAATTCCCATCTCCAACCTGTAAGCGTACACATTGTGATATAAGATATGTGTGCATATACATGCTAGTATGTATAACACCTAATTTTCTAAGTTGAACAAAAACAATTCACATCTGCATGAAAGAACTACATATATTAATGCGTATTCATATGAGTTCATATTTGTACATGCTACTTGTCAGTATGAATATAGTTGTGAATCAGGAACACTGTGCGTGTATGTGTTCATAATTATAAGTTCACGTGTACAATTTACATATATATTGTCTTATTTATACATTTATACATAATATAAGTAGACGTGTATATATATTTACCTGCGTGAGCGTTAGAGGAGCATAAGAAGCAACAGTCCAAGACGTCTCCAAGAACGTTGGAGTATCTACGCTAGGGACTTTGACGGACGCTGTTACTGTAGCTCGCCCCGGCCGCGTTGGGATAAGTTTATTCCATGCGCATATTCCTTGGGTGTATGGCACCATGTCCGAGAGCTTGTATGGAGCCGAGGAATTCACAAACTTCAAATTCCCATCTCCTCCCAACAACTCCCATTGGACAAGAGAATTGTATGCATCACATCTCGTGTACGGAACACCTGTAAAGGATTTCAGTACTCTCTCCCCTGCGCGCGCACGTGTGTGAATAATCATACCTGCGGGCGTTGACAAACTCACAGCCACTGGAAGCACTGTCCCAACTTCACCTTCTATAGGAATTCCTTGAATTGCGGCAATAGACGATGGAACAGAGACTTCGACTTGCACCTAAATATATAGAAGAAGATTATACATATATATGCTCCTAGTAAGTGTATGCCTATAAGTAGCATGCATGCACTTACTTCATCAAAGTTTAGCAAGTCTTTTGAGGATGAAGCACGAATTACAACTTTTCCTGGTCCTTTAGTGAGGAGTTTTCCGACTGCATTAACACTGGCGATACTAGGATTCGAACTTGACCATACGTAGTCGTTTGATTTATCCCCACAACCTAATAAATACAGAAGACATTGTCAAAGTATAGCATTTAACAAATATATCTTAGAATACATACATATGGTAAATACCTTCCTAAATGTACTGTGTGAAAGTATATAATATATCAAATTCGATATACCAAATTGCGAGTATCATACATACTACTGTATTATGCAGACTCAATAACATCACAGATTGACGAAGTATACAATATATACATACACACATTACGCAAGTAGATGTACATGCGTATATCACACATTGTTTAAACATCTATCGGTTGCATTCATATATATAACAATGTACATCCATAACACGTATAGAAAGATATATATAACACCCTGTCAAAGTATATATACACACATGCACGCCCACACACACACACACAAAAACATACATCAAACAGGTATCATATGCATACCACTATATGAATGAATTAATCAGACTTAATATAAATAGCACGGGATGGCATACAAATTACAGTATAACAGAAGTATATACAGTGCTTAAAAAATAAGATTAAAGGTTACTAATTGACTACATAAGAGCGCATAACTAGTAAGTTATGTGGTATACGTATTGTATTTACAAAACAGTCCCACAGAGAAGATGCATATATATTCATATATTCTATTATAAGTGATATACCTCCTTCAGCTTTTAGTTGATATTCCTGAGATGACCCTATACTCCAAGGCAAGAAAACGTTGCGTGAATTCCCAGCATTCTCAAGTATTACTAATACTGGGCTACAAACGCTCACTAGCTGCTCCACCTTCAAGATCTATACATAAAATTTATTTAAATTAACGCTCGAATATAAATATATAGAGAGATATCATATTAAATATTGGAATGTGTATATGTAAACTCCAAATAGACACATTCCTGCATACGCACACGCACATACACACACACACACACACACACAAATACCATTACTTCGTCCTCATCTTCGTATAACAACTTGGCAATCAAGCTTGCAGCGCCTTCTTCAAGAGCTTTCAGAAGTGTCGCATTTTGCCAGCCATGTTCATAAGCTACAGCCTCAGGTACTTCCACGGCCTCCCAATAAGGCATATACGTGAATAGCAACCTCAAGTCATTGCTCTGTAATAAAACGTTTGAATTTTATAAAACATTAAACGATTAAAAGCATTTTATATCTCTCTGATATAAAACCATTGATATTTAATGATGTTTGAATTATACACTGTGCAGTATACCTGCGTCAAATAGAGCGGACGGGAACCAGATTCTAGCGAATATGCCTGAACTTGAACCACGTATTCCCGTCCTGCTACCACATACCACGTTCCTCCTGAAGTTACTGTAAACATTAAAAAACTGTATATCATATTGTATATGATGTTTACATTTAAATGAACCTTTTACACACACACACACACACACACACACACAACACACACACACACACACACATATATATTATAAATTAATATACACCTGAAGATGTAACATCCAATGAAGATCGAAAAGACGCTACTTGCTTGTCAAGTGGAAAGAGATAGAGTTCCAAGCTTGTGGGGATAACAACATGCAATGTAGCAATTTGATGATGACCTGCTTATATCTTCCAAATCAATAAATGAAGTATATTAAGTGAATAAAACTTTAACCTCGAACTTTTATGCTTATACATTGCTTATATGTATGATATCTGCAGAGAAGTTCAATCGCAAGTTCACAATATGGACATGTATATTGATAAATATATACTTAAACACACATGCATATTACCTTTAACTCTTATATCCTCAACTATGATGTTTGTAGTTCCCACAATTTTTGCAGCAATCAGAGGATTGTGACGATCTACTAGGGCCACTGTAGTGTTTGTAGCAGACCATTGGTGGTATGGAGATGGTAGTGCTATTTCTGCAATAAGTAATCCATTATATGCATGTGTGTGTGTAAAACATATTCTACTATCATGTGTATACTATATGCACATATATAATCAATAGCTGCGTCTAAATGTACATAAGCGTGTACAGATGGATACATTACTATAAGGCAATATCAGATATAGTTACATGTATGTAGGGTACTAACAAGATAAATATAGCACAAGTGATACTGCTTAGATTATATTATATTGTGTATTATATTTATTTCATAATCTAATACATGTAGACATATACTAATAAAAAAATGAGCCTTCTTGTTACTCTGGCTCGAATTGAAACAGAAGAGCTCTGCCTCTCCCTCTCTCTCTAATATGATATTATATCAAACCATCAAAACTTACCAGTTAAAACGTTCTGTCGCATAGCTCTTAACCTGAAACGGAACTGTGTACCAGGAATGACATATAGAGGAGAATGAGGCTCGAGCGATATTGCCTCTGCTACAGTTAAAACGAGAGTATCCTCCAGATCTTCCATATTTGGCTCCAACACTCTAGCTCTTACTGTCTCTTGTCCCGCACTTACTCCTCGAACAACATACAGGTCGGATCCAAAAGTCTGTTAGACCATGCATTAGACAGCTGAAATATACATATACACCACACACATGCATGTATGCATACTTTGTATAATTTGATAACGGAACTGCTAATAACTAGGCCCCCGCCACATGTGTGCATGCGTAAACCACATGTAATGAGATGAAATTCGTTTTAACAGATTTAAATATTAATAATGATAGATACAGAGTAACATACACGTGTTATATATATATATATATATATATATGCACATGAATATATCCATGCATACCATCACAACATACATTTTCTTCCAAGGCTATTTGAGTGTCAATATTTAAGTCGCTTAAAGGACTGTCTTTCAAAGGCACGTGAAGTAATCTTTGAGGCAATCCCACTCCAGCAGCTGATAATTGCCACTTGAACCTTAAACCGGCTAAAGCCGAAAATACATTATCTGCATGAAATGAAATATGTTAATAATAATAGTAATAATACACATTTGTATATGTACACGCACAGATGCACATATATACTTATACACCTGTAAAAATACTGTGGATATCATATTCTACAGGCATCATAGCAGTAACAACAAATCTACATTTTATAGCATACAAAATGATAACAGTAGCAAGTAGGAATTTCCAAAACAGCTACACCAGCGCGCACACGCAGATATGCCTAACACGCAAGCTTAGATGTATCGCAACAGAAGAATAGCCGGGGATAGACTATCGTATATATCCATACATGCGTATATATGTGTATATGTGTGCATGTGTGCTACCTTCGGCATCAAACGCACGGATACGTAAAGTTGCCCATCCATCGAGGTCGAGCTTAACAGAGTGATGAAAGATCTGAATGCGTGCTATCTTGTCCACAAATACTTCACATCTTAAAACTTCCCCCGTTATGGTATCAGTGGCGTGGACTGCAGTTGCCTGCCTATTAAGTCACAAAACATAATTATCAGGATTACAACTGAAGGTGATTACAAATATGATATAATAATATGTAAGATAACAAAGTATGCATGATAATATAGCACCAACCTCTCTTCGAACGGTGCAATGGGCGTGATTATGGCACTGGTGGAGCAACCGTTGGCTGTAGCGTTATATTCCGCTTCGAGGGAAATAATTCATGATGGTCCCATGTCCTGCATATACAAATTAATATATATACGACATTAAATGATTAATCGAGATAATATGAGTATGTATATACGCATACTCACATGTATGAAGGAAGTAAAAACATGTCAGACAATAAATCAACTATGAAAAACATTCAGAAAAAAAACATTGGCATATTGATATTTTATTGCAAACCAAAATTCTGATGTAAGCAAATCAAGTAAATTTATATCTGCATATATACACATAAGTATACACGAATTCGTTTCTGTCGCGTCTCTTGGAGTACACATTCTTGTGTGTGTGTGTCGTGTGTGTGTACATACTAAAATACACATAAAATTGACTTTGAAACCAGAAAAACGAACTTCAGCAGGAAACGCACCATCTAGCCGCTAACACACCTATATATGCTCACATATATGATAAGACACATGAAGGTAATTTGAAGAATACAGAACCCCAGATAAGAAATCCATCTTTCTTCCAATGTTGGAACACAGATATATGCATGTGCGTATATGTGAATTATCATAATCTAATACAAAACAAGTCTGTGTTCGAATGCATAAGAAAAAGTGAACATTGAATATACACATACAGAGACGCACATATGTATATAAAAACAAGCAAAACATATATAAATAAATAACATGCCAGAAAAATTGGTTGCATTTCTATCGTATTTTCGTATATATGTGTGTAGACATTGGTTTTTATTATTTATTTATTTATCTATCTGGGTTTTTCATGGCATTTTCTTCAATAGAAATACATACCAGAGGAAGCATCCATCGGTTCCTTGGAGCCGATACCGAACAGGAATAGCAGTCTTGGGAGGAAGAAGAACATTGAGATTACTGATGTGCGGCCTTCCTGCTTGCGCCGGAAACACATGATCCATCGCGATCAGCATGAAATGCACCAGCGCCATGGCTATGGCGCGACCCATTTCCCTCATGAACCCTTAAGCCCCCATAGCCATGAAGAACCCTAAACCCCTGTTCTCCCGTGGCATAATATATTGCAGCATATTCTACATCATGGGTTATACTGCATTTTGTATATATAGCAATTATATAAATGCTATATATACAAAATTATAAGTTATATATATAGCATTTCAATGTATTTGCACATATGTACAATCAAGTAATTAAATATATTATAGGAGAAAAATCACATAAACTCCTATGCCCATGGCTGTTACAAACATCTAGTAAATATATACAAATATATATCTAGAATATGCATGCACTTAGATTTATTAATAGCATCATTTTTATAATTATAATTCTAATAAACTTTTATAGTTATAATTTTAATAAATTAGTGTAATCACAAGTGACTACACACAAATGAATATATTAAGAAAGTCACTAAGTTGAGTTTTAAGTAATTTTTCTTGAATTTGGAATATTCTTCTTATAATATAATAATATTTATATAGTCTTAAATAAAATATTATATCATTATTAAAAAGAGATTTTTTTTAAAAAAAAAAGACAATAACATTAAAAGCGATAATGGATTAAGACAAAACCAAAAACATTAAATTCAAAACAACGTGAGTAAATTCATTGTGACATTGTAACACCAATTAATTTATCAAGCATTAATAATATTTTTGTTAACATTAATTTATATTTTAAATTTTTAAAGAAATTTAATGTTTAATTGGCATTGAGATTTATTTTGACATGAAAAACCCATAGTTAAAAAGTAAAATTAAAATTATTAGTTATAATTTTAAAATTTAATTTTAAAATCAAACAGTATGATTAATGTAATATTAAAATTACATAATATAATATGGCTGGTTTAAAAATAGAGAATACAACTTAATAATTTTAATTTCATTCTAAATTTAATTATAAAATAGCCATAGTAACTATAATTTAGTATTATTAAAATAGCCATAGTATCTTAATAATTTTAATAATCTTAATGTACTATTTACTTAATCTTGTAAGTTTTAAATTTAATACTAATAATTTTATAATTTTAAAATTAAATTTAGAAAGATAATGTACTATTAAGATTATTAATAATTATAATTTTAATAGATAATATCTTAATTATAAAATAGCCATAGTAAATTGATAATTGTTTACATCGTATGAGAAATTTGAATGAAAGAACATATACACGTATTTACATCTATATATAATATAGTTATAAAATTTCTATAATATATATAATATATATATAATATAATATAGTTATATATAATATAGTTATAGTTATATAGTTATATATAATATAGTTATAGTTTTATTATAGTTATAGTTATTTATATATAATATAGTTATTATTTAATATATAACCCACATGTACACATACATATAATATAGTCACACAAATGTATATATATATATATTTTCAACATATATAATAAAGAAACATATAATATGTTTTTAGTCATTAAATTATTCAAATATTACACCAAAGGACAAATAATTGAGTTGAGGGTTAAATATATATTTCACAACAACTAGATATTGATTGCCTAAATTATATTTTATATTCATTATTAAATGCTTTTCAAGAAAAAAAAATAGTAATAATAACAATATATATTTAAAAATTTACAAATGTTAGTTGTGCAGAACAAGACAAGAAATTGAATCGAGTGGAATTTTATTTTTTAAGACAACTTAATAAATTATAAACAAATGAGATATATATTAAAATTTCAAAATTTTATTAAACATCACACAAAAATGCTTTATGTAATCTATACAAAGAATATATCACCTTCATCAGGTTTCCAATTAGAGCTTTCCTCTTTCCCTTGCTTATACAGATGCGAACAATTAAAATAAGAAAAAAAGAAATAAAAATTGAAAAAAAAAATTAATAAAAATTAAAGGATCGTCGAGCCACACTATTTATGCGAAAAGAGCTCTGTAGAAACGCAAATGTTCAGTTGAAACTCTAAACACTTGTATATACAAAAGGTGTGTGTGTGTGAGAGAGAGAGAGAGACGTCCATTCACGCCTCCCAAGTCATATCTACCAGTATCTATGTATATAAATATAAATATTATATATGTACAGTACACGTATAACACACACACAAATAAACCATATACATATGCATACATGTAAAGACACTTTAGGGAAAAAGCTATTACTTTACTGTATATAAAGATTAAAGGTATGACAAGTATTACACACACATATTCTCCACTTTGAGAAAGAACATGGACAATAAACTTAAAAGCTTATAGATGCAATAATTACGTTATGTACATAAGGATATGGAAAATGTACACACATTATATGTGTATGAGTTTCTATAACTTCCAAATATATTATATTTATTATATAATAATTGAAGGAATGTACCTCTCCCAGTCTGTCTCAATAGCTGTAGTGGTGGCTGGTTCGGAGGAAGGTGCTACTAGACTTCCCACAGGCGTTTCGAACGTCTCCCATTTTGTAGTCACGATAGCTGCCCTGCTCGTTTCCGCATTTGGCGATGAATTCTTCACTTTCAAAGCATCTAGTGCCTCCACAAATTTCTGTACTCTCCTCACCTAAAGACCACAATTATATGTAATGTGTATACAAACATACATACACTTATGTGTATCATACACATGGACACACAACAACTATGTATAGTGACTTTAACTGGGCATATACTTATTAGTTTGTATCTGCTAAAATTCTAAAATATCAGTTTCAGAAACCCAGAAGCCTGCAAATGCATACAAACGTAGCCCTGTTTGCATAGATGTGCTGTACGGGTGAATTTGTACATACATTATACCGTCTTGTAGCGTACTATACCTATACAATACGGATATGTATATTAACTTGACACATACAGTTAACGTAACATGTTATACAAACAATACACTATATATATATATACACACACACACACACACACACGAAAGATTCTTACTTGGATTCTTCTCTGTGTTTTAGCTTCACCATAAGCTTCAATACCATCAAGCTTCAACAACAGCATCATCAATCCCTCAGTTAGCGTCTCAAATTCCGAATCCGGCACCTTTTCCTCTTATGAACATCGCTCTCTATTACCAACACCTGGAAACGAACTGTGAGGATCTCTCTCTCCCTTTCTCTCTAAGCATACCCGTTCTGCAAGCTTGTCGACTTCAGATTTGATAGCAGACACAGCTCTGTTAGCTCTGGTGACTCTCTCATTGTGTCTAGACTCCTCCTGTCTCCTCTCTCGACTCTCCGGATCTTCAATAAGAACCACTTTGGCCTTGTCTTTCACGCCCACCAAATGCAAAAAATCCCCACTATCCTTTTCTTTCCCTCTGTAGAGAATTTCTGCTCCCTAGCCTGCAACCCAGTAGGCTGTACTAACAATTTCTTCAAATCCCCTGTATAAACCCATGTTAGCTCTCTCTCTTCTCTCACAATAAGATCTGAGAAACCCACCAAAAGTAGCATATGGAGATATACTAACTTCATGGTAGACAGCCCCATACGACACCTTGACACGAATCATCGGCCCGGAATTGCTCTGCTCCGCATTCTCGTCCCTCTTCTGGACCAACATTCCGCCGGGCCGCATTTCCCACTCAATCTTCTCCGGTGGAACCGCCGGCATTTCCTTCCTCTTCGACTTGGAATCCCTCATCTCTGTGAAGAATCTTGAATTACCCCTAGATCTGTCTCTAATATGTGAAAATCCCATCATAGCCTGTCTAAAATCTGCATGTTTTGCCAAGACGGATGAAGATCTCCGATAATTGGCGCTAAATATGGAGGAAATACAGACACTTACGACCAACCTAGCTGAGAAGAAAGGGCCACCATGGTGGGCAACACGTCGCTTCGCAAGCAATAAAGCTCACCAGAAACTGCGACACACAGCGACAGTCGCCTAGAGACTCCCGGACGCCATAGCCGCGACCTCCCTCTCCCTCCCGCTCCTCACTAACCCTAGCACAATAGCCCTGCATTCTCTGCATTTGCCCTAATTACTCCCTCTGCTGCCATAGCCAGGACGGCATCCAACGGATAAAACCTCTCCACGTGCGCGGTATCCAACTTACTAGTCTCCGCCGTGGAATCTAACGGACAAAAGCTCACCACGTGCACGGTATCACACGAGCCAACAAGAGCCGTTGATTTCTTGGACCATCGGACAGTCAGTAACTAGTAACGCACGTGTACAACGTAAATGTCGCTCAGTCACATTTTACCATGCAACGTCAGTGAATACTTTGTTTGTTCTCTTGTGGTGTAAACAAATTAAAAACAAAGTTCACTTTTTACATAGATTAGAATTTCCTAAGATTCGGAGAATATTATATTATTTTTTAAACATAACACATCGTCATAGAGCACTCGATCTATAAAGTTTAGATCTATATGATTAAATTATGATAAATTTTTAAACATAAATAATTATATACATGCTTCCTTCTTAATGGAGGAGAATGGTCCATTAAGCATATATCATGATGGTTGCTAAAAGTGTATGGTAAACACGGATATAATAATAATCAAATTTAATTAATATAACTAAAATCACGGTGTAAACTTGCTATAACATAGAGCACCTGATAAAGTGTGTATATCATATGCATAACTGTAGTAAACATAGATATAAGCAATTTAAATATTGAATAAATATATTTAACCAATAATGTTACACATCTAAACTGTACTTGGTGTAAACTTAGATATGCACAGTTTTTCTAGTTATTAATCATTTTAGGCATTAAGTATAGATATATAAGACGTGCGTCTCTTAGTTGATTAACATAAATCATGATAAGGACTATGAATAGAGTTTAATACGACGATGTTCATTTAAATATTAATTTATATATAAATTATTAAATATTGTAATAAAAGTAGTGAAAAATGAAATTTAACATTTACACGATATTGGTCAGCCAATGGATGCATCAGACATCAAATCTCAACATCCAACACTTGTCTTGTATATGCAGCGTATACAGGCTTTGTCATAAAACGTGGGAACAGTATAGAGTAGTTATACTATTATATGCTTTACTTTATATACACATACACATACGTATAATATATATATATATATAATATATATATATATATGTTTACCTTGAACTACGCATCCGTCGAATCTCCGCGATTTACCAGCAAACAGCTTTACAGTCCACGTAGCCCGAGAATATCCTAGAGAATATTAAATATATAAATATTAAAGAAACAGTTTAAGTGTCGTAAAAGTATGTATATATATATACACACCGACACACGTATAAAGTTGAAAAATATAATCTATTCTTCTCGTTGAGACGTCACAAAGCAAATACACTTGCCACCAACCAGCTTTCGTGCATGGTGCTTGACCTACCTGTCAAAGTTCACATTAGACACACGCACACAACACACACACACACACACGTAGCATGTAGGATGTACATGTTCTCTCTCTCTCTCTCTCTCTTCATATACAGACACACACATACGTCCACAGTAAGCTAAAAGAGACACATGACGTTGACTGTGTATGTTAACGTGTCCCTATAGAAAGATACATCTAAGATAGGAACATGGATTACTGAGAATAGTTACTATATATATATATACCATGATACTCTCACTAAGACGTAAGCACATACGCTTATGTATATTATACTTTGTAAGTGCCACTATACAAATCTAGTAGTATATAAATAATTCCAAATTCTATTCTACCAAAATATATTACTTGTGTGTGTGTGTCTGTCCACTTACCAAAAAAGATAAAGAGGTGCCAGTTTGCTAGTGAGCATCTTCATCAAATCCAGGACAAGCAGAGTCCATGTCCTCTTCAGAATCATACTGCAATAGCAAGACAAGGTGTAAATAGCTAGCTTTATTTTGAAATTGACATATAACAAATATGTCTATATTAACATAACTTATACATATACATTTATTATTAACTCCTACCTTACATCCACAATATATGCAGTAGAAAAACTTGCTTCTTAAAATGTTCAGTATTCGCAACAGGTCCTGCAAACATTTCATTATTTGTAATATAAACATTATTAAAAAAACGATAGATAAAACGTAGATTACAAAATCTTTAATACACATACATAGCCACTAGATTAGAACGTTAATCTTATATGTATATGTTATATTATATGCATATTCATTTACAAGTTAAATATATGTTCATATTCACTCATTATTGAACATTAATATGTTATAACGGTAATATATTATAACTGTTATTATTAAGGTTTACCTCTTCTGTAATAGTTTGTTCTTCCTCAGTGTCACTGTCATCTTCACCTGCAAGTTCTGAAGAATATTCTCCCTGTTTTCCTGTGGACTCCTCAAGCTGAATCAGCACAGCTAATGCCTTCTTGAAGTCGCGGAATATCCTCCCAGCATGCCATGAGTTTTTTTGCCGGTCAAGGAAATCCCTTTGGCTGATTTCCACCATCTTTCTCTTCAGATCCCTTTGCATTTCCTAACATCAATAAAAGTTTAAATTTTACATTACTTGTGTGAGCGTGAGCGTGAGCGTGTGTGTGTGTGTGAGAGAGAGAGAGAGAGTTTTGATAGCACACAAATAAACTGTGATATACATACATATTGAATATTATATTAAAATGGGTTTCCGAACATGGTTCTTAACAGCAACTCATACATAACACACAGCACAAACACATACAAATATAGAACATCGGTGTTATCACGTGAAACATGAGAAACTAAGAATATGTCTGTGTGTGGATGTGTGTAAATACTAATTAATACACCACACACACACACACTGATATAACATACCTGTTGCCTGGACCTTTTAGCCTGGTTTCGCCTTTCTATCTCGTCGACTCCAAGCCCTGTTCGCTTGCTTTTTATTTCAAGCTTCATTGGCTCTAATGTTCCTTGCCCATGCTTCCCAAGGGCATCACCTATAATATTATGTATATACTATCTATCTATCTATCTATCTATCTATCTATCTAATATATATATATATAAACATCTGTGTATAACTGTGTTGTAGTAGCATACAGAAAGGAAGAGATACATACATAACAGCCTATGAACACCGATAAGCTTAAACATAGATAACACAATTTACACATGAAAAGACACATACATGTAGAGTGTACAAGTACCTGGCTTGTAGCCCATCTGTTGGAGCATTTTAAAACCAATGTTTGATGATGGTATTGCACTATTTAGTCCCTCCATTAGTTGCTCTTTCTCTCTTTCTGTGCTCGTTCGCGGCTTTCTTTGCGTTTCTCTTTCCAGCTTAACGTCTCTTTGCCTTTCTTCTGCCACTTGCCTGCTAATAAACTGTATACCATCTACATATACGTATAGTATGTGTACATAATGCCAATATATACACAGACATAACCATTTATATATGTATGTGTAGACAACTTGTGGCACTCACAAAACTTAATTAAGACATCACTACAAACATTAAATGAGGTATGATCTCTTCTACGTGTGGAAATAATACATGCACAGTATATTATCTGGAAATCGTAAATAAAAAACCAAAAAAATGGAGACAACAGAAAGAACTCTCTCTTTCTCACACCCACACACACACACGCATACATCAGGAGGTGTATTCTTCTTCTTATCATCGGATGGGAGGAGCTTTGGATCAATGAATCGCGCAAGATCGCCCATGTAGTCGACTTCTTCCCCTTCCATCTCTGCCACAAACCCTAGAAGACAATGTAAAACCCTAAACAAAACAAAGGAAATTAAAAATGTAATAAAACAAACTTCACTTGTTTCATACTTACATTATAAACATAAATTTTTTAATATATGTATGTGTAAGCTTTATATATATACATATAATCATAGTATTTATATATTTATTTGTTTATAAAGTTTATAAGCAAATAAATCACATCAGATATAGATAATATAGATATTTATAATTATTACTTAATTGTAAATATTTAATCATTTAAAAATGTAAAACTTAAAAAAAATTAAAAAATATCAGGTAAGTATATTTATTATGATAGAATTTCTTATATATTTACATGCATGTTATGTGTATATTATGTATGTGCGTGTGATGGCGTGTACATATGTCTGTGATGGTAATAAGTAGTTCTCCATGTTCAGGGTTAGGTTCCAAGGATATCCTAGGTATATTTCATTAGTCTTCAACCTAGGGTTCATAGGTTCCAGCTATGGCGTCTTCTTACCGTTTTAAGCTTGGGAGCGGCAAGGCCTAAGGACGCATTCCAGATTTCTGAAGGCGACGCGAGAATCTTGGAGGGTTGTATTGATAATGAAAGCAGTTTTTCGGGTTCCTCAACGTGATACTAGAAGGTGAGGGAATTCAGGGAGATACGCGCGGGATTCGTGTCGAGGATCGGCCGGCGTTTCTCAAATCGTTGAAGGAGTGCGAGACGTATAGTGCTGTGATAAGTCTTCTTCAGCCGCTACATCCAGACCCAGCAAAGGCAGCAGGAGGCTTATCGGAGGCAGGACATGGCTGCGGCCAAGAAGGCTTGGAAGCTGCCTCACACTGGATATGAGGATGTGCTCGATCTTTTGGGGAAGTGCCTGAGGGAAATGCGTCTTCGTGGGATCCGACTCAAGTACGTTCCTTTGGCACCTATTATCCAGAGCAGCGGTTGGGGCAAGTCGAGACTGGTGTGTGAGCTATGGCGCCAGGACATGTATGTCTTGTACATATCCTGCCTCAAGAGGAAGAGCACGGGCTTTCCCCGTCGTACCCCATTTCTTGCGGACCTTGTGGAGAAGGCAGAGGCAGATGAGTTGAGCGTTGTTGTACTTATAGGCAGTATCATCTCGGTGCTCAACAAATCCTCCAAGAATTGTCAAGAGTGGATCAATTCCCAGATGGAAAACGAGGAGATTGCTTCAGAGATAATGTCAGATACAACAATATCATGGATAACAAGGTAGTCAACAATAGTCATCGCACCTTCTGGTGACCTTGCTTCTTACTACAAAGAATGCACAAAGTCTACGGAGGCTTTTTAGCACAACACCTGGATCCTCTAGCAAAAGCAGAAGTTCCTGCTGCTCTGCGTGGACGAGGCAGGTGAACTCTCGTCTCAAGTTTGTAAGCTTCAGGAGGATGCTCAAGTACGTGCCTTCGAGAAACTGCTTTTTCAGCGTAGCGCTTGGGACGGACAGGACCGTGGCAGACTTGGCCGCATCTTACGAGGACGATCCAAGTTCACGAGTGAGACTATTGAGTGGCACTCACCAGCTGTATGACCCAATCTGGCTGGTAGGTAGAAGCGATGTGCTGGTCACAACTGGAGATGGCGAGACCAGTCCAAAACAAGTTTTGCAATATGGACGGCCTCTTTGGGCTGCCTACATGAGATGCGTTGAGCAGATAACCAGGTGAAGCAACCATTGACTAGCTAAGAAGAAGCTGCTGGGAAAGGATGTCAACTTAAGAAACAGATTGGGTGACTAGGGACGTTGCGGTTGCCGTTTTTGCATGTCTCATTGGACTCGACGTCGTTGCATGGGGGACACTGCCACAACAACTCGCTGCTAGGCACATGAGGACTATAGTCAAGATCTCTAAGGACCGGAAAAGGGTGTGTGTGTGTGTGTGACAAACATGGGATATACATCATTTACATGTGTAGATACTGTAATATTATTCTTTGTTTCAGGTATACACGGCTTCCGCTGCAGAGCCTGCTCTTGCTGCTGCAGCTGCGACATTACTTCACTACAATCGGATGCTTACTTGTGCAAGTTTGTATCCAAGCTGATCGAGGTTTGCGTAGACGGGCTGGTGCTAGAAGGTGTTCGTGGGGAGATCGTGGCCAGACTTGTCATGCTCTTGGCCATGCACGAGTGCACGAAGTCGGAAAATTACATCAAGCCTGTCACCCTTTCCGAGTACCTGAAAACTCTATTCGGCAAGAGATTGTGAAGAAGCTCAGAGACAACGCTGTTCCGTTGAACAGCACGGTTTTCTTCAATTGTTTCCTTCCCACCACAACGGTGCCTTCAAACGAGCAATCTCTGGAGTACTACAAGAGAGGCGCTGCGATATATGCAGAAGGAACCAACATGCTCTAGACATTATCCTTCCGTGTCGTTCTTTGCGGCAAGAACAAGAACCCAGTCCAGCCAATAAAGAGTTCACAAGAGTTTTCGTGAGGATTCTGAGCTTGGTTCAAGGTTAGTACACATGGGGTTTCTTGGTTTACATAACTGAAGTGATTTTTTTTTGGTAGTATCGCGGCACAGGTGAAGAATCTTAGGGAGCATTCCAGCAACAAAGCTGACGAAAGCTTGATACCCAGGAATGGGTGGACCATTCAATGTCCATACTTCTGCAAGTTGGCTCGAAAATGAACAGTGTGGAGGTAAAGGCGGACTGTGTAATTGCGGAAGGCTTGGATTATGGCTTCATCAAAGATAAGAAGCTGAGGGATTTGCTGCGGGTCCTTGCCACTACATGTGAAGACATATTCAGGATTCGACTGATTTGGAGAGGAAAGTGTTGCAGGGTTTAATCCCTCTGGGATATATTCAGCATGTGGACAAGGAGGAGGAGGAGACTGTGAAGAAGAGACAACGTAAAACACTGGCTTGAGCTCCCGCCTGACCACGAAGAAGCCGAGGCGGAGGACCACGGTGAACCTGAGGAAGATTGGTCGGAGGATTAATATTTTCAACTTGTATTACGCAACCGTTTGGATTTAAGAAAATAGACAAATGGACTAAGTTCCTACATTATGTTTCATATTGAAAGGTATGTTACATGCTTGGACTATTGAAAATGACCATTATTTATTATTAGGTGTTAAAATAATATGAAAGATAAGATACTGTAATAAATTAAATACTAGATTAATAAACATTATGAAATCTTCACGTTTCACGTGTAGTGCGACATATTTCATATGTATGTGATATATCATTAAAAATGTTAAATTGTTTTTCAATTATAAATTATTTAGCGTTCGTTCTAATTCAATAATAATAATGAAACATGTTTAAACACGTCGTTAGTAATGACCATTGATTCAACCATTCTGAGTGCCTCCTTTTCCGTAGTCGTGTAATTTTCTTTTGCAAGGGCTAACCACTGACTCGCGTAATATAATAGTCAATCTTTTCCGTTTTTTGTTATCCGTTTGTGTTAATATACATCCAATAGCATACGATGATGCGTCCATTCTCATGCGGTCTTTATTGCACGTTCTGCCATTTTGTAATAGCTGTCCTGATTGTATTGAGGACTCATGCCTGAGCCTACGAAAAGCCTCAATCTTCTTCTTCTGCCGTAATTTCTCTTTAAATTCCAACACTCCTTTGGGTATCAGTCTACTCATCCTGGTACATTCTACAACACATTATCAATTACCCACTAACACGACCATCCCTCCATAGTTGCCATATGTTGAACCTCGCAAACCTACCATCTGCACATAGTAGAAATTGCCATCGACAAACCCGTATTAAAGGTTTTATTGAAATAAGATAGAGAAGAAATCAGACATCAGAAGGTCAGGAAAGGATAAGGATGACAAGGTGTATAGCATGCAGCAGTATTATGGATCTCGTCACAGTACTGAGAAAAGGAATAGTATACATCAAAGTAGAAATACAAGTAAGAGACATATAAAGAGAGAAAGGAAACTTATATTATGTTCGCACATAGCACATGGTACAAAATAATAGTATACTCGAGATACCTTTCTAGTCCTAATCTAGTCTATTTATACCTGTACTCTAAGTCCCGTACTACCAATTATAGTAATTACCTCTTAGTCTTATCCATTCAGTTACAGTAACTCCTTCTTATCCTTATCCAAGTATGCCGTACTCCGCCTGTATCCTATTGCAGTAATGACTCACCCATATTACGCTAGTGACTTGTACTCCAATATATTCTTCCCACTCTCGGTTTTCAAAAATATATATTGTTTTTGGTATTTTTCCCATTATATTTACCCATGAAATAACAAGAAATCCAATAAATGTCTAAATGTCCAACGATGATCCTAACAGTTCCACTTCCACCGATATCTTCCATAGAAGTTGGTTGGCATGTAAGTTGGGTTTTTGTGTTTATTTATTAACTAATAAAACCTTTTTCAAATGAAGGTTTATCCAAAGAAGTACGGTGGCACCACAAATACCCCTCGCTAGTTTATTTTTTGGACAAGTAATAGTTGCTATAATGCTGAATGTTAAGGTAGGAGTGTGTGTGTGTGTGTGCGCGCGCGCGCGAGCATGAGTGATTGAGATAGACATAACAATTTATCTGTCTTATTCAGGTAATGTTCAAACGAGCCTGCGTCTATCCCTGGGGGCCATCAAGAAGAGGTTATCCTCAGAGTTCAACAAGTACATATAAACATCTTCATTTGTTGCATGAACATGGTTTTCCTAATTATGACTATAAACAATGCAGGTTTTGGAATTTGGAATCTCTGGATTAACAACATACCAATTGGTTACTGGGAAAGGGCAGGACTAAATGAGGAGCAAGGGAAGTCCACGTGGGAGGAGAGGTTACCTATGGTGTAAGTCTTAACTTGTGTGCGTGTGTGAGAGAGAGAACCAATTACATTATTGTGTAGGTGCCAAACTTGCCTTCCTGACGGAACAATATATGCATGGGCAGCTGTAGGGACTCGTTACAAGGTTTGGGAAATGCAGCATATTACAGGGAGCTCGCCATGGAAGGGCTACATGTGCCTGAAGAAGACATCTTTTGTGTCTTACATGAGTTCACCTTGTTATACGATTAGCCAGTTTAGTGGTTGGATTCATTGCATTGCTTTCAATATTATACACACATATATCATATAATATTTATTTCAATACATAGTAATATGAAAATTCTTTAAATACATGCATGAGGTTTTATGCAGTAATCTTCTTTTTTGGACTAGTCATAATATAATATATATACTCTTACAGGTTTTGTCAAATATTTATTCATTATGCTAACTGAGTAACAATGAGTATTACACGTACATGTTTGTATCTTGTATATTAAAATAGACGTGTAAGTATATACACATACATATATACTTTGAATATACATTTACGAACATGCATACAATCTTGGTTAACCTTCACAGTTGTTTTGCAAAAATATAATAAAAAAAACTAAATAAGATATGAAATCATGGTGCTAATTTAATATTACAACGGGTGACACGTGGAGCTGCCCAATAATATTTTTTTCCCATGTATATGGTAGGGTACTATTTGTATGTATGAATATGTGAACGTAGTAATTATATTCTATGTAAGGATATTAATCTTTATGATTTATATTGAACTTTAAATTTTAGATATATATTATTTAATTAACTTAATGTAATTATTTAATTTATATATGCATATCTTATATTATGTAATTAATATTTAGAGATGCACGTGTCGTAAACGACTACACGCGTGGCAAATGGAGAATATAATAGCAATCCTAGGTTTTGAGTCAGTACGGCGGTTGCAAGGAAGATGGGAATCTTGGGCGAAAAGGAGGTTTCATTTTATTCTAGTATATTCGTAGATATTCCAGAATATTCTAGCATATTCTAGAATATTCTCAAGAATATTCTAGAATATATAAGTTTTTTTAATATGTCGACTGGCTTAATATTTGCCGACCAACAAATTTTTAGAAATTTTTTGAATACTTTATAAAAAAGTTCAATAAGTTACTATTCAAACAAAGCATTTTATGTAAACCATTTATCTTTGTAGTCATGAACTTTACTGCAATTCACTAGCAAACGGTGGACCTCCATCTCACTGAGCAATCGCCTTTGTAGAAAATATGTGACGTCCGGGTTCAAGCCAAGCACATGGCTGTAGACGAAGTACATGTGTACACATGGGCTCCAACTTTTGCTCTTCTGAAAGGTACAACTGCATGTAGGATAAGTATTAATAGTCACCTTTGCAGAGTCATTTCCTGCGACAAACAAACCTCCTTCGTCCTTAACTGTCACTTCAACATTTCTCACACGACCTAAAAACGTCTTGGCCTTGTGGAAATTCTTCTCTTGTTCCTTAGACATTTTTGTTGGAGTCCGGACCATACGTCCTTCGAAAGGTGGAATTGTTGTAGATCCAGCTCCACGTGGTGGCGATGGTGTTTTGTCCTTCTGACCCTCATCTACTCTTCCTGCCGTCCCCTGTAAACCTTCCAGAACAAAGCCTGCATCCTGTAGTTCTCTGACCTCCTCACTTGTCAGCTTCGTTTTTCCCGTTGGTGGTGTTGGAATTCGTGACTGAAGAATTTTGCCGTTTGGCCGTGAAACACCCTGAATCTTTTGGGCAGAACCACATCATCTGTTGTACATACTCCTCATTCCCCAAGGCATCTGTACATTCGTTTTCCATAGAATCCTGGTGCTGGCACTCTGCTTGGATAACCGATTGGTTTTCCACACAGAGCAGTTCCTTCCTGATTCATCCCCAAACACTTAACCTTACTGGATGCTCCGATTCGTCTGATGGCCCACTCTGTTTGAGCAATCTCTCTCTCCAAAACCTCTTCGAACCTTAACCTCTTTCTCCTGTTGTTTTGGACCACCCGCTCTGTGTACTCTACATCATGTCTGTGTGAACGTCGAGCATCAGACTGTTCTGTTCCTGTGACTGTTCTCCTAACAGTTTGCACTCGAACGTTAGTGGTACTGTGAACTCCGGGCTGGTCAAGTGTTCCTCGCCTTCCACCAGATTGATAATTGTTGATGGAGATACACTTTTCCCCTCAGAGAGTTTGCGTTGCACTCGTTTCAACAGAGTTTCCTTCGAAGGACCTGACCCTGTATACCTCCCTTCTATTGCCGCTTTCACCTTCGCACTCTGCATAACTGCATCGGTGAGGTCTAACATTGTCGCCTCCAGCAGTGGTACTCTTTTGGCCAATCTTGCTCTTCTTGCTCTCGTGTGAATCACTTCAGCATTGTTTGTAGTTGGAACGCTCGCGAGTCCTTCTTCTGTCATGTCTCCCAGTTCCGCCATGGAGATGTGGTCCTCATGCCTGATCCACCAAGACAGCCATGTCTTCAAAGCTCGAATGTTTGACGCTCGTCCTTCCCAAAAAGACTCGAGAATTGCTAGTTGTTCTTTCTTAGATTGTTCATTCAGTGCTAGGCCAGGCACGAGCAAGCTTCATGTGTTCTTCGCGATGTTCTTCTGCGATCCATTTCTTTGTCACCTGACGCACGGATTGCATAAAGTGAAACAGACAGCTTCTTTCCCTCCCTTTCATCTTTTCTCCGTTGTTGAATACTTGGCGCAAGGCTATCCATATCGCTCCAGCCTCATCCGACATGAAACCAGCAAAGTTGACATTCTCCAAACCCTTCTTACAAACCTCTAGCATTGTGTTCAAGAACTTCAGCACTGCAACATTATCTTCGCGGCACATATCTGCGTAAGCTATAGTCACCATGGATCTGACACTGTAAGAGAGCATTAGATAACAAAGATTAGAAAGTGTTATGAAGAGTTCTACAACTTACAATGGGTCATAAAGGTGTATTCCAATTGTCGCCCAGTCTGGTATACGGTGCGTGTGGTCCAGAACAACCCATTGATCATGAAGGTCTCCTCCACTTTGACACCTTCTGATGTAGTCAACTCCTGAACCCGGTCCCTCAACTGTCATTTTGAAGATCAGAGGCTGCTCCTCAGCACCATGCAGTTCCATCCCTGGAACATGTATGACGTGAATGAAAGGTATTGGCAACTTTGTCTTCAGCTCCAGAAGACCCTCGTAACCCTCTCTAAAGTGTGTCTCCTTCTGTCTTGATTGTGTAATCCAGTCCCGAGTCCTAAAGAAAGGTCACGTCAGTGTGTAGAGATCTAAAGAAAAATACCTTCGATGGTTTGTTAGAGGTTCAAGTTTTGAGAGTAAACCAGTGTACGAGACTTCTCCTTCTTCCTTGAAAAGTTCTTCAAAGATGAGCTCACGCGCAGCTTGAAACTCAATCACTCGTTGATTGGTTGCGGACTGCTCTTTACCACGTTGCTGACACTAGATCTGGCACGCTGAACGTTTGAAGCTGACACTGAGGGGCTGACTGGATGCTGATGAACACCTCTGTGAATGAACAACCTTGTAAAAGAAATGTCGTCTGGCAGAATGTAGTACACATAAGCCGGACAAGTGTGCACTAGCAATGGCTCCTCTCCACAATGCTTACATTTCATGCCTATTACTTTGCCTGTCTCAGTTGTCTTTGCCTTCTCCACAGCACCCTTGAAGTGACATTCATTTGCTTTCTTCTCAAAAGCCAAGTAGGGGCAGGTAGGATTGATGCATTTGAGATGTCCGACACATGAAACTTCGACTAACTCGTGCTGGAACATGTCAGTGGTTGTGCTCGGGTGTGTCCAATGGTAGCAGCCATCCTTGCGATTCATCCCCAAGTACTTCTCTGTGCTTTCTTTCTTTGGGGGAAGTTCGTAAATGACATTTCCATTGTATATCTGCGGTAGTTCAAGACTCGTTTAACTTCAATTTTTTTCTTTGCGGCTCAATTATCGCATCACAATGTTTTTTTTTTCAGAGTTAATGTGTCTTCCCATTTGTGTCGGAATCCCAGAGATAAAGGGTCTTCCCATTTGTGCCGACTGAGAGTGATGGCACCATCCTGGTTCAGTCGGCAGCCATAAGGTATTTTCGATTTGTTTATTTTTTTCTTTGCGGCTCAAGTATCCGTATCACAATTTTTTTTTTCCAAAGTTAATGTGTCTTCCCATTTGTGCCGACTAAGAGTGACGGCACCATCCTGGTTCAATCGGCAACCACAAGGTATTTTGAATTTGTTTATTTTTTGCTTTGTGGCTCAAGTATTTCTTTTTACAGAGTTATAATGTTAACTTAATAAAATGGCAAATATGAATTCTATACTTTGTATGATGGAAAGAAAAGAAAAGAACTAACCTTTGTGATACACCAATCGCATGTGTTACTGGCAATAGTGGCATATATTCCACCCTTATAGTTAGTTATCCTTATATAACCTTAACAAATCCTTTTTGGAATGACAAAAAAGGATTCAACAATCCTTTTTTGGAATGGCAAAAATAGAACGTGATTAACACTTGATTAAGAATATTTATGAAAATGATTAACACTAAATCCTAAATCGTTAACTAAACCTACCATAATAAATTAAGGATTTGTCTACAAAAAAGTACATATATACTGCATGCCAATAATATAAAGTTTATAGAATTAACAAGTTGGTTAGCCCTTGCCTTTTGTAACACAAAGGTTGTGGGTTTGATTCCTGTTAAGTTAATTTTTTCACACAAAGGGTTTAGGAACGTCATTACCTAGTTAAGCAGGGAGGTTGCGTGTTCGAGTCCTGCTAAGTTAATTTTTTCACACAAAGGGTTTAGGAACGTCATTACCTGGTTAAGCAGGGAGGTTGAGTGTTCGAGTCCTGCTAAGTTAATTTTTTCACACAAAGGGTTTAGGAATGTCATTACCTGGTTAAGCAGGAACGTCATAACCTGGTTAAGCACGGGGTTAGGGACGGATTAGGCAGGAGCAGGTTAAGGACGCGATTAACACTTTACTAACGCAGGTCAATATGCAGCACATGCCAATATGCTCTCATGTTTATAGAATTGACAAGTTGGTTAGCTCTTGCGGTTTGTAGCGTAGAGGTTGTGTTGTTAACTTACTTTCTTTCCCAGCCAAGAGTTTAGGAACGTGATTAGCTGGGACGGCGAGGTAAGGAACGTGATTAGCTGGGACGGCGAGGTAGGACAATTAGCTGGGACGGCGAGCTAGGACAATTAGCTGGGACGGCACCATCCTAGCTCGCCGTGTGAGAGGGTCGGCACCAATTAGCTAGGACGGCGAGCTAGGACAATTAGCTGGGACGGCACCATCCTAGCTCGCCGTGTGAGAGGGTCGGCACCAATTAGCTAGGACGGCGAGGTCGGCACCAATTAGCTGGGACGGCGAGCTAGGACAATTAGCTGGGACGGCACCATCCTAGCTCGCCGTCTGAGAGGGTCAGCACCAATTAGTTGGGACGGCACCATCCTAGCTCGCTCTCTGAGAGGGTCGGCACCATCCTAGGACAATTAGCTGGGACGGCACCATCCTAGCTCGCTCTCTCTGAGAGGGTCGGCACCAATTAGTTGGGACGGCGAGCTAGGACAATTAGCTGGGACGGCACCATCCTAGCTTGCTCTCTGAGAGGGTCGGCACCATCCTAGGACAATTAGCTGGGACGGCACCATCCTAGCTCGCTCTCTGAGAGGGTCGGCACCAATTAGTTGGGACGGCGAGCTAGGACAATTAGCTGGGACGGCACCATCCTAGCTCGCCCTCTGAGAGGGTCGACACCAACCTGTCTCAGTCGGCAAGATATGCTCTTCTACATCTTTGTGCCGACTGAGAGGGTCAGCACCATCTAGTTTGAGTCGACACCAACCTGTCTCAGTCGGCAAGATATGCTCTTCTACATCTCTGTGCTGACTAAGAGGGTTGGCACCAGCTAGCTTGAGTCGGCAGCCACAAGGTTAGTCATCTTTGATTTTTATTTTTTATTTTATGAGATCCTAGCTCACCGTATGAGATGGTCAGCACCAACCTGTCTCAGTCGGCAGGATATGCTCTTCTACATCTCTGTGCCGACTGAGAGGGTCGGCACCAGCTAGCTTGAGTCGGCAGCCACAAGGTTAGTCATCTTTGTTTTTTTTTTTTATTTTAGGAGATCCTAGCTCGCCGTCTGAGAGGGTCGGCACCAACCTGTCTCAGTCGGCAGGATATGCTCTTCTACATCTCTGTGCCGACGGCACCAGCTAGCTTGAGTCAGCAGCCACAAGGTTAGTCATCTTTGTTTATTTTTTTTTTTTTAGGAGATCCTAGCTCGCCGTCTGAGAGGGTCGACACCAACCTGTCTCAGTCGGCAGGATATGCTCTTCTACATTTCTGTGCCGACTGAGAGGGTCGGCACCAGCTAGCTTGAGTCGGCAGCCACAAGGTTAGTCATCTTTGTTTTTTTTTTATTTTGTCTCTTAAGCAATTGACTTGTGTGTTTGCTTTCCAGAGTTTACAAAATGGTGAGAGCTTCAAAACGTCTACTAGAGACTGCGCCTGATGAAGAGCCACGGGAAGAGAAGAGGATATCGAAGCAAAGCGAGGCAAGAGAGGAGAACCATCTAATGTAGCAAAGGAGGATCCTCCAGTGACTTAGTCTGAGTAGTACCAATTGAGCAAGAGCAGCCTCCATCAACCATCACAGATTTCCCGGAGAGCTCGTCGCAGTTGCCTCTTCATCTGCTGAGGTTGCAGTCCTGAACGAGCAAGTGCAGATGACAGAGGCAGTTGAAGCTAGCGAGGACGACTTGGAGGAGGCAGTCAGCAAAAAGAGAGGCCGCGGAAAGCTGATCCAAAAGGCAAGAAGGCAAGAGCGATAAGGAGCCGAAGGAGTTATACAGCATACGGCTAGCCTGCATTTGGAGAGCTCAGCGAACCTGCTCGACAAAATTACTGTCAAGGGACTTGGTGATCCTCCTGATGTGCCCATCTGTAGAATGCATTCGAACGAGGTGGTTCGATGAGTGAACCCAGGGGACTTGGACATGTGGTGTCATCGTTGAAGAAGGTGGTTATCTACGCAACACGGCCTTGTTCATTCTGTCCATCGGAGATCGACTCACTGCTGAGGAGCTATCGGAGCTGTCGAAGGACACATTCAGTACGAGCAGCACCGGTCTTTCGAGCAAGCTCTTACTCAGCCGAGTACAAACAGTGGGCTTCAAGGCTCTCAAACCGGAAGTTCAGCTGCTGGGACGGGAACCATAGGCTACAGGCTTTGCAGAAGCTCTACCGGGGATGCAGAGGACAACCAGCGATGGGCTATTCGCGTTCGATTGAGTTTCATCTCCACGGAGAACCTCGACAATCTTCAACTGGTTTCGATGTTCCAATCGATTAACATGTGAGTATTTTCTTTTCTTTTTGTTAAGAGTTAGACTTATAGTTTCATTGAACAGATCTTCAGCAACATCTGTGGAAACAACGCTACCACATATTCTCCTCGCTGTAAAGGCGGTCTGCACTAGTACCGAAGGAACTCAGAAAATCCTCAGTCACTCACGGAGGTTGATCGTCTTGAGGTGCGGAAGTGGAAGGAGAGTTCAACAGGAAAGACGGCTTGGCATCCTCTTCCGAACTGATCTGCGCAAAGATCCTTTTCAAGGTAACCTCCATTTGATTGATAGGAAAGAAGTTTTTAACTTATTTATGTGCAGAACGAGATCGACGATGATCTCGACAGAGCAGTCACCAGTGCTAAGGGCAATCACAAGTTGAGCTGAACCTGAAGCAGCTAGTGTACAAGAAGCATGACAAGCGTATGCACAAGTTCCTCTCCATCATAGACCCAGACTTGGGGAGGAGTGGTTAGAAGGTGACAAACATCTCTCATAAGCAGTGTCGCTGGATGGGCATTGAGAAGCTGTATGCGATGTCAAAGGCGAAGATTCCAAACATGCTGTGACTCCGATACTTGAACAAGCTCACCCATCTCGAATCCAAGGCAGAACAACAGACACTTGGGCTACCAGGCATGCAGGACAAAGAGTGGATCAAGTGGTTCACCTTGGACTTATATTGGAAGGCTGTGCGCGAGGAAGCCATTCAGATCCTTAAGGGGTTGCGAGAGGATGGTGAAGAAGTTGGAACGGATGTCGACTTCATGAGCTGGTTTGACGAGATGCGAACTCGAGCAAGTGCCTGGTCTTTCAGCCCTTCCATGACTGCATACGGTTCACTTATTCGATGGAGCCGAATGAGTTTCTGGAGCGTGAGGAGTCTGCGCGTCGGATGATATGGAGGTAAGCTTTCATTCCAGATTGCTACTGTCTGACTTTGTGTTATAGGTTCATACTGGCGAAGAAAATGGCACCGTCTAGACGATGAAGCTGTGGACAGATCATACAAGCGAGCCTCACATGTGGTCGAAGAGCAGAGGAGCTCTAACACCGTTCGAACGGGAGCATGTTCCATTCTGGCTCGACTGTCCGTCGCAACAGCCACCAGCTTGGGAGAGCTCACTATTCGACGTGCACGGCAATGATCTACCAGCGATTGTTTGGGAGCCGGACGAAGTAGAGGCTATCAAGAAGAGCAAGATGAAGAAGACGGTGCGGAAGACAACTACACCTGCAAAGGGATCGGGAGCGGGACCAAGCTCTTCTACAGCACCTCCGCGGCAATCGACTTTACAATCAATGAGGTGCAGCCACTTGTAGCTAGTTTGGACATCAAGGACGACCTGATGACCTTCATCCCGACCCTGGCTGCATCCCGTGGATCCTACGACCTGGCTGTGTGCGATATGGAGGAGATGAGCAGGTCTTTCTTCGAGCCGGGTGCTTCCCAGACAGAGGTGTACACCAAGCTCTGACAACAGGTTGACAGACTACATACGGTGAGTCACAAACGGTGTTCCAGGAAGTGGTAGGTGAATACGGCTTCAACCTCATCATCCTCGACTTGCCCAATGAGCTTGTATATGGAGGTGCTAGCATCAACAAGGACATTGTGCAGCTAGATCCGGTGAAGTTTGAGGAGGCCTTGCAGTTCAGTGGAATGCACTTGGCAGCGAGTGGTTTCATGGTCGTCTTGCGAGTTCTCCTTCTGTTCGGCGGTGATTCAGGCGGCTGCAGTAATCAACTTGGAGGTTGCAGGGACTTACAGCGTCTACCGTGCACAGGCTGGGGATACGTGACAAAATTAAGGTAAGCTAGCTATTCAAGTTCAAGTTTAACTTGGTCTATGTGGCAGGATAACTTGTTAGTTCTCTTGGTGCTGCAAAGCTCTGAGAAGAAGTCGAAGAGGCCAAACCCTCTGGCGTTGACAACACGATCCTCGTCGACACCGCCGACCGTTTTAAGGAGGCTTGGTAAGGAAGTACTTTGCTTTGTTTATCCTAATGGAAGTTTGTGCAGGATGATGATTCAACCGAAGAGTGTTCGACTCATGCAGCTTTTGATCGAGCGTCTCAGTAGACCTGGCACCTAGTCTGGATATTGGTTCCGGAACCGGATCATCGTTGTTAACTGCCGTCAGCTCGGAAGGAATATTATAGGAACCGAGAAGAGTTTCAACTCTTAGGTTGGCAACAAACAAGCTCGCAGAGAACATTAGACTAGAGGAATTACCTACTCAAACACCTCCACGTCTAAGCCTAGCTGGTGGTTCGAGAACTGCAGCTTTACTTAAGATGAAGAAGAAACTTTAGCTAATGTATATTGAGTAATAAATTAAGCTAATATAAAAAAGAATAAGATAGAAATACAACAGTTTTACTAAAATTCTTTTTTGCCGACTGAGGCCAATACTGCAGACCAGAAAGAATATTCTAAAATATTCTAGAATATTCTAGAATATTCAGCCCAGGCCTCCTGGGCCCCAAGCCTCCAAAATGGCGGCACTCGCGATATGCGGGTTTGCGTGGTAAGTCATCAACAGTTAACATTACATAGACGATATATATATATATATATATAGAACACACCAGTATATAAGAAGTACCTGGCTAACAATGAAATGGTTCAGGTTGAACAGCTCCTTGAGCATCATTGGCAAGTCCTCTCTAAACTCCCATTTCTCCATTGCCTCTTGCCCAGAACAGATTCTTCAGGACAAACCTATAGAAATAGATGTGTGTGTGTGTGTGTGTGTGAGAGAGAGAGAGAGAGAGAGAGAGAGAGATTGAGATTCAAATACACATTATATGTGATGTGTATGATGTTAAACATAAACATGGAAAACTGGATATATACATATGTCAGAATGCTTATGCATATACAATTGTGTGTGTGCGTGCGTGTGTGTTCTACCTCTGAAAGCGTCTGATATGGCATAAGCCGATATATACATATACAGAACTACTGTACTTTATACAAATGCATGCACATATTCAATTGCATATTGGTCATTGCTTGCATCCAGTGACTTTGTTTGGCAGAAAAAAATCTTTCACGATTAATCACAATTAATTAAAATTAAGTTTTTTACTTATTATAATTCAGTTGATAAAGAATATTCTGTTATCTCTTCTGTCAAACTCATTTTTACTTTTTTCAGATTTTTTAACATTTTTTTAATATAGTGAAAGTGAAGCTCGTGAGCGAGACTCTGAAAATGGTAGACAGTGACATCGATGTGAGCAGTATTGTGTATTCAGGAACAATGCTTACTACTGCAATCATTGTGATTATTATTATAATGAACATTTTAGGCCTCAGCAAGTGATCAAACACATCCTGAAAACTCACCCATCTCTTAGAAAGAGATGTAAAGCTTCAGAAGTTAAAAGGAAGCTTACTGTAGTGGTTTTAGCACCAAAGGAATATAACTCTTACATAAATGAGAAAAGGGGGAAACGGATCGCACGACAAGAGGCATTGACACATTCTAGGGTTTCAAGAGCTGGACAAGAAGCCGTGGCAATAGCGGCTGGTGCAGCAAGGGCGGCGGCGGCCATGGAGGGAGTAGCAGTGTCTGAGGGTAGTGGTGGCGAAGAGGGAGATCCAGCGGCGGCAAGTGGAATAGGGGCAGCGACAGATGGAACAGGGACAGTGGCGGCGACATCAACAGGAGTAGCGATGGTGGCAGGGGGACCAAGCTTGATGGCCAGCAGGGCAGGGGCGCCAGCGGAGCAGCTGCAGCTGAAACAGGGTCAAGCGGCACAGGGTCTAGCGGTGCCTCTGGCAGAGCACAGGTGGCAGCTCCCAGAGGGGGGCTAGAGGGAGCGGACGCCGGGGAACAAGAGGTAGGGGACATGGTCAAGCATCATTGGGAGAGAGATGATAGGGGCAGGGCTTGAAGGGCGAGGCGGCTCAGCTGGGTCTTCATCCTCGAGACCACCAACACCGGTTCCTCCAAGGGTTTTTGGATCCGGGAGTGAGCTTCTAGGGTCCAACTCCACAAGCCCACCAAGCAGCCCGAGACGGGATCAATCCATTTCTAGAGTGCCTGACTGGAGCGACCGAGATGCATGGCAATTTATGGATCTCCTTGATGATCAAGAGCTTCGCCAAAGTTCCAGGTTATTCGAGAGGAGCAGGCCCAGCCGATTTTGGATGATCTCTCTGAGATCTTCAACCAGAACTTTCGCTTCCAAGGGTTCAACCGAGTCACCCAGCAAAACCAAGTCATTGACAACCGGGTCTTGAACTTCAATGTTGGTGCATCATCCTCTCCAACTCACAGACAAAGAAACTCGCCTAGAGCTGCTGCCACATCATATCGGGCTGGTTTGACCCCCGAGCGCATGCACCACCTTGGTAAAGCTTTTAGAAAAAAGTTGGCAAAGTGGGCCTTTCGTACAGGTGTTCCTTTCAATGTTTTCAGTGATCCCCTACTCCAGGAGGCTCAAGACTTAACAATCATACCCGGCTTCCCCGGCTACAAGGTTCCAACCGTCAACATGCTTCGCAATGAAATACTGGAGGAAGTGTATAGTGATGCGATGCATGAGCTGAAGCTGCTATCACTGAGGCTAGAAGCTCCTCTTTTCCTCGACCTTTATCTGTTGTTACAGACGGTTGGAAAAATGTGAACTCGAGCATGTGGTTAACATCATGCTTGTTGATGCATCTCAGTCTTGGGATTTTTCTACACAAGCATTAACACGGAGAACACAACAAGTAAGCTTTATTTTATCTTTTCAACTCAGCTAAGCTTTGTTCTTATGTCATGTAGGTGAAGCTCTTGTAGAGCTTCTCTCGAAAGAGATTGATGCCGTGTGTAACCGGTTTTCTGGAGGCGATCTACCCCCGCTGAAGGTCCTTTCAATAATCATGGACAACGCAGCAAATATGAGGAAGTGTGGAGCCTTGTTGGAGAACTTGTATCGCAGCCAGGGGCAACTGTTTGGAGCATTGGT
Organism: Selaginella tamariscina; assembly: GCA_003024785.1. Lineage (NCBI taxonomy): Eukaryota > Viridiplantae > Streptophyta > Lycopodiopsida > Selaginellales > Selaginellaceae > Selaginella > Selaginella tamariscina. Next base: position 91,124 of record PUQB01000813.1, read on the forward strand.
TGTCAATGCCATGCATTCAACCTCATTCTCACCTCCTGGTGTAAGTTGAAGTTCATCCAGAAATGGTTGGTGCAAGCAGCAAGTATTGTGATGTTTGTGAGGAATCATGGACGGGTGTTGAGGCTTTTCGGGACTGGAACCTTGCGAAAGGTTGCAGGAAGGAGTTGATTCGGCCATGTACAACAAGGTAAATAACTCCTGCTTTAATAGTTATTATTTACTTATTATCTATTTATTATTATTAACTTATTATTCATTATTTATTATTATTAATAGTGATTTATTTTTAAGGTTTGCCACGAACTTCTTGATGCTCCAACGGTTGTTGGATGTTAAGGAAACGGTTCTGGGGATTTTTGAGGAACCGGAGTACAAGGAGTGGCTATGTACTCAAAGCTCAGCGTTGAAGCAACAAGCAAAGGAGCTTGAAGAGGTTGTTTTTGGAGCTGAATTCTGGACATGGATTGCACGGATCGAAGGAGCTTCTAAAACCAGTCTTCTTCACCATATGTGAGTTCGATAGAATTTGGAGTTCCATAGGGTTTGTTTGGCAGGCCTGGAGCAACATCAGAGCAGCAACCCAAGCAGCGGCAGGTTTTAGCTCCAGACAACAAGAGGTTCTTCTCCAAATTGTAGAGGAACGGAGAGAGACTTCAAGGGCTGCAGCTTGTTTGCAGCAGCTCACTGTCTCAATCCTTGCATGCGCTACCGAGTAAGCCAGCTTTCAGGAGATGAGAATCTCGAGATGTTATACGAGCAACTGTATGAGGTCGCCGAGCAGTTCTGCAAGCCTGGAACAGAGGATCATTTCACCTTCACAGCTCAATTTAGGGACTACGTCGGATTCACCAATGCTTTTCAAAAGGAAGCGTGGCCGACATAGAGCTTTCCAGTGCTGCCAGGTGCGATGTGAATCCTTTCAACGTGTGGTCAACCTCTGGAGCAATTTGCAAACATGCAAGACAGCTACGAGATGTTGCCTGCTCGATTCTAGGGATGGCAGCTTCAAATTCCTCAGCTGAAAGAAACTTCAGCGCAATAAAGAACGTCCATACTGTTAAACGGAACAGGTAATATATATATATATATTTTTAATTTTATATTTCAGAGCTGCTTAGCTGATTTTTTAATTTTTTTTAATTTAATTTAATTTTATTTTATTTTTATTTTATATGAATTTATCTTTTTTATTATAGGTTGACGGAAGATTGTGAAAAAGTTAGTTTATATCTACTACAACAGCCGCATGAAGAAACGAAGGCCAGCAACTTCTGTGGATCATGGAACGTGAAGCAACTATTCCCATCGAGCGCATCATTGTCTCAGGCTCAGCAGGTAGATCCAGATGTGGATCAAGATGCAGATCAAGTTGAAGCTCAACTTGATGAAGAAGCGGATGATGAAGAGAATAGTGGCTACACTCGCTTGTAAGTTTGCTAAAATTCTAGGTTACTTGTATTAATATGTTCTTTTTTTTATTTTCAGCGGGGAAGATGGTGCTTTGATCCCTGAGGAGTGGGAGGAAAGCGATTTGAAGGTGATGATTTATCAAGGAACAGGAAGTATAAGTCACTTTCTGAGCTCACTGAACCGGTTGAAGAGGATTTGGAGCAAGAGCAGGAGCGGAGCCTCAACCAGAAGAGCAGCCTGTTGAAGAACTTGAGCCAGAGCTGCCTCATGCAGCAGCAGAACCTGAAGCTCCACAAGAGCAGCCTAAACAAAACCCGGGGTTGAGACGGTCCACAAGGCCATTTAGAAAATGTAGCTTTCCTTGAACATGTTTGTAATTTCATTTGTAATAGATGCATTTGATATCATACTGCAGAACTTACGCACGTGTACATGTGTTACTATGTATATGAATCACTTATAAAAAATGCAGATAGAAGAACAAACAGTAGCGAGTATTCAGTTTTCTTTCTTGAAGAGTCTCA